>JAEMOT010002397.1:0-124930 GCA_019297695.1 Apostasia ramifera | reverse complement strand
TAATTTTAATATTTTTTAATAATAAAAAAATAAAAAAAGGACCCAGATGATATTTTTGAAAACCTAGGGGCCCCGAAGATATAATTTTAAGAACGTGGACCTGTGTGATAATAACCCTTAAACTCAGGGACCTGGGTGAAATTTGCCCTAATAAATATTGAATCTAGAATAATTTTTTCAAAATTTTGAATTTATTAAATATCCATGATTTATTTAAATATTTATCGATTTAAAAAATTTCTATGAGGATATATATAAAAATTAGAGATGTTTAAAGTGTGTGGTTTCTTTTTATTCCTTATATTTTGAATTTATGAGACTTAATTATCTATTAATTTTAGTTTTGGGAGAAATATCAAATTTATTTTCAAGTTGAGATATTAAAAGAAATAATATTTTTCTTCTTTCATACATCAATTCATCCCTCCTGACTTGTAACTATCGCCAGCCTTAGCCTTCTCTTTGGTCGAAAAAGAAAAAAGGGAGAGAGAGAGAGAAGAAAAGGCAAAATTGTAGAACCAAGACAACGCAATCCTTCTCTATTAAATTAATAACCACGAAAAAAGAAATTCCAATGATTTGGAGGAAAACAAAAAGAGGGAAAGGAAAAAAAGTATGTATGTAATGTATGTATGTAATAATTTTCTTAAATTTTAGAATAATAAATTTATAATTATGAAATTTTACTAAAAATTTAATGTTGCTTATAGCTAGTTAACATTTTCTACTGAGTTTTATATGTGGCTCGCAAGTAAGAATGATTATACCCAAGAAAAGATTGTTGTAATGATTAAGATGATTCATCGCAACGAATCAAAATATAGTTATCACAATAACCAAAATGATCCATGCATGAATGCATATAAGAAAATTTTCATTTACCAATTACTTTCATTAAGATTTACATAAATGCTATTTATAGAAATCTAAGAAACTATAAATTTTTTAAAAATACTCAAAATATTTCAAAAGAATCTAAAATCAATGAAAAGTTACCCTTCCATTCTAATAAATCTTTTTTTCTAAAAAAAAGTATTTTAATTATTATTTTTTTAATAGGAACTAAACTACTTTCTTGAAACTAGGTCTACTTCAATTATTTTGATATTTATCCATCAATTATGAATTTATCTAATAAATATATATATTTAAATAATTAATTATTTAAATATTATTATTATTTATTTAAATAATTAAAAATTTAGAATGAGATTGCTAATAAAATGAGTTGAGCTTTTGATATATAACCCATTTAGCCCATTTGTAACTATGAATTTGGCTTAAAAATTTCTTTACCATAGTTAATATTCAATCAATTGTAATATGACAATGTATTGAAAGATTTTTCACTTCAATAAAATCATGCTGACCTTCAACAATAGAAAACTCATTATGCGTAAGATACATATGTGAATCAACTTATTACTTTCTCATCGTTATTCGTAATTTGATGCCTTATCTTGTTCATTTTCTTTTGTTTATCAATAGATGCTTCTAAATTTTATTTCTCTAAAATCTATGCATCCATAATATCATCTTCAAATATGCTTATGTATTCTACATAATATTCAACAACATTATTATTATTTTCAGTTAGAACTTAGTAAAATTTAGTTACACCTATTTCTAAATCATAGTCAACAATAATCTCATAACTATTATCTTTATATTCAACTGAAGAATCTTTTAGTATTGCAATAGAAAAAGGAATAGATTCAACATTATTGTGATCATCAGAAGATTGAAGAATATAATCCTAACATAGACCATTAAAATTATGTAATTGTATAGACGTAATACTAAAAAATAATATAAAGAATGCATTCTTGAAGATATCCATGTAGAATGAGAGGTTGATTTTTAGAGAGGTGATTATTTTGCTTATAAGATCGTGTACTGACATGTCGACATTCATCATTATAATGAGAAGACTCAAATGAATAACAGAGTCCTAAATTATTACAATTATATCAACTATAGCCATGAGTAAAACCATAAGATGAAGTCCGAGAAGAACCATAATTTGTAAAGATGTAATATAAAATAGATCTAAAATATCAAGAATTTCTTTCAGTTATATCATTTATCCAATTGTATTCATTATCATAGTAATTATTTAAGTATCTTTATCATATTTACTGCAATAATAATCATACAAATATCAATTTTCATATCGCAAATCATATTTATCATTATAATAATAGTGTGGATGCTCGCTTTTATATTTTTAACTAGAATTAAGTTAAATAATTATTCGAACACCAAATCAAATACATTATGATGATGAAAGTCATTAACTATCAAACAAAGAAAATAAATCAAAGCTCCAATACCAAGTTAATGGGGAACAATTAGTGACTTATAATTAGGATGAAATCTCAATCAATAATATAAACTTTGATAAAATTCTTTAGCAAAATTCCAAGTATATGCTTAGAAGCGTATAAATTTGAAGATAAAAAATTCAAGTATTTTTATACGATCGAAATTTCAAGAAATCTAAATATGATGGAATAAAAAATAAATAATAAGATAACCAACTACAAACGATTAAACTCGCAAGTAAGAATGATCATACTAAAGAGAAGATCATCGCAACAATCAAGGTGATTCGTCGCAATGAATCAAATATAATTATCGCAATAACTATTAGAGGTCACAACCATTAAAGAGATCATGCATGAACACAAATAAAAAAATTTTCATCCTCCAATAATTCTCATTAAGATTTACATTAATACTATTTATAAAAAAATTTAAAAATTAAAAAGCATTTTAAAAATAGTCAAAATATTTCAAAAATATCTATAATTAAGGAAAAGTTATCCTCTCATTCTAATAAATCTTTTTTTCTAAAAAAATATTTTAATTATTATTTCTTAATACAACTAAATATAAAAACTATATTGACACTCATAAAATCAACTACACTATTTTCAATTTTATATACATGAACAATCATATAATACTTAAAGAATGGCATAGAGTGTGTTTCATTTAAATGTTGATTTTAATAAAGTTAAAATTAAAGTTAAATTTAAATAAATATATTTTTTGTTAAGAGTTATATATGATGTAATATAAAATTAATTATTATGTAAGATATGTGAGCGGTATAATATAAATTATTATTTTAATATATGTGTATTCTGTAAGATGTAAAATAAAATTAATTTTTAATTTTAAAATATATGTATGATATAAAATATAGTTAAATTTTATGTATTATATGATATCTGACAAAATAAATAGGGGGCATAATATTTAAAATATAATAATATTTGTTAAATATTAGACCAAGCATTCCTGTTTGGCGTAAGGACTAAAATTAGGATCAAAATGGTACTAATTTATAAAATAATAATAATAATAAATACATAAAATTTGTAAGTATTCTACACAAATTTTAATATAATTTTTTTTTTACTTCACGTACTTAACAATGTTCAATGAAAATATTAACTTTATTTGACATCCTTGACCAAAATATTCGAATCAAATATTTTAATTTAAAAAATAAAATAAAATAAATATTTTTATTAAAAATTATTAAATATAAAAAATTAAATAATTTTTTAATATTAAAATTAATTAAAAAAATTAATTTATTATTATTATTTTTAAATTAATATTATTTTAATACTTATTTTAGCCTTAGCGCTAAACAGGTTGTTAACCAAATTTTACTTCACTAAGATAAAATTGCTTCTTTCATGCCTACCTTTCTCAAGCCTCCATAGGCAAGATCCATCAGCTTGTAGATCTACGATCTTCTCCGAAAGCAGAGCAATGGATTCAAAACGCGATCTACGATCTTCTCCGAAAGCAGAGCAATGGATTCAAAACGCGATCTACGATCTTCTCCGAAAGCAGAGCAATGGATTCAAAACGCAAGGGCGTCCACATGCTCTTCTTCACTCTGATTGAACAGGGCCACATGCTTCCCATGGTGGACATCGCCAAGCTCTTCGCTGCCCATGGCGCCGCCGTCACTATCCTCACCGCGCCGGTCAACGCCACCTTCATCCGCCCCAGTATCGAAAGCGCCAATTCGTCGAACATATTGTCTGCAATCAATCTCCACGTTGTACCCTTCCAATGCGCCGCCGCCGGCCTGCCGGAAGGATGCGAGAACCGCTCCTTCCTACCTTCCGGGAATCTCTTCCGAAACTTCATCAGAGCCGTACACATGCTCCTGCAGCCGCTCGATCAAGCCGTCAGAGATCTCGCCCCCGACTGTATCGTCACCGATTTCTTCATGCCATGGACTTTCGATGTCCCCGCCGAGAGAGGTATTCCGAGGATTCTGTTCAGCGGATCAAGCTTCTTCGCCCACTGCGCCGATCACAGCTTCAATTGGCATAAGCTGGAAAAACCAATGCGCCGGATGCGGAGTCCTTCGTCCTTCGTCCTTCGTCCTTCGTCCTTCGTCCTTCGTCCTTCGTCTTCCCTCGTCGCCGTCACCGCATCGAGATGCAGAGATCGCAATGCCCTTATCGCACCTCTTCGCACGCTCAAAAGAGGTTTCATCTGAAGAGCTACGGCGCCATTGTCAACAGCTTCCACGAGCTGGAGCCGGAGTACGCCGATCACTACAGATCGGTGGTGGGAATGAAGGAGTGGAGCGCCGGACCGGCGCGCTCTGCAACCGTGGTTCCGCCGCCATGGCCACGAGGGGAGGATGCGGGGGGCGCGATTGCCTGTCTTGGCTCGACGGGAAGAAGCCTAATCCGTCGTCTACGTCTGCTTCGGGAGCCAGAGCGAGTTCACGAACTCTCAGATCCGGGAGATCGCTCTAGGGCTGGAGGCCTCGGGCTATGGATTCGTGTTGGTGGTGCAGATCGCCGGCGATTAATGGATCCCTGAACGATTTGCAGAGAGGATCGAGGGGAGGGAGATCGTGATCCGTGGATGGGCGCCCACAGCTGCTGAATCATCCGGCGATCGGCGGATTCGTGATGCATTGCGGGTGGAATTCAAGTAGAGCTTGCGTGGGGTCAAATCTGTGCCACTGTGATCTTCGATTTGAGGACAAGGTCTTCTTCCCGGAATGATCTTCTCAAAACATTTTTTGCTGTAGTAACTTGCGATCTATAATTTGTGTTCGGTTTGCTTCAGGGCAAACACATTTCTCTTCTCTTCGAGGAAGTCGAGCTCGCCCCTTCTACTATCATGGTTCTGCTGTTGCTGGTCAAGGAAAGATTGGGGCTCATAATTGCTAGCAAGCTTGACCCTGGGCACGCATACATTCAGTTCGATTGAGATAAGTGCTTCCCCCGAAAACCAGAGAGTACTGTGTTTCACTCGTAGCGATGGTCGGCATGCAGTTGAGTCCCCAAATCATTACTGGTAGTTCAGCAGCCTATGATGACCCAGCACTTCGAGGCGGCTCTTCAATGCCTTGAGAAAGTTCTTGTTCGACATTTTTGACTTAGCCATTAGTCTGAGGGTGTCATACTGAGGTGAACTTCAGGCTTATGTTGTTAGTTCCGAACACCGTGACTCGTGACCACTGTGTTGTTGTCGCAGACTAAGGCAAGAAGGATCCTAAATTGGCATATAAGCTGACTGCAAATGAAGCTTTTCATATTTGCTCTAGTTGGTTGCACCACTGCCTTTGAAAAATAGTTTGTGGCAAGCAGTAGGTAGCTCAAGTTTCTGCCCGATCTTAGGAATGGTCCCAAGAAATCTAACCCTCACATCAAAAATGGCCAAGAGCTCACCAACGATTGGAGTTGATCGGCACTGCCTTTGAAAAATAGTTTGTGGCAAGCAGTAGGTAGCGCAAGTTTCTGCCTGATCTTAGGAATGGTCCCAAGAAATCCAACCCTCACATCAAAAATGGCCAAGAGCTCACCAATGATTGGAGTTGATCGGCAGGTTGCTTGGGATATTGGAGTAGATTTGGGATTTGCAGGTACTTCCAGGCGAACTCCTTGGCGTCTTTGTGAAGACCTGGCTAGTAGTAACCTTGCCGTAGGACTTGGAGCACAAGGTTTTGCCCGACAACATGGGGCTCACACTCCCCTGCATGGATTTGTTTGAGCACTATTTTTGACTCCTCCTCACATATGCACTTCGCCAAGAGCCAGGAGTAACAATATTTAAATATCTGTCCTCCTACAAGGACATACTTTGCGGCTTTCTCCTGGAGCTTTCTTGCCTCAGCTTTGTTTGCTAGGAGCTTTCTTGCCTGAAGGTATTGCAAAATTTCATCCATCCAGCTCTTGGGTGACTCCATGCCGAATAATTCACGATTGCCATATGCTAGTGTCATTATGTCTGAGCTTTCATCCTCTTCATTTTTTGCTAATCTGTTTGTAGGGAAATTTATCTCAAGAGGGAAGTGGAGCACAAGTGTGTGGGTGAAGTGCTACAAAAGGCTCTTGACAAATTGAAGATATTTTTTTAGTGTCTCGTCTTTCATCTGGTACGTCCCTCTCAGCTGGTTTATCATGAACTTGGAGTTGCTGTAAATGTGGAGGTATTAAACCCCCAGTTCCTAGGCGTAGAGGATGAATGAGGTGAAGTGATGGCGAGAGAACTCACTAAAGAAAATAAGGGTCAACAATCCCATTTGCTATTTTTTTAAAAAGAAAAAACATGGAAGCGTGGCTTTTTCCATTAAAGTGATGGTGTTTACTAATCTTGAAAGAGTTTAGGAAGAGAAAGCACTACTTGTGCTGAGAATAAGAGGAGAAGAGAAGTGAAGAGGGCTTTGTGAGGAGGACTAACAGATGAAAAGAAATGAGGCAAGGTAAGCTTTTATTCACGATTCAACACTTCTGCTAAATTTTTTAGTCACCTTGATGTACATATGTTTAACCTATATATTATTTGTGCCTGCCACAATGCATTTGTAATATTTTGAGGATTTAGATTAGTGGTTGCATATGTTACGTGCGTTGTTTTGTGTACAACACATATGCAAAACATACATAACATGCAAATAATTATATATGTAACAATAGTTAGTTCTTGTATGTTCTATTTATGTTGCATATCTGACGCGTTAATAGAGGATCCTATCATGGGATCCCTCCATACAAGAGAATGAGTCAAATGGAGGAACTTCTATAAGATTGTTATACTTGCTTAGGTTGAAGACTAGTCAAGACATAATGTCTCTGATTGCACAAGAGATTCAAAAAACCTTTGATGAGAATGAGGTTCTTTGAGAAATCTCCATGGTAATGAGGTTCAATCATTCTTAGTGAAGATATTTTTGCTTAGACCTAGAATGCGTGTTTTTAAAAGAAGTAGAGAATCATGAGGTAGTGTGGAGTAGTGGCCATGCCCGCCACATCCAGCTGCATGCCTACAAGTGGCTAGGGCTATAAATGATCTCAGCATTCGATGAATACATTGACCAACTTGATGTTTAGTTTAATAAAACTCGTTCATATTCAATTCATCATTAATATTAAAGAACAAGTTTGAATATAATTTTAAAAGCTTGACTGGTAATTTTAGTGTGTAGTAAAAATAACCCCCTTTCTCAAAAGAACTCCTTCCACTCGCTGAAGTCTTCAATTCATAGTCTACCTGCTCCAACCTAATGACATTAGCTATTGGGTGGGAAATACTATAGTCTTAAATTGGGATTATGTAGCTTGCAGTTGCTAAAAGCAAATGAACAGACGGTCCATTCGTTGCGGATGGCTATTAGAACGGATTGATTGGATGGTCCATTCAAAGGAAAGAACTGTCCGTTTAGGCCGACTAGACGATTGTTTGTTCGTTGGAACTTGGAATGGACAACCCGATTAGGTCAATTGTCGGTGCTCTCCTTTACTCTCTATTACTCCATTTGGAGTTTGATTAGGGAACGAACTCACGAAGGGTCTGATGTATGATCTGTTTCATGGTTTACTAGCATCTTGTATAAATAGTCCTACACAAAAATACATGCCAAAAATCACAAGAGTAAATAAGAATAGGAGAACTTAGAATAAATAAACCTCATTGTAACTCTAAAATAAAGAAAACAACAAAACTAAACATTGAGATAAAGTAGCTGTTGGTCGCGATTAAGTAAGCCATCTAAAGTTGTTGTATAGGTCGTACTGCTCTGATCCCCTTACATCACAGAGATGTGGTAATTTCAGAACAAGCACGGCTTAATAGTTATGTCGGTGCATGTTTTGAAAATTCAGCTGAGTCCAACTATCGATGATAGAACGGAAAATGTTTAAACATAAATTGTATGATCTACATGAAATTATTGAACTGTCTCTGATTATGGAATTAACCATAGAAACTCGTACTGTAGTTACTCTACTTAATCATGCCCATTTCGTCGATGCCGTCGATGTTGCCTTTTCCACCATCGATGGTGTCTAGGATGGGAATGGAGGATCTCACTGCGGACGGCGGGATGACGGCTGAACTCATTCATTCCTTGAGTTAATGTTATGTCATGTTGCCTAGATATCATCTTTTGAGTGATAAATCTATAATTTTTTAGAAGATTATTCAAATAATTATTTTTTCTAGATAATATTACATAGTATTAAGATGGTATTGAACTCAATGCCCCCTTAATCACATATATCATCATCGCCAACAAGATTTTTCGAGTTTAGAGAAGCTTGTTTTATTCCTACCAAGCTTTTGCTTTATTTAAAAAGGATATCATTGCACAAATTTTGGCTCGTTCTTCTTCATGCTACAACTCGCTTAGGGATAGTTATCTATATATTACAGTAAATTTTATATGGCTATGACCTACTTTTATATGGCTATCTTATGATCATATGCATATATAACTTATATTTAAGTAAGCTCTCTTTATTAGCAAGCTTTAAGTAAAATTAGAATAAAAAAAAGATTTAAGTAAAATTAGTATATTAAAAGCTAAACCCTTTTTTTAATAATATTAAAGTCTAAAGCCTAAGAAAAAAGTGTAACGTGCCTTGCAGTAATATATTGTACCTAGTCGATATGTGAAATTACTCTATAAGCTAGAGCCCCTCTAAGGCTCCATGTCAAAACCCTTGACCAGTGGATCCTTCCCGTCCCTCTTGGTTGCCTCAAGATCAACTTTGATGAATTGTTGCACGCCAATGAGGCTGTTGGAGCTAGTTGTTTTTAAAGACTATTGTGGTGAAGTAATGCACGACAATGGATAAAAGAAACTCATGTAGTTACTGCTGTGGAAAGGAGAGCAGTAATTCACGAATTTAAAGTTATGATGACCGTTGCCAAAATCTTCACGCCTATTCAAATAGCCTGGAAGTGAACTTGCTTGAAACCCTTCAAATTAGGGTTGACAATTTAGGTTAATTGGTCGGATTTGAGTCAAACATAATTGACATGACCCATATAAGATTGACTCAGACTAATCAATTTATTAAATGGGTCAAGCAACAAGATTCAAGACTTATATTCGGCCCCTTTAATTAACAAATTAATTTGTGAATTTATTTATTATATTTTTTGAGTTATAAAAAAATGATAAATCCAATGTTTTGTATGTCTAATTAATCCAATCATTAACTTAAATTTAAAAAAATAAAAAATAAGATTAAATTATGTGATATACATTTAATAATTAATATTAAAGTTGATATTAAAAAGTAAATACTAATTTTCATAATTGAATCATTAATAGGTCATAAACATGTTGACCTGTCAACTCACATCGGGTCTCTTACACAGGTCACAACTGGGTCGACTATTTATAACTCAAACTCGTATAAAATTGGCTCATATCAAATTAAGTTAGCGCATCAGGTTTGTAGGTTTGATTGAAACTTGCCATCCCCTACTTCAAATGATCGAAGCGGAGCTAACCCGAATGGCAACTCGCTCGAAAATGAGAATGACATTGCTGGAACCCGAACACCCTTCGGAAATGTTGAAATCTGGAGTTGCTGTTCACCGGAACCTTCTACAACCATTCCTGTACCCCAGAACTGAACGAGATTTGGAGAATCACCTAGAACGAGTGTTAGAAACTCGAACGCCATGGAGACGGAGTTGTGGTTTGTATGGCTCAATCGGTCTTCTGGCTTCATGCTTGTAAAACTATACACGTAAACAGAAACGCAAATAGTATCACGAATAATTTTTTGGCCATCAAGCTACACTCAAAAATGTTAATTACAAGAAGAGAATAACCCACTCTAATAATTTTTGTCATATTCTCATATAATGTGAAATTTGCTGTACTCTTCTAATTTTTTTTAAATTATTTTTAAAATATGACTATAACTATAATTTAAAAAAAATAAAAAATAAATATATTGAAATTACTTTTATGAAAAAATCATTATTATATATGTAAGTAAACATTATGATAATTTATGATCGAAGAGGGTGGAGAGTGACGTTAATCTTTTATATAGCGGAAGTTGTTTCGATCTGATGTTGATTACTATTATTTGAAGTATAACGTCTTTATTTCTTGTAATAATTTTTCTCGAATCACTGGAGTTGGAGTGTCTAATAAATGGAAATTTTTAAAACAATGTGTAGTAATTAAGTTGAACATTTTAGAATGTTATGTGCGTCAAAACCTTTACAATTATTGAGATAATATATAATTGTACATTTTCATATTTTCTGTAAAATTATATTAAATATATTTTTTTATATAGACGACAATGGACAAAGCGATCTGACTCAGCTCATACGTAAAGTTAGGGCTGTTATCAGTCTGATTTCGAGCTGAGTCAATACCAGCTGGAAATCAGATTGGTTAAATTTTGATCGATTTGAAATCAGCTCAAAGCCTATTGGGTTCGACTTCGAGCCGGCTCGAGTCGATCCCAATCAACTTCAAGTTGATTTCGAGCAGGCTTGAAAAAAAAAACTCCATTTTTTTTTTCGAGCTGATTATATATATAATATGTTTAATCGAGCTAAATTTTAGCTCGTTAGGTTTATTTAAATCGATTCGATCTAAAATTGATTTAACTTTTGATCGATTTTTTATCTTCGATCCACATTAACACGTTACATAACATATTTCAATAATCATTTTTAGATTCCTATAAAATAGAGTTTATCATATTTTTGCACGAATTTCATTAAGTTTGACTATTAAACTGATACTTTAAAAAAATAAAAAAAATACATGTTTAAGTATTATAAATATTTTTAAATATTTTAATTATTATTTTAACTTCAATTTATTTTTTTATATTTTATTTTTTAATATTTAAATATATATTTAAAATTTTTTAAAATCATAATGTAATAGTCAAATTTTAAAGAAATTTATTATAAATGATATATTTTTGTTTTTTTGAATTTATATAAAATTATAAATTTATTTTAGATGCTCAGATAAAATTACCTCTATATTAGTAAATAGAATAATTAATAATTGTCTAAAAAAATAGAAAATTTGATAAAGTGATTTAATTGAAAATAACTAATATCTTAATTATTTGAATATCATGAGTCAAGAAAAATATTTTTAAAACTATCAAAAAAAATATATTTCTTCCGGATCTCACGTGAGATTGGTATAAACAAATGAAATTCTAACCCACATGGTTCTCCGTCCGGCGTGCTTTGTGGGAATGAGATGTGCTTTAAGATTCGTGTTATAAGGCAAACGCAACTATTTTTACTTTCTTTTACGCGGGTTCAGTAAAATCAATCGTATATTCATAATTTTTATTAAAAAATTGTTAAAATAACACAACTATTTATCTTTAATAATTTCTTTTATAAAAATTATTTTTTGATTTTAATATTTATAAAATATTTAATTTATTATTATCTTAATATTATGTTATGTGATCTAGATATTATGATATATGATTGATATTTTTTTATTAATAATTTATAATCTAATAGAAAATTATTTGTAAATATTATTAAACTAAATAATTGCTTTCTCTACATAATATTGAACTAAATACTCTTTTTATATATTTTACTTTAATTATATTTTTAATTTTTCTATCTCTTATCTTAGTCATCTTATATATCTATTTTTTTCTTTCTTTTGTGTCTATCTTCTTATATAAATCTTTAAAAGTCATATACTTTGTATTATAAACTGCTTTATTAGACATTTATCAGGCCACTTTATATTTCTCTCACTTATTTTTATTCTTATTTTTAAACTAATTTTTATGACAATTTTTTTTCTCTTTTATTTTTTTTTTATACATTATCTTTCTACCACCAAGTATCATTACTATTTTGAATTATTTCTTTAGATTCTCTTAGCATATTTTTCACCATCTTACGAATGCAGTTAGCAACTATCAGCTACATAAGATTAGTTTCTCTGTTAATGTTCTACTGTTTAAGTTATAGAACTTTGTTCTTAAAGATATATCTGTTTTTATTCTTTAGATTTCACCATTGAGTTCGGAGATAGTGTTTCGATTTATTATTTCTTTTCTAATACTTTATTCTGGAATCTTAAATAATTTTACATTCTTTACAATCCAATAAAAATTAACCTACTTTTGTAACATAGAAATCTTATGTATAATAATTATTTTATTTTATTTTATTTTTATTAAATTAATTTTTGCACTTTTAACAATTTTTTTGCAAAAATATTACCAAACATGGAAATCCACATTTTCAACTTGAAGTTAGAATTTGATTTTGAGGATAAAATAGTCAAGTGAATCAATACTTCATATCTATATGAAAATATATTTACCCACTATATGGTACATTTATCTAATAACAATGTGTTTATAGTTTGATCAGTTTAGCATGCCAAAAAAAAAAGAAAAAATCACATTCAATTTTTTCAATTCATGAAATAAAATAGATTAAAATAAGATTATAAATTGAATATTTAAACAAACTAATTCAAAGTCCTGTTTGACGCGAGGACTAAATCAGGACCAAAATAATATTAATTTAAAAAACAACAACAATAATAATAAATAAAATTTTTTAATCATTCTACACAAATTTTAATATAAAAAAATATTATTTTACTTCACATACTCAATAATTTTCAATAAAAAAATTAATTTTATTTTACATCCTAGACCAAAATTCTCAATTCGAATATTTTAGTTTAGGATGTGAAATAAAGTATATATTTTTATTAAAAATTATTGAATATGTGAAGTAAAATAATATTTTTTATATTAAAATTTGTGTAGAATGATTAAATTTATTTATTTATTATTATTATTGTTGTTTTTTAAATTAGTATTACTTTAGTCCTGATTTGGTTCTCGCGTCAAACAGTTTTTCACAAAATTTATATTAAAAAAAAAACTGATTTCTTTTGTATGGCTTATGCCTCCTTCTACCTGATTTTGTATGTCCCACATTCCTGATTGAACATATAACCATGAATGGTTAAATCACTCGTATTTTATTTAGCTTGAATTTATTTTAATTTTTTTATAAGTTAAAGTTATTTTATTAAAAAAAATAATTCAACTTATAATCTGTTTGATATTATATAATTATATAAATGTACGCATTTCAGATGTATTTTAAAATATTATATATATAAATTATTATGTAAAGTGTATATCGAAGAAATTTAAAATATATATTTAAAACTCTATGTATAAATAAATTAATATATATAAATTTAACTAAGAAAAGTAATATATAATATATTATATGTAAGATAATTTTTAAAATAAAAAAATATGATTAAAAATTAAGCTCAATTTAACTCGAAATTGATTAAATTTTTGTTAACTCAAATCAAACTCGATTTGAGCTTAAAATCTTCGAGTTTAAAGTGAGGCAAACTCACTCGAACTTAACTCGTTATCAACCCTAATTAAATCCGCATCGACTTTATAAAACTAAATTTATGTAATCAAATCTAATGAAATTTAGAAATAATTAAACAGCATGCTCGTCATTTACTTGGCTTAAGGACTAGATCCTTAGTTAATAGGCTAACAAAATAATCAAGTCGGCTAAGATTAAGATTAAAGATAGCTCGTCAAATGTCCTTTCTTCTACTAGTATATGGCGTCTCATGCTCGTAAAGTATAGGTACCAACTACTTCAATTATTACACGAGAATGAATCGCCCTCATGCTAGTAGTTGTGATCTTTTTTATATAGATAAGAGAATGATAGATTTCATATTAAAAAAAGGATGATAGATTAACACCTCTTTATATGTTCGTGTTCAATTTATTTTCTGCTCTATTATAACATGAATCACTCTACATTTTGATAAGTCACTACATATCTCTATCGTTATAATGTGCCTCCACGTCCAAAAACTTTCTGCCGTCACTATATTTGGTAAATTGGTTTTATGAGGGGCACACGACATGATTTCATAAGTTCTTCAGCAACTGATTATAAGAGCACTGCTTCTACCACTATAGCTTTACTGATGAATATCTCTTTTTATATGCGCCACTAGGACTTTGGTGAGTTTATAAATATTGCCCTTCTCCTACGCAGAAGAAAAGGGAAGGATGAACGACAGATGAAAAATAGATCTATTACGTTACTACGTATTAGTTAAGCTGATTGGTGAATGTATGGTGACTTTTTCAACCACCTTAAATCAGTGTCGCACTTTCTTCGTATTTTCACCAAATTTTTTTGCTAATCACTTATAAGAGCAAGTAATGGTTCCCAATTTCTTTTGCACTCCTCTTTGAAGACTATCATCCTTGTCAAAAAAAAATGTGAAATCAAAATTAAAACTAATTTAATCATTTAATCGTTGATCAAATTTATGAATTTTAAACTAAATAAAATTGATTGAGTTTTATGCGATTGATTCAATTATTGGATTTGAACTGTATAATATGCTATTTAGAGGCATTTAGTTCAATAATATATTAATATTACGTTACGTTATTTAAAAAAAAAAAATTATTTAATTTAAGCTTATCAACGAAATAAATTTGGGTTAGGTTGACCCTGACCCAGCTCCGAATTCATATATATTGGATGGGTCATATTTGATCCGGATTTTTTCGGGTTGAAAATCAAATCGGGTCAGAACTTAGGTTTTCAAGTTGATCCATTTACAATAAAGATCATTATTTAAATTAGTATTTTTCATAATTAAATTTAAAATATTATTAAATTTATGAAAAATAAAATAAGAAAAAATATTTTAATATAATATCTGTGTTCATAAAATATATATATTGTGAAATATAAACTTATAAGAGATAAACTATGAAAACATGTGCACTATACACTATAATTTGATATAATTTATAAGAATTTTTTATCGATTAATTACAGTGATGCTCTCAATTTAATCCTCTCACAAAAGAATTATTAGTCATACCATATACTTATATAATTTTACAATTTAGATTACATAAATGAGTCAGATTTTAAATGATTCTGATCAATAGTGATCTGTATTTGATCCATTTATTTATAAACGGATTGAATCAACAAACACAGAGGATTGATGGGTTAAAAAAAGATTCATTTGAGAGTTTAATTGGAGCAAAAGTCGGATCAGATCTTAAATTGAATCAGGTCATGATCGGTCCGACCCGTTGACAAGCCTAATTTAATTTAATGACTTTATAGGTAATTTTTTAAAAATATAAAATTATCACCTAAAAGATAATATATAAATATGATAATACGTAGTGGTTCTCGGAGCAAAACGATCCTGTTTGGCGCGAGAACCAAAACAAGATCAAATCAGGATCNTAAAATATTATTTTTTATATTAAAATTTATGTAAAATAATTAAAATAATTTATTTATTATTATCATTGTTATTTTTTAAACTAGTACTATTTTAGTTCTGTTTTGGTCCTCGCGCCAAACAGGGACAAGGGTCATAAGTTCGAATGTATAGTTCATATTAATATAAATTTCAATTGAGCTGACAAAATTATAACATTTGGGGAATAAAAAATAAAAAAAAATTGAAATTTCATAAAATCTAAACTATATAATATATATTACAATAATATTGAACTCACTTAGTAGATTGTAAACATTTTTGGGAATTATTAACAAAAAAAATCTTTGGGAATTGATATTTTTTTTTGCAAATCAATATTGGTTTTGGATGTTGCTCGTCTCGATCCGAATGGGACCGATATCAGTTGTCCTGGCCTGTTCTCTCTCCTTGCTCGCTCCACTGCCTTCCCTCTTCTCTCTCTCTCTCTCTCTTACTCTCTCTGTGCTGCTGCTGCTGCTGCTGCTGCTGTGGAGATCGACGAAGATGGAATCTTCCGAAAGAACTCCCAATTCCAGGTAGTCTTCTACCTTCCAGCGCTCTCTCATCTCATCCGCGATCGCCGTATTTCCTCCTCGATTTCACGTATCTACGTCATCGGTCTTCGCTGTCTACACCTGCTGCTCGATCTCTCTCCGCAGAAGGAAAATGGAAACCCTAGAATGCCCTGATTCAAGCCCTACGGAGATCGTGGACCTTGAGGTTTCCCCACCGCAGGAAACCTTAGGGCCGGCCGATGGCGCTTTCGCCGTCGGTGACTTCGTTTGGGCTAAGGCTAAGGGCCAGCCATGGTGGCCGGCGCTCGTCTCGGATTCCTCCGGGCCGGGCGGTGACTCCCAGAAGGTCCCGAGGAACAGGCATTCTGTATTGGTCGCCTTCTTCGGAGATGACGAGGCTGTAGTTTGGTGCGAGCCTAAGCAGCTGAAGCCCTTCTTCCGAGTTTTCGAGGAAATGGCGGGGCAGAGCAGATCAAAAGGCTTCTTGGGCGCTCTTGGAAACGCCATGGGGGAGGTCGAGATGTGCTTGCAGATGGAAATGAGCTGCCATTGCGTGCCAGTGGACTCCCGGCGTAGTTCACTGAGAAGAATATCCGGCAGGAAGCTCCCGATTTCCAGTTATTCGCCGGGGGATTTTCTTCGTTTGGTTCGGGCAGCGGCGATGGATGTTCGCGTGGTGAATTTACTCGATGCTGTGCGGCTCAGGAATTGGGCGATTGCTTTTGAGAAGGGTTTTCTGCAGGGAGAGTCTTGGGTGTTCAATAGGCGCCACGGAATTGAAGATTTGGTTGATAAAATTGATCTCGATGCTCCAGATCCAGAGTTGGTTAATGGAAAGGAGGAAGAACAGGCGCCTGCTGAAAACCACCATGAAGAGAGGAAGAGAGGAGACATGGCAAAGCTCATTGCTGAAACGGATCTTGATGCAGTGGAGATTGACGATAAAGAGGGGGAGGAGGAGAAGGGAATGGGTTCCAGTATGCCCAACAAGAAGAGGAATTTTGATTTGGTGAAGGTCAAAGAAGAAGCTGGGTCTGTCTTGGGGAGAAGGGAGCGGAAGAAGAGCAAGTATCTGTCACCCCCATATACGAATTTGGGTGAAGAGAGCAAGGGTTTTGGTTCATTACAAAAGGGTTTGGAAGAGAAGATCTTGAAAAGAGCTGCAAGGCTTTCCCATTCTGCACATGTTGGGTCCTCAGCGATTCTGAGGTGCAGTAGTGAAGAAGACGAGAGCCAGAGCTCTTGGCTTAAAATTGGGCAGACCGCCGTGCATGATATCTTTTCCGAGTTTGTTTCCATCGCGGAAAATCCTGTTCATTTGAAATGGATTCGAGGCGCTAAAATAGTCAGGTGGTTTTTTGCTATGTATAGAAGCTCGATTTATTCCGGTGGTGCTGAGTTTGAGGATTACAAAAAGATGGTGAAAGAGTATATAGCTGAAAATGTGGAAGGAACTGATCAGGAAGAAAAGTTGGATTCCAAGTCTGCCATGTATGTTAAACAGAATGATGATCCTTCTGAGAAGAAAAAACCTGGAAAGAAGAAGATGCCAGCGGGTGAAACCATCCAAAGAGCTTCGGTTGATTCAGATATTTTCGTGGCAAAACCTTTGGAGGATGGCGAAAGGAAACAAAAGGCTTTGATTGAGTCAGTTCATTCAGACATCCCCATGGAAGTTGCTTCAAATGAAGGTATAAAGAAACAAACCCCTAGAAAGCAGAAAAAGATGTCAAAGGATGAAACCTCTTCAAATGCTCCAGTTTGTTTGGACAAGATAGATGCTTCAGATGAGATAAAGTTGGGGCAGACTAAGAAAAGAAGAAGGAATGCTTCCAAGATTAAAGAAGCGAAGGATATGAATCTAGAGACTCCTTCAGAAATTAGGGAGAGGTTCAGCAAAGTCGTCGTTGATCCTGAGTCTATTGATACTCCTGAGCCAAAATCATTTGAGTCATCAAAGATAGAGATGAAGGACGACATCAATGGCAAAAGCCTGCAGAACTCAGGTGATAGAAGTGCTAGAAACCCTAAAGAAGCTAAATTGGGGAAGAGTAAGAAAAGAAGAAAGAATGCTTCGAAGATTGAAGCAGCAAAGGATCTGAATCTACGGACACCTTCAGAGATTAAGGAGAGGTTCAGCAAAGTTGCTGTTGATGCTGAGTCTACCAATACTCCTGAACCAAAATCATTTGATTCAACAAAGATTGAGATGAAGAACGACATCAATGGCAAAAGCCTGCAGAACTCAGCTGACAGAAGTGCTGGAAACCATAAAGAAGCCAAATTGGGGCAGAGTAAGAAAAGAAGAAAGAATGCTTCCAAGATTGAAGAAGCAAAGGATCTGAATCTACAGACTCCTTCAGAAATTAGAAAGAGGTTCAGTAAAGTCATCGTTGATGCTGAGTCTACCAATACTCCGGAACCAAAATCATTTGATTCAATGAAGATAGAGATGAAGGACGACATCCATGGCAAAAGCCTGCAGAACTCTGGTGATAGAAGTGCTAGAGACCCAAAAGAAGCCAAATTGCGTTGTAAGAAAAAGAATGGCGATGGTCTGCAGATGGCCAAGTCTGGAAGGAAAAGGAATAAAATGGTCGGAGCCAGCTGTGGCGGCCAGACAGCTCTTCAACTTGACTTTCATTCCGGAATTGCTCTTCCTTCTATAGAGGACCTCATCACCACATATAGCAAGTACGGTGCTTTGGTTGAGTCCAAGATTGAGTTGTTTAAAGAATCCAACTCTGCACGAGTCGTGTTTGCAAGAATTGCTGATGCTGAAAATGCATTAAATGATAAAGCTGGCCCATATGGATCAATTGCGACCTATCGCCTCCATAACTTACCGAGTAATGAACTTCTCTCTAATTCACAGTTGAAGCAGGATAGTAAGACTTCAACACCTAAGCCTCCGCTACCATTCATAAGGAGAAGCCTCGAGACGATGATTTCGACTCTATGCTGGCCGCCGTCTTCTTCTTTGATGGTAAGCAATTCAGGACCTTCTTCTTCTGATGAGTTGAAGCCTGAGGCAAGGGATAATCTTGTTGGTGAGATGCAGGGACTACTGCAGAAAGTAGACAAGATGTTGAATGGAGGTGAAAAAAGCTCAAATTCCTTCACTTAATTAAGTGCAAATTGATATAACTGTGGTTCTAACCCCATGAATTTAGCTTTTTAGACACTTCTTTTTAGCTTTTTCCTTCACATCTTGTCTTCTTCATCTCTTGTTCTAAGAAGAATGCATCTTGTCTTTAGGCTGTCTGTTATTTTATCATTGATTTGATGGCCCGTACCTTATTTCTGATAGATAGTGTTTGTGAATGTTAGCTATCCTGTTTATAACTTTTTGTTATTGATGGTGTCTTGTGTTCTAACCCTGCTCCTATGCAGGGTTTCTATGAATAATCTCCTCAACATTTGCCAATCATTTTAGCTTTTGAGCAGACTGTAGTTTATGCTATCTTGGGATATTTGGCATGTTTTTCTCCTCTATTCTTACATGTTCTCATCTTGTTCAAGGGAAGTTATACATATGATCAAATTCTATACCATAACTACACCTTTAAGTTGCTATTTATAATACAATCATCCAAATGCACATTGTATTTCATTTCAGCCACCTGCACAACCATGTCCATTGTATTAAAATAAAAAGTTTCCATAAGAGTACGTCAAGTTATATCCATTCTGAGGACTCTACAAAAATCATTAAGAAATGACATACTTCTCTCCTAGGAAGATCTCCCAATGTTGTTAGATCATTAAAAAGTCATCAACATTATTTACATTTCTTGCTTCGTCTGGAATTTTACAACTATTGAAGAGAATGTGCTTTTTGGCATTCATATTGGAATATTGAGGTCTATTTAAGGTAAGCATTTGAGATGTGTTTAATTGTTTCTTCTTAAAAATTTTGTGGTGACTGCTGCAGCATGAAGGTTATGTTATTTTATCCTTTGACCTTAGCTTTTTAGCTGTATACATGTGCATTAGTCTCAGTAATATATATATATATATATATATATTTGAAATTTAGTTAAAGTTTATTGTAAATATTTTTAAGCTATCTTATTGTGTTAAACTCATTAAAACTTTATTCCGCTTCATCAGTGAACCATAACTTTTGAGCCTTTGTTAACAACAAAGCCTAGGCCCCTATTTGGTTCATTTCTAAGTTAGGCATGATCATTTTTTCTTTTTTTTAATAAAAAAATATAATTTTTTTTGAGATATATATGCAATGAAAAATAAAGTTAGTTAATTGTGAAATATTAAATAAAATTGGTTGATCTATTGAGAATTATATAAACTATTTTATCTTTTAAAAAAAATAGTTATGCCCAACTTAGTCATGAACCAAACAGGGGCGTCTCAACTAAAATTTAATGTCATGCATGATCTTATACTATTCAGGCTTTTTTTTTTGATATTTTTATTTGTACTAAAGTTTATGTAGCCTATTCATTTCCTCTTTTGGGAGTCACTATTTCTAAGCACAACAAATCTGTATTCTATGCATCGATTTCTCTGACAATGCATTTACTTTAAGCTTCTCAGCATCAAAGAATAGTAACTCTGTGATTGGATGTTATATGCTGGTTTAGGATAACTACATATATACAAGTGATTATATTGCTCTATGAAATCATGTATGAATGTATGTATACGTGTGAACATATCTAAGTATGTATACGTTTCTATGTTTATATGCGTAAATATGTGAATCTGAGTTATACACTTGTCGAATGTTTTAGAGCTGGCCAGGCTTGATCCTAGAGCTCTCGACTTGAGCACTCACAAGAACAAGCTACTTAAATCTAGCGAGTAATAATCATTTGTCGGCCACATAGTAACCGGCTTTCCACAATTCGGGTTAATGAAATTATCATTTCAAGAGCGATGTGAAGATGAGGCTGAATCAATTGCAATCCTAGCTCATATTTTCAAGCACTTTATGGTAGCTTCTTGAGTTTTGAGATAATTGTGTTTTTCTTCTTTGTCCTCTCAGAGAGAAGTTATTTATTTCTCATAGATTTTTCATATAAAATCTAGCACATACTTTTATTTCAATTATTTATTTGACTTTTTCAGCTCCAGTTTCTTTGAGCTTGTCTTGTGAGAGAACCAGCAAGAGAGCAATGCACTTCCAAAATTGAGCATTAGTAATTTGATTCTTTAGGGCAAAAGCACTATATCCCGGCTCGAACTCATCGGGTATCGGCTCAAGATTAGATTAATAAAATGTTTGAGCTATGAAAATGGCCCGTTAGTCAGCTCGCTTGGATCGAGTTGTTCTTGATTCAATTTCGATTCGATCTAAAACATGATTTAATTTTTAATCACTTTTTGATCTTCGAGCTAAATTAACAGCTTTACCTACCCATGAATTTTTAGGCCCCCAAGTAATCAGTTGTAGTAAGATGAATCACGATGAAACACTGAAGAGAAATCTCTCTTAGGTTGGACGACTGCTGTAACTCTTCCTCAAAGTTGACATTACTCGTGCACTCAAAAAGAAAATCAAATTATTCGCAATTTACTAAATACAATGACATGGAGTTTGATCAACTTCTAGCCATTGACTAACCATGCCATAACCACTTTAATTGATGCTCATTCACGATGGATGGATGGATGGATGGATGGATGGATGGACGGACAAGATCATCCCTTAAGTTGGCTCTAGATGGAAAAATTATTGTATATCATGGATAAGCATCCATGTTATCTAAAAAGACAAACTGGTTCAAAAAAAAAAAAGACAAAAAACCTCAAAGTGCAGCAATACTTTTCAACATTATAGACTACGACTTCTTTATAGGTGCAAGCAGGTAAATATTCATTCATCAGCACACGCATAAAACTTTTGATCCCAAAAAGCCAACTTATTAAGAACGAGTGAGATGATTGAATGATGTAAAGCTATCCATGGTGATCCCGATTTATTTAATCTTTCAATATTGTTGACTGCAAAACTACTCGTCGGGAGGAGCCATAAATTTTCTCGTCTATGCACATTTCAACTATAACCAGAGAGGCGAAATAGCATCATTACTATGGGAAAGTGTAGTTGATGGCGATGCACAAGTGAATTGTGGCTCCGGTCTAGTTATTTGTAGGGGTGGTTTTTAATTAATTTCAAGTAAGTCAGACTCAATTCAAAATTAAAATTTTTACTTTCAAGTCTAGCTTGATTTGTTCCAATTCAAATTTTTCAATTTTTAGTAATTTTTTTGAGTTAAATCGAATTTAATTACGGACTATATTTTTTATATCCATTAGACATTAAGTACAGTGTGCATATTTTTAATTGCTTCCTTACCCTTTTTATATATATAGAAATTTTGCTATTATATTTAAAAAAAATTTAAATTATAAATACTGTAACATGTTTATAGACTTACTATACTAAGCAAGCAATTGCTATTTGATAGGAGAATCTTATAATAAAATAAAATTAATTTTATTTTTAATGCAAAGAAATTAATTTTTTATTTGAAATGAATGTGACCTGCAAAATAAATTGATTTTAAATATTTAAATTTTTTATATTTGAATATAGATTGAATGTGCAATTAAATTATTGAAATAATTACCTACATGCCACATCATTTTGCTTTATTTATGTGTTACCCATCTATTTTTAGTTAATTACGCTATGCACACTCAAAATATTATAAAATCTTACATACACACACTTTAACTTGTTTCCATTATAATGAGCAATTATAATTTTTCAATAACCTAACTATAGTTAGGTTACAAAAAATATGAACCGTTCATCATATTATTTTAAGGATATTTAAATATATTTTGAGTGAAAATCTTAAAACTTTGATGTTTAGGTAGTGACAAGGGAAGGAAACATCCGCGACGTGAATTGATTTTAGGACAGATCAGCGCTTTAGTGTGACATCGAGGAAGAAAAAAAAATATACTATTAAAGGTAAAAATGTAATTTTAATGATTTATTAATGAAATATTTTTTTTTAAATAGATTTTGACTGAGTTTTAATTTAAGTGTGTATATGTAAGATTTTATAATGTTTTGAGTGTGCATAAAATAATTAACTAAGAGATAGGTAACGCATAAATAAAGTGAAATTATGTGATATGCAGGTAATTATCTTTAAATTATTTTATATTAAAATAAGTTTGCATGTGAAATAGATATTAATAAACGCAAAATTACATACACATGTATATATACAATACAAAATTATATTTACACCATCTTTTAAAATTTATTTATATTAGTATTATTCTTTAATTTTAAATATTATATAAATATCAAATTAATATTTATTAAAAATAAATAGAATATGAATAAAATATTTCATCTGTAACCTTTCCTTCTCTTAACGCTATCCTACGAGTATCTCATTGGGTATTCAGCTATTATAATTCGATTATAATGTGTGAGTCGTTGCCATTAATTGACTAGTACTAAAAATTACGTCGACAATATGCTACTTGCCATTGTCTGCTAGCACCACTGGTTGCCATATTATGTGGTTTGAGTTTTGTTAAATTTTAACTATAATAAAATTGATGATTGTAATATTGAAGATTATACGATAGTATATGCTTAAATAAATTTTAATGAGTTAAATATATTAATATAATCTTTTAGAGGGAATTATGTAATTGCCCTAAAAGATGATTAATTTGTTTTTGGCGCTTTAATCAAATAAGACCTAAACGTGATATAACATAAAACCTTAGGAATCTGGATGCAATTTAGCTTTTTTTTTTAGGTTTTGTGCGACCCACCGCCTTATCGGAGTAGAGCCGCAGGGATCACGATTGGGGGAGAGAGAGACGAGCGGAAATGTTGAGGGCTGGAGGGAAACGACTGGTGGAATTAGGGTTTCGGCAGAAGACAGTGCCGGTGGTCTGGCGAGGGTACCACGAGAGGGTTGTGGATCACTACAATAATCCGAGGAACGTCGGATCCTTCGACAAGAATGACCCAGACGTGGGGACGGGACTGGTTGGGGCTCCGGCGTGCGGCGATGTTATGAAGCTCCAGATCAAGATCGATGAGACCTCCGGTAAGATTGTAGATGCCTGTTTCAAGACTTTCGGCTGCGGCTCCGCCATCGCCTCCTCCTCTGTGGGTGAGCTGCTTCCGCTATCCCCTTTTTTCATTAATTTAAGGATTGATCGATTTATTTATGTAGTTATTGTTTTAAAAATGGTGAAGAAGGGGTCAATTTCTTTTGACATAAACGAAAGAATCTTTTTTTTTCTTTTGTTTAAATTTGACTTTGCAATCTCACAGCAATCATGGCGAGGTTTCTTATCAGATATATGTATGCATGAAAGAGGGCTTACATAATAGTCAAAGGGAGAGGGAGGAGAATTGCAGGCAGAGAGAGCAGATATGAGACTAAAACAGGCTTCTTTTTTCTCTCTGTAATTTAGCACTGTCGCCATCGATCTTAGTCATTCTCATCAGAAGTGAATCTAAGAAGAATGTAGCTTTAAGACAGAAGATTAACTATCTATAAAACCTGAAATTAACCAGTAAAGAAAAAAAACAACAGCTAAGACAGAAGAGTTAGACATCCTACCAATGTAGCTAATGCCCACTGCAGTGCAAATCATACCTTGCTTTCCAAGTTTGCAATACTAATATTATACTGGTTACATAGCTTCTTGTCATCCTTTATTGATCTCATCGTCTTTTTCCACCTCCCTTATAATACAAATTGTTAAAGTTCTATTTGGGGATAGGAGATTCATTTATGTTGTCCATACAGTTCTTTGAGTTATAAGATTCTTGGAAAAATCAGTCTTTACTTGGTGCTAGAATGTGAAACAAGAAAACATTCTTTTTGCACTGTGGTTTCTTCATTTTGTTCAAGGATGCTTTATATCCTGATGGTATTACCATTTCCTTTGAATTTTTTGTTTTTAGTTGGATTGGCCTTTGGCTCTTTTTTTAGATGCTAAAGAGTATGGGTGCAATTTCTGTTTTTCGCCCATATGCAGTATAAGTGGATTATTTATGCCTGTTTGTGTTATTTTCCACTTTCAGCTACTGAGTGGGTGAAGGGGAAGCAAATGGAAGATGTTCTGTCCATCAAGAACACGTGAGTGCTTTCTTCATTTTGTTATTTTGTTTCTGAACATTTGTTATCACACTTGATGCATTCATGGAGAAGAGTATAAATCTCTTGCCCAGGTTTCATCTCACCTATTTGTGTAACGTTACTATTGTTTAGTTATGCCTCATTGTAATATTGTTTGTACTAAAATTTCCATTTCTTTTAGTAAATATTTACAAATTAAGATGATTTATCATTATCAGAACTTTGATGTAGAAGGATAATATAACTGTTTATGTAAATTTTTAGTGGCTGTTGCACTGTTATGTGCCAAGCTTGACAGGGGAGGTGAATCGCTTGTTAAGTTTTGGGTCATGTTGTTTTTCTATTAAAGCTGTTTTAGAAAAGTTTTTCTCTTAGCAATATGATTATGCAAAATAGGGACTTATCCTACATTGTATGCTTTTATGATGGTTTTCATTGTGTTGGACCACTATTTGGGAATGTTCCTTTGGGAATGTCTGTTAAGATAAATTGGTTTTTTCAGTCTTTTTCTTGTAATTTCTTCAATCCTTTGACTTCTCTAGAGGATATTCTCCATTGGTATACTTTTATTCCACATGTAAATCTTCTTCTCCTTCCTTTTTTTAGAGAACCTAATCCTAGAACTGAGGATGAGAGTTTTGGTCATTAAATATGAAGTGGGCAATTGGCCCGTAGAAGAGAAAAGCTCGTCTCCCCTCAACCAACTTAACAAAAGTGGTAGCTCCCCACCTCATTATTGACATCCTTCTTCTCTCGCCCTTTCTTCCTTACTTTCAGTTATTTGAGATCTCTCTGGATAGGTTTTAATGTCCTACTGCATGCATACTCTTCATGCAAGTTTTCAGCCAGCTATGGCATTTACACAAAAATGGCGGATGAATCCTCAACATATCTTTTTTTGTTCTTGGTTTAGTTTATAATCATGTTTTGTATTTATTGACTTGTTGAAGCTAAACTTAGTTGCATGCTTCAAAGATTCTTTCAATTTCTCAAATCAAATAGTTGAAAAATAAGCTAGTTGTTGATGATTATGAGGATGCCCGCCCCTGGCTCGTGTCCATCCTGCAATGGCTGCTACACCTTAATCTGGAATATTTCCAGTAGAGATTGGTTTTTTGACTGTCTGCACATAGGTTTTAGTTTAGCTGATTGAAATGCGTCCTGCTTCCATGTTCCTCTAATTTTTATTTGTGATTTTGAATGAATCTTAATGCTTTTTATGCAGAGAAATTGCAAAACATCTCTCACTTCCCCCTGTGAAGCTCCACTGCAGCATGCTTGCAGAAGATGCCATTAAGGCTGCTGTTAAAGATTATGAAACAAAGAGGGGAAGGTCAGAACGAAATAAGGAGGCTACATTGAAGACTGCGACTGCCTAAAATGCTTCAAGATCAGTTGTCTAATATCTGTTTAGTGTCAATAATGGACGGCTTTTGAACCTATGGTTCTACACCTTGGCAACTAACAATAATTCAGTATCGTGTAACAACAGTAGTACTACCTAATGATATAAGGCTATACTGTTGCTATAGTTTGTTGTACAAATTGCTTTAGAATGATGGTGGGAACTTTGTCTTTTGGATCATTCTCTGTTGCTTTTTATTGTGAATGATATTGTTATAGTTGTACTTGAATTTTCAGCCTCCTTTTAAACGTTTGTATTATTTGCAGTGCTAGAGATGGAAAACTGGTCGGATTTAGGGCTTTCCAAATTTTTGTGATCCGGGACAATGCTCCATTCTAGTACCCCTTGTGGCATGCCCAGGTTTGAGCTATTACTTAAGATAATGATTAAAAATGACAAACTTCCTATAAATTTACTTCAGATATGATGAAAATTTTTTGCTTATCCAAATATAAAGAAGGAGATTTAGAAGGCAAGAATGATTATAGAGGTTTGAAAAAGAGCAGTTGGTGCATAATCCTAATGTACATAATCCGTACAACTATATGTTTGTTTTTATGCTGTTAAGATTGACTGGTTGGAACGTCAAATATAATGATTTTAGTACTTGACATAAATTTATTCTATATAGTCTTGTTTGTGGGCCCAGTTGCCTTCTCATGAGAGGGCGAATTAGGTTATTAAAAATAGAATAATTTAAAATAATCAAGTTGTTAAAGATAAGACTTTTAAGTATAAGTCTTCATATTGCCTGTAGTGATTAGTAAGGGTTTGAATTGAAACGGAACAATGAAAAATTGTGAGAGCTGATTGAATTGTTGAATCTAAATGGTCAGCATGGTCACCCAAATTGGCTGAACGGTTATTGTGGGGTAAGCTATAAGCCTACCTGAGTGATTAATGTGACCCAATACTTCAAATCACTAAAGCTAAATTGGAAAACAATTAAATAAGATAGTATTAGATTCGAAAGAAAGAGCTAACAAACAAGAGAGCAAGAGCAGAAAAATCAATGAACATAACAATTTTATAGTGATTCGGCTCTCATGCCCTATTCCCACTCCCCAAGCTATTCATTTTGGAATTTCACATTAAATTAGTGTTTACGATGATAGATCCAAAACTGTTGCACTTCTTTTAGGTCAAATAGCAAACCACAAAGTTTTTCAGGGATTAAGTCCAGCCCACACTGAACTTTTATGGGCTCAAAACTCTTGCTGAGCCTTTGTATTGGGTTCAAGGGCTAAGCCCCATACCACTTCTTTAATCGGTGAGTGACACAACTCTATGAGAGAGAAAATGATTAAGGGATTTTGCTACAGTAATTAGTTGTTGGTTGAATTATTAGATCTTGTTCATGTAAAAAGAGGAAGAGGAAGGCCAAAAAAAAAATGGTAAGAAACTATAAGAGTTAATCTTATATACTAAGTTAAATGAAGATTTTTTATTTGATAGAGTGTAATGAAAACAAATAATTCATGTATTCGACCCAATCTAGTGGGATAAAGTCTTGGTTGTTAGTTGGCTACACTAGCTAGTTCAAGATGGTTTGTCGAGCTACAAAGTAATAGATAACAAAATTTTGGAGAGAGTAGAAAGAGAACAATAAAACTGCATGAGTGTTTCATATTAAAATTGAATAAATTGATTGTCAATTTTTCATATGATATTAAGTAAATTTGAGATCTCTTGCCCAAAAAAAAGTACTACATATCTTGCTTTTCCTTGATGAACATTTTCAAAACAATCACATTGGAGATGTAATATAGGTATCCTTCTTGTAGAATGCTATCAAAAGTTTTCACATCATTGCCAAAGCAGATTGCTTGTATTTGGTTTCCCTGTTGACTCAGAATGTTTAAAGCTTATTTCAAAAATATTACATTTTACAAAACATAAAAATCAAAATAAAGTAAAATAAAGAAAATAATGATAAACAAAGAACACAAAAATAGGTAGTTTAGTCTGATCCTACCAGCATCCAATCAAGCTCTACCTAGAATGTAGTATTGTCCTTTTGGATCTAAGGTTTCTTACAGAGCAACCGCTGATACCAATTGAAAATGCCTATGGCAAACACAAGTAGGACTGGAGGTGAAATTGGTGTTCTGAAAAGATAGAATAGTGAAAATCCAAGTATGTATAAAATAAAGAAAATAAAGATAAACAAAGAACAATAGGTGGTTTAGTCTGATTCTATCTATATCTAATCTGAGGCCACCTAAACCCTAGGCATCACTAAGTCCCTCCTTTGGAACCCATAGGCGGAGAAACTTCCACACCATGATCTCTCTTCATATGGGTAAGATCTAACTCTTAGGCCTCATTTGGTTTGAGATGAGGTTTTTGCCCAACACAAATTTTAACTATAAAAATCAACTTTATGTCACATCTAATATAAATACGAATATTAGAATTGAAAGTATTTCACATTTTACACACTTTCTAATAATAAAATAAATTTCTCTCCCATTAAACTTGATGCACTGAATATTTGATGATTTCAACTACTGATGTCTCAAATCAAAGGAAAGCAGCTGTGATTAATTAAACTTCATTCTCTTTTATAATAGTTATGTACCTTTTTTGTGAAACATATATTTGTCCACTTGCAATATGCACATATTTTCTTGCTTCGTTACGCTCAGAATTTCTTATCTTTATTTTATTGACAACTATATCTGCAGCACATTTTTACTTTGCATATAAGTATGCTTTCCAATTTAAAGTACTACTCTAGACTTGGCAAAGAATGGTATTTGCGTTTTATCATATTTTTCTACTATATGCTCTCTTGATTAAAAACATTGGTTTTCAAATCTTTTTTTTTTTTTTTTTGATTGTAAGTTTTCAAATCTTAGTTCTTATGCAACACATATATTTATAAAGAATTACATTTGATATGTTAAGCATTGGGAAATTGGTAAGATCCTTCTATGCAGGTATATTCAAACAGATAATTGGATTCATGTCTACTATCTTTTCAATGATTGTATATGTACAGGTTCATAGTTTGATTGACCCTTGTGCATACTTTTGTTTAATCCTTTGTTTTAAGTAAGATAAGAAGCTTCAACAGAGATAAGATCCCTCATTAACACTCCGTTTAAACTTGAACCAAAATTTCACATTCAAACTTGAGTTGTCTTAAATTCTTCTCTGCACAACGACATAATCTTTCTTGACACGCATCAAACTTCAACCATACGACTATTATGCGGGTGATTGTATTATAAAAAGAATCTGCTACATTAAATATTCTAAAATTTCATAATTGTTGAACGAGTTTTAAAAATAACTTATGATTGCTATTGGACTTTATGAACTCTTTGAAGAATTTTACAATGTGTTTTTACATGGCACTTTAATTGTTTATTCTATGTTAGAAGACAAACTTAAGCACAACATGCCTTCCACTAAACTTGCTCCATCCAAATCTTTGTCAACAGTAATGCACAAAAAAGAGTTCAATTCAAATTTCTTTCAACTAAACTGACAAAATACACAGTTTTAGATCAAATAAACTGCCAAAATTCATGATTTTTAGATCAAACATTATGCAGCACATACAAAGCACCTGCCTTTACTAGTTACTAATGGATTGTGGATGGATCATGAAGCATGCCACACACACACAATATTGCAACATGCTCCAATGGACCGAACTTAGTCTGTGTCCGAATTTGTAGAGGCATGCCCTTGCAGAAATGTAGGGTGATGCCAGGTGTCTCACAATCTGTTAGTGGCCGATAGAGACCAAAAATTTCTGATTGGAGAGAGAAGTCGATGAGAACTGAGATGAATCATATGTATCTAGGATTAACTGTGGATTACTAGTGGATCCTAAAAATCAACCATAGAAAATGATTAGAGAGATGCCAGTATGGGAATATCTCACTATGTCTCTTGAGCTGCTTATTTAGTCACATATCGTGGTGGATCCTATATATATCTTGCTATTAGCCTTCTGATTGTATGAAAGTGTGATGATTGCTTGTTTGGATAGCAAAAGACTGTTTTCTTCTTCATAGAAATTTCAGCTGTATTTTTGTGTATGGCTTGTTTAACTGTCTACGAGCTTTCCGCTTTCTTTTCTTTTCTTTTCTTTTCTTTTTTCTTTAGTTTCATTCTTAAATTTGACCTACTTTCTCTGCAGACACATGAGGTTGAATGGGCAAAACTAGTTTCTAATTTTGGCTTTTCTGATTGGTCTCTCTCTTGAACAATTTTCGAACTATGGAAGGATTAAATTGCAGAAATCTCACCATTATGACTATTAACTATAGAACAGATGTTAAACTAGCTGCAGTGCTGTGGCGCCAAGAGGTGCATTTTCAGTGGATGGTGCTGTTAAATGTATTGTTATTAGAACAGCGCTTCGGCAGAGGAACTTATATTCTTAACACTGAGAATGTGCTTGATAGCTTTTATGAAATGCTAGGAATAACTATTTTGTATTTAATTTGAGTTTAGAGCATCAATGTAATAACCAAGCTTTAATATATATAAATCTTGTAAATAATAATAATTTGAAATATAAGTGTATTGCATTCTTACAAAAGAATTATTTTTGTGAAATGTGGGCTAAACACAAGTTTGGATTGAATTAGAAGTAAAAAGGACTTGAGGAAAATGAAAAAGGTCTATTTGTAAATTCATTTGTACATATTAGAAATGTTTGAATTTTTTTAGAGTGTTCTGGACAAACTAGAAAGTATTAAGGGTTTGAAATCAATTGAATTTAAAAAAAAAGACCTAAAATGAATAGTTTAGGACCTACATGTAAAGGTGGATAAAGTGGGAGACTTAACTGTAATTTCTCCATCATTACTGCCATTTGGTGAGTGGTGGTTGTGCTGGTGCAGGGCTGGCTTGTTTAAGTATTATGCAAGCTATGTGGTTGGTTGAGCAATATATTTGTCTGCGTGCGTGCAGGTGTGCTTGTACGCTTCTATAGGCCTTGCAGAGAGTTAAAAAGCCAGAGAAACGGATAGGGAGAAGCCAGAAAAAAGGAGAAAAGGAAGAAGAAAAGAGAGTAAGAGGATGTCTTCATCTTATATGTTTATGAATTCATTTGTTTTGCTTGGTTTCCATGTTTTAAACTATATGGACAGCATACTGGTAGTTTAATAGTTTTCTATTGAACATATATGTAAAGGAATTGATGTTTAATTATTGGACAATAATTTATATTTTCCTATAGCCCGATGTTAAGCTTGAAAACAAGTTACTATGTTGATAAGTATATTTGCTTTTGATTTGAATATTTTTGCTATCAAATTAATATATGATAGTAGGCCTGTCAATGGATCGGATCATGACCCGATCCGATCCGAGTTCCGATCCGATTAAACCCCCAAATGAATTTTTTTTTGACCCGTCAATCCGCCCCGTTTACTGACCCGATCCATCTAAAAATAAATGGATCGGATATGGATTACCATTGACTCGACCCGTTTAAAATTCGATTCGTTTATGTAATCTAATTTGTAGTTCATACAGGGTTATATTATGGCTAATAATCTTCTTGTTGGAAGGCTCAAGTAAAAAATATCAATATAATTAATTAATAAAAGATTCTTACATATTATATTAATAGATTATAGTTTATAGTGCTCAATTTATATTTCACAATATATATGTATAAATATTACAAATACTGATTTTTATATTAAAATATTTATTAATTCATAAAAATATAATATTCTTTGTTTATTTTATTTCCAATAAATTTAACATTATTTTAAATTTAATTATGAAAATTATTTAAAAATAACTACTTTTATTGTAAATAGACTAAATCCGAAAACCCAAGTTCCGAACCGATTCGATTTCCGATCCTAACCCGATCCGACATATATGGATTTGGATCCGGATCGGAGTCAACCCGATCCGAATCCGATCCGTTGACAGGCCTATATGATAGTCTTCTATTATTTTCAAGTGAGATTTGCAAACTATGAAATGTATTAGTGCTTCTCAATGTGCTTATTGAAATTTTGGTTTCTATTTACAAATTATACAATAATTGCTTGTGAATGAACAATATAAGAATGTTATATATTGAAAGAAAAATGTTTGGCTAATACATGGAACATGTTCATTGCATATTTACACAATTGTTATTTGTTTTTTATTTGAGGAATGCAATAAAGCTTAGGCAAGTAAATTATGAGATTTTATTCCCTTGTTTAATATATGAGCACTGTGATTCGTCTTGTGGATAGACTTATTTGGTGTTGTAAGTTATTTTATGTAGCTCATTGTGGAATCTGTACATGGGAGCAAAATCTTGGCTAGGATATATGTATCTGTTTCTCATCCAGGGATGTTTGGAATCTCTGGCCAGTAGGTTATATGTTGTCTGTTTATTTGTGTATATTTGATGAGGTATATATGTATATATAGTATTTCATATACACTTCATTTGCTTGGAGCATCTAAAGTTACCTGGTTGTGTGTTATTAAAACTTATATGATTAAATTATTATCTGAGTTTATATGCATGGTTAAACTATGTATCTAGGTGTATATGTCTACATTTGTTGTGAATTTTTTTTTCACTGAGTAGTAAGCTCAGCCCTTTACACCAAAATGTTCAGATTGAGAGTCATTCCTAGGACAGTTTTGCATCGTCTTTGGAAGCTGTAGGTGAGCTTCTCTACTATATAGATGATGATGTAATTGTCAGTCGTGTGTACCTTTTGGATTTGTGAACAAAATATGTGTATATTTATGTTTTGGAACATATGAACTTGAAAATTTGTATATCAAAGATGTGATTTTGTACAGTATCTATTGTAAACATTTGAGAATGTGATGTTGTACATATTTAGTGATTATATGATTAAAAATTGTGCAGAAATTTTAGCTGCTCTGATTACTTATTTGGATAATAATTGCTTAAAATACTTCAGCTACTATATAATTGATTTTTGACCGTTCATGACACGGAATTCATTTTATTGAACATCGGGTCATGACAATCAATAGTTGCATGCAATTCTTTTCCACTACAGAAGGTCTCTAACATCATACTACATTATCTATCTTAAAAAAAAGCAGCACACAAACAATGGAACATTTGAAAGCTCTTGTTATTTCGTTTCTGCAGGTAAAAGATGATGGGAAATTGTAATAAGATAGTAATGTACTGGAGCTGGTGGTTGGTTCTGATTTGGGACTGAGGAGGCCTTTTAATGAAGTGCAAGAGGTTTGATTTACCTTCTCTATTCTTGTTGTCATGCTCCTTTACAGGCTGCCTTTGTTTTCTGCATTGTTTCTGCAGTTATTTTAACAAAAGGAGAATTACATATACAATATCATATTTAATAAATATTACAGATTCATTACCAAATTCTCAAAAATTATAAAAATTATGAAAAATTTTAATTATAAATTACACTTTACACATTTGATCAGTATTACTAAGTATTATTTGTTTGAACAGAATATTCTGTTTATACACCATAGTCGGTATCTGATGTCCTTGCTCTCACAATGAAGCGAATTGACGTTAGAATTGTTCACTTTAGCTTTCATTGACTTTTGGATCACATCAATCTATTCTAAATAACTAGATATCGTCGTGATTTTGAATGATCAAATTTCTAACTTATTTAAATCAATGATTAGACTTTGAAGTTCTTATCATAGTTAAAATAAGGGTCAAACTTTGGTAGAAAATATGACGATAACAAACATAATATATAAAGTGTAATTTGTAACTGAAGTTCTTGATAACTTTTGTAATTTTTTAGTATTAAATGTAAAATTTGAACTTATATACATGTGGCAATTTACTAGTTATACCTGTAAAACATACTTGTTTACTTCTTTAACACAAGCGTTACAATTTTTCGCATATTCCATTCAGTGCTTTTGAATTTTGGTTACTGTTGTGCTCATGGTTTTGTATCGTTTATGTTACATCTAGCTCGTTACACCCACTTCATGTTTGTTTGAATAGTCGGTTTACGTGATGTTCTTTATTGCTTCAGAAAGGAATTTCAGCATCTACTATTGTTTTGAGGTTTGGAATTTTTTTTTCTAGAATTGAAGGTGCTTTTCAACTAATTTGACTCGAATGCGTTTGTTTAGGGAGATTTGGTTCAATATTATCTTAATGTTATGTTTTGTTATATAGAGAAGATAATTGTTTGATTTGATGACATGTGCAATTAACTAAGTAAAAAATCATAAAAATGTCATGCAAAAGATGATATCTAGATATCGTGATAACATTAACAAACTGCCATTTAAGAGAAATATATCTTATTTTTAGCAGTTCGTTCTGAAGATTAAAAGAGAAATACAATTAGTTTTAATGTAAAATGATTATTGTCATAAAAAAAAGCATATAAATCTACATTGAGTGGAACTCTAACCTGTTTGGCGCGAAGACTAAAATGATACTAGTTTAAAAAACAATAATAATAGTAATAAATAAATTTTTTTAATTATTTTACACAAATTTTAATATAAAAAAATATTATTTTATTTTATATATTTAATAATTTTCAATAAAAATATTAATTTTATTTACATTCTAGATTAAAATATTTAAATTGAGTATTTTGATCTAGATGTGAAATAAAATTGATATTTTTATTAAAAATTATTAATTATATAAAGTAAAATAATATTTTTTTATATTAAAATTTATATAAATAAATAAAAAAATTATTTATTTATTTATTATTATTTTTTTAAATTAGTATGATTTTTTAGAAATTGAGCACCACGTGACGGACGATCACGCCGAGATCTCGTGCTGCTTCTTCTCGGGATCTTCCGTTGGGGTGCATCTGCAGTACCATGAATATAGCAGAAGCTGGAGGAACCCCAACACTGCTCCCAGCCCATTAGGTATCTGCACCGGGGGGTGCCCACATCACATAATATTTAAATGTTATTTTAAATTAAATATTTAAATATCACTCAAATTATAATTGAAAAAAGTGAAATTAGATTAGTTTATTATTATTATTATTATTTAGTATAATAATATTTAAATAATTAAAAATAATAATTTAAATATTATATAAACATATAAATGATATTAATGTCTAGATAATATGAGGATCTAGATAGTAATTGAACAAGATATTCTCTTAATTTAACGAGTAATATATGAGTTTATTTGTTTGTAAAATTTAATTTTAATAAGATTAAAATTAGATTTAAATTTTTTTTTTTAAAAAATTATGAAATAAAATAAATTAATTATCATATTGAAATGTGTGAGTGATGTATTGTAAATTAATTATTATTTTAGTACGTGTGTAGGATGTAAAATAAAATTAATTTTTTATTTTAATATATGTGCATAATATGAAATATAATTAATTTTTAATATTAAATTTTATGAGTGTTTGACATACTAGGTTAAAATTAATCAGATTACCTTTAAACTGAGTAATCAAATAGAGTTTACTTGTTCTAAGTTAAACAAGAATTTTCGAATACAGTTATGAGTCACTTGACTTCCTGTGTGATAACTCGTAGAAGAAGAAATTAAGTGAGAGTGTTCACTGAATGACAACCCGAGGGAATGAAATCGTTGTTATAAATAGTTATTTCTAATAGACTTTTATATATCGAAAAGTGAAAAAACTTTTTGAGCTATATATACTATTATCATTTTAAATGTTTTAAAGAATATTGATTTACCGGTTTAATCAATTCGATGATCGTGACATGCTGCGAGTCAATAGATAAAAAAAAAGGATAATTATCTACATGCCACACAATTTAGTTTTATTTATGTCTTACCCATCTATTCTTAATTAATTATACTATGCACACTTAAAATATTATAAAATCTTACATACACACATTTGAGTTAAAATTTAATCAAAATCTATTTGAAAAAAAAATATTCTGTTAGTAAATCATTAAAATTATATTTTTACTGTTAATGGTACATATTTTTTCTCTTCCTCAATATCACACTAAAGTGTTGATTTGTCCTAAAATCAATTCACATCGCAAATGTCTCTTTCCTTTGCCGCCACCTAAACATTAAGATTTTAAGATTTCAACTCAAAATATATTTAAATATTTTTAAAAGAATATGATGAATGACTCAGATTTTTTGTAATTTAATTATAATTAGGTTATTGAAAAATTATGATTACTCATTATAATAGAAATAAGTTAAAAATGTGTATATGTAAGATTTTATAATATTTTGAGTGTGCATAGCGTAATTAATTAAAAATGGATGGGTAAGATATAAATAAAATTAAATTATGTGGCATATAGATAATTATTCTTAAAAAAAATTGTGATACGAGAAGAAAAATGTGAGGTTACCAAGATGAAGATATCAAACTTGATGAGAGCGTAGAACGTCCAGCACAATCCATTGAGGAAGCTTGTGAAGGAAAGCCAGAAGGGCATGTATTTCACACTCTTTGTTTCGATAACTAATTTCTGCCATAAAAAATTAAATATTTATGAATAAATAAATTACAAAATTACAACACTAACAATTAAAATTAATTTGAGATTGAATTTTATTTAAAATTTAATTCACTAAAATAATTCAGTGAATTTAAAAGCATGGGTGGAACCTGAATGGCACCCATTGTTATTATATATTGGATATCTAAAATTTTCATATTTATAAATTAGTCACTCAAATTTAAATACATTACTTTTTCTATAATAACATCTGCATTCAATATTTTGGTATTTATATGTACATATACTCCAAGTAATTATAAACTTTTTATATGTACTATTTCATAAATATACATTCATAAGTAAAACCTATACATATATACACACACTCACAAAAGAAACATTTACATTAAAAGTGTATTTTACTATTTAATATATATATATATACATATATAATTATAGAATATTGAGTATAGAAATTATTATGTAAAAAAATAGAAATAATTATCTATATGTCACACAATTTAATTTTATTTATATCTTATTCATTCATTCTTAGTTAATTATGTTATGCACACTCAAAATATTATAAAATCTTATATACATATATTTGAGTTAAAACTTAATCAAAATCTACTTGAAAAAAAAAATTCTGCTAGTAAATCATTAAAATTATATTTTTACTCTTAATGATATATATTTTTTCTCTTCCTCAATACCACACTAAAGCGTTGATTTGTCCTAAAATCAATTCATGTCGCGGATGTCTCCTTTCTTTGCCGCCACCTAAACATTAAGATTTTAAGATTTTCACTCAAAATATATTTAAATATCCTTAAAATAATATGATGAACGGTCCAGAGTTTTTGTAATCTAATTATAATTAGGTTATTGAAAAATTATAATTACTCATTATAATAGAAATAAGTTAAAATGTGTGTATGTAAGATTTTATAATATTTTGAGTGTGTATAGCGTAATTAACTAAGAATGGATGAGTAAGACATAAATAAAATTAAATTGTGTGGCAGGTAGGTAATTATTTCAAAAAATTAATATGACAGTATTTAAAATTATTTTAAAATTTTAATAACCAGTATATAAATATAAAAATTTAGATATCAAATGTGAAAAATAAGATGATGGGGGAGATATTAGATATACATAAATTTTTTTTTTTGTAAAAGTCAATTGAAATTTGGTCAATTAAAATTCCCAAAAATTTACAGAAATATATATATATTTTTTTATAGTGGGTTAGAAAAGAAATATTTTATTTTTAATGACCATAAAAATTTACAGCATGCCATTAAATTATAGGGCCAAATTAACATGAAATCCACATCTCATTAATCTTCGTAGCTGTTAAACACCCTAAATTCGTATAAAATAACTATTAAATCTCTTGCAGTCGAATTAATTAAATGACATTAATCAAGAGAAAAACTTATAAAAAGTGTATAATTTAAATTCTATAATTTATATCACGTCGCATAGTGTGATTAGAACAATGTTTTCATAAACTGTATTTATATTTTTTTAAAAAATATTTTTTTAAAGATTTATTGTATACTATTAAAATGCTTTTATTGAATATTTCAACTTTTGCAATAGGTGCATTTAAATGGGAAAATATATAGTATTTACAGTATAAATAATTTCATTTGGGGTCCTGAGATAAATTCTTGATTCTCTACATATTCACAAAGATAAAAATATCTTATTTAGGAGCCTTTTATTGAATTTTTTTTGTGAGTCTTTTTTTAATAAATTCTATTAAGTTTGATTATTAAGTTATTATTTTAAAAATTATAATATATATTTAAATATTAAAATTACTATTATAAATTACGATATAAAGAAGAAGAAAAGGTTGAATAGTAACATTTAGAAATACTTAAATATATTTTTGATGCTTAAATATGCATCATTAATTTTTTTAAAATAATAACTTAGCAGCTAAACTTAATAAGTTTTGTAAAAAAAATCTATATGGAAGATTAACTCAAATAATATGTTTTCATTTTCATAAACATGCATGAAATCGAGATCTACCTGGAGGGCTTAATAGAATTACTCCTTAATAATAATTAGAGAATATTTTAATAAATACTAATTAATTCTTTTATGTCAGCTGTGTTTTTATTGGGTTTTTAACAATCTATGGCATCAAATAGTATATTGTTAAACTTAAAATAAATCGATAACAATATTGTTAACGCGTGACTCCGACGCTGCATCCCAGTCATACACGTGGCTCCCAGGTGACACTAAGGTGTTATTTATTTATTATTCTCACGGAACTCAAACCTCGGTCAAACGTAGGTCACGCGGGTTCAGTCAACCATCGTCCACGACGATCTAGGATCGCCCCTGATAACATCGATGACGATGTTCTCCGGTGGCACCTGTCGCAGTCGGCGTGGCCCGACTGCGCCGCTTCCCGTATAGAACACTTTTCCCAGATACGCAAATTAAAGACTCGCGTGCTCTAGCTGACGCGACCTCCCAGTAGAATCACTGCTACCAAGGAGGAAAAAGCTCTCCACCCAGTACTTCCAGCTCCCTCAAAGGCCGACAGCTGAGGGACCATCAGGACGGGCCCAACTCCTTTCTTTCTAGGAAATCCGGGATAAAGTACTCTTTTCAGCAATATTTAAAGCCACTAAGTGGACAGAAAACCGGAGAACAATTAGCAGAAGCAGAGAAGAACCGAAGCGGGAGTAGCGTTACTTCGGCTCCCCCTTTTTCTTGTACTCAAGCTCCAATGGAAGAGCTCTCTCTTCCTCTCTCTCTCTCCAAAATATTGTACTGGCCTTTTCGGCCATTCTCTTTCTCTTTAGTAAAATCTCTCACTGACCGCTAGGTGGACGTAAGGGACTTCCTCCTTGAACCACCTTAGACCTTTGTGTGCTGTTCTGGTTGTTAGAGTTCGCTGCGCGCCGCCATCTCTTGGGACTCTCTCTCCTTCTCTCTGTGTTCCTTGGGATCCCCTATATCCTACGTCAACATTTTCTGGTGCTTTCATTGAGACCGTCGAGAAGATGGTGGCTAGGAAGCGCAAAACCAACTCTGCCGCCCGCAGTGCGCATGTAGGTGAACCTTCTGTCAGGGCGCCAGGAGATGGGACTTCGGCCTCAACATCTCGGCACCGCGCCGAATCTGCTTCCTCCTCCAGGGGTACCCGCATCTCAGAGCTTCAGGGGATGCTGGCGAACCTCACCGACTTGGTCACTGACCTCACCGCTCAGCAAGCCGTGATTCTCAAGCAGACCCAACCGATCTGCACAGCCGTGCTTCCTCCTCCGTCGGTTGCGGCGGCCCGTGAGCATCTCCCGCCGATCGCGGCGGCTCCTACGCCTCTCCCGACGGCAGCGGCGGCCCTTGTACCTCCTCCTCCGGCCGCGGAGGCGCAGCTCCTTTGCCTCCTATCGCAGCGCCTTCCATTCAGTCATCTGGTTCTTCTCAGCCGCCTAGACGCCCTCTTCCTCAGGAGGTCCCCTAAAATCATTTCCCACCACGTCCTTTTCCACAACCTGCCTTCCTTCAACCTGCCTTTCCTCCCTTCCTCGTCGGGAGGGACCCCCTCTTCCTAGGAGTTCAGGCTCCCCGCTATGGGCCTGACACCTTTTTCGGCCCAATGGACAATAATGCTCTTTTTACTGACGCCATCCGGCTGGCCCCAATCCCAGAAGACTTCAGACTGCCTCGGCTTGAAGCTTATAAAGGCGCGACTGACCCCCGCAAGCATATACAAGGGTTCGAGGCCGCAGTCCGTTATCGTCAGCCGGTTGAGGCCACCAAGTGCCACCTCTTGGAAAACACCCTAAAGGGAGCAGCATTTAGCTGGTTCATCAAGCTCCCCAGGGGTCACATCCTATGAACATCTGAAGTGGGAGCTGATCGCCCGCTTCATCGGCCAGACCCGAATGGTCGTTTCTGATATTGTGCTCGCCAACATCAAACAAGGCAAGAAGAAAAGTCTTCGGGACTACACCAATCGTTTCTTCGCCGTCGCGGCAGAAGCTGAAGAAGTCGACCTTGCTGTGGCCATGCACAATTTCCGGAGGGGGCTCAAGGTCGGGGATTTATTTAAGTCCCTGCAGCTAGCCAAACCCTGAAGCTACCCAGAGCTAGTGGCCAGGGCCAACCAATTCATACTTTTGGAGGATGCCGAGTCCTCTCCCCCCGGTGTTTCCGGAGCCAAGAAGGAAAAGAAGAGGAAACATCGTGGCCACGAATGATCGTCCACGACGATGCACATAGCCAAAGGTCGTGGTAGAGATGAGGGGAGACCGCGACATGTTCAGCAGTAGAGGCACTTCTTCTCTCGACCGCTTCCTGAAGTCTATGCGACGGTCGTCAAACAAGGTTGAGTTCGACCTGCCGGACCCAAGTCGATACCTCCAACCGGAGTAGACCCTGACAACTACTGCGAGTTCCACGGGAGCTACGGGCACAAACTTCACAGGTGCTGAGCCCTCATAACCCTGCTTGATAAATTAACTGATCAGGGCAAGTTGGAGGAGTTCATGCAGATGACGCCAAACCCTAATGCTCAAAAGGGGAAAGCTCCCGAAAGCACCGACGCGCCGGCTAGAGTTTCCCATCCCGAAGCTAGCCAGTCGACATGTCCCTATCCTCCTACCGTGAGGACGATCAATGCTATTTTTAGCATTGACCCCGCCGCCGCACGCCATCGTGAAATTGAGGTCGACGGTATCTCGCATCAGCATTCTTCCTCCATCCCGCTTACCTTCTGCCAAGAAGATCTCCCCCAACAGGGCAACCCTCACAACAATCCAATCGTGGTTGTCGCCCGCATCGTCGATTTCGATGTTCGGCGAGTACTCCTTGACTCTGACAGTGCAGCTGACATCCTGTTCAAATCTGCTTTCCTCCAGATGGGGCTCAAGGAAGCAAACCTCTTTTATGCAGGAGCCACCTTGCTAGGTTTCTCTGGGGAGAAGGTCCAACTGTTGGGATTCATCTCCTTGCCCGTCTCTTTCTGCGATGACAACGGCTACGCCATGAGCACGGTAAACTTCGCTATCATCAGAGCTAAATCAGGTTACAATGCCATCCTTGGAAGGACAACTCTTAATTTCTTCGGGATGATAATCTCCACACCACATCTCTGCGCGAAGTTCCCTACCTCCAGTGGCGTTGTCACCATTAGAGGAGATGTCAGGCAAGCCACCCGATGTTTTCAGATCGCCGCGCAGCTCGTCGTCGACCAGCTGGACCCCAAAGAATCCTAACCAGTTGTACCACAAAAGGGAGTTATACATATAACCTTTGGGGGGGGGGATTTTTCTAAAGTTGTAAACATATCCTGTTCTATGAATGACAAGCAGCAGGCGGATGTCACTGCCTTGCTTTCTGAGTACATCGATGTCTTTGCATGGTCTCCCAAAGATATCTCAGGTGTTGATAGGGCTGTCTACGAGCACCGCCTGAACATATCCCCTGTTGCCACTCCCATAAAGCAGAAGAAGAGGATTATGATAGGAGAAAGGTAAAATGCTATCGAAGAAGAGGTCAACAAATTGCTAGGAACATGCTACATCAATGAAGTTCAATACCCTAAATGGCTTACCAATGTTGTTATGGTAAAAAAGGCCAACGAAAAATGGAGAATGTGCGTAGACTTCCGAACACTAAATTAAGCCTGCCCCAAGGATACGTATCCTCTTCCACGCATTGATGCAATGGTGGATCGAACTTTCGGATACGAGATCATGAGCTTTCTAGATGCTTTCTCCGGATACCATCAAATCCGGATGGCTAAAAAAGACGAGGAAAAAACTGCTTTCATCACCGACTTCGGTACATACTGTTATAATGTCATGCCCTTCGGCCTCAAGAACGTCGGCGCCACCTATCAGCGTATGATCGACGCAGTCTTCAAAGGTCAAAGGGGCAGGAATCTTGAAGCATATGTCGATGATATATTGGTGAAAAGCAAGAGCATGGAGGGGCATCTCACCGACCTCAAGGAAACACTCGATACCCTCCGAAGGTTTAATCTCAAACTCAACCCCGCCAAGTGCACCTTCGGCGCAGTTTCAGGGAAGTTTCTGGGTTACCTGATATCAGCCAAAGGGATAGAGGCCAATCCAGACAAAATCTCGGCGATCCTAAGCATGCCTTCTCCTCAAATGATGAAGGAAATTCAGAAACTGGTAGGACGGAGCAACATGGGTAGATTCATTTCAAAGGCCGGGGACCGGTGTTCACCACTTTTTAGATGCCTACGCAACAGCAGAAAGGGCCAATGGACTGATGAATGTGAAGTTGCTTTCACAGAATTGAAGACATATCTTACCTCGGCACCGATACTGGTGGCACCGAAGGAAGGGGCGGTCTTGTCTCTATACTTGGGCGTATCTGACGCTGCAGTCTCGGCGGTCCTCGTAGACAATGATAGTGGGGTACAACATCTTATATTCTACATCAGCCATATACTTTTGGATGTTGAGAGCTGATACCCTATGCTGGAGAGGCTCGTTCTGGCTCTCCTAATGGCGGCAAGGAAACTGCGACAGTACTTCCAGTCCCACACTATCCAGGTTGTCACTGATCAACCGCTCTTGAAAATACGGCATACTCCTGAAGTTTCGGGAAGGCTTCTCAAGTGGTCCATCGAGCTGGGCGAATACGACATCAAATATGTTCAACGAACAACAATCAAGGCTCAGGCCCTGACAGATTTTGTAGCCGAACCCTCTACTTCAGAGCTATCACCGACTAAGAGCAAGGCCACGCCTTGGTATCTCCACATCGATGGTGCATCTGGATCGCAGTCCCAGGGGGCTGGAATTCTCCTAACCAGTCCAATGGGAACCGCCTTACACCAGGCAGTAACCCTCCAGTTTAGGGCAACTAACAACTAAGCAGAGTATGAAGTCCTCATCGCAAGCTTGAATTTCGCACTCAGCATGGCCGTAAGATGCATACAAGTGTTCAGCGACTCGCAATTGGTCGTCAACCAGGTGAACCACACTTGCGAAATAAAGGACGAGGTTCTGAAAAAATATCTGTAGAAAGCCCAGTCCTTGATCTCTCAGTTCGAAGAGTTTTCCTTGGTACACATTCCTAGAGAAGAAAATCAAGTGACAGATCGACTCGCAAAAGGGGGGCTCCCCGACCTCCGCTGATATCAAGTATTTAACAAGCCCAGTTTTGAGTGTGCGGAAATTCACTCTGAGGAGCATCCACTCTGCTGGATGGATAAGATCCTCAATTACTTGAGAGATAGGACACAACCTGATGGCAGGCAAGAGGCGAAAAAACTGAAGCTTGAATGCACCAAATACGTCCTTATCGGCAGACAAGGTTAAAATTAAATTTGGATTGATAGAGATATTTTTTTATTGAAATTTGTGAATAACATGAAATAAAGTAAGTTATTATATTGGAATATACGAGGGATGTGATATAAGTTATTTATTATTTTAGTAATGTATTTAGGATGTGAAATAAAATTAATTTTTAATATTAAATTTTATGTGTGATGTGATATGCCTGATTAAAATTAAACCAAGTTAATTTTCAACGGCCAAACAAACGGGGCCTTATAGTGGTAGAATTACCGCATAGTTAAGCGTATAGTATTGTACGCTATACAGAGTTTCTTTTGTACATATTATCGGGCCTGTTTGATTGGCCGCTTCAAGCCGATTTAATAAAATTAATTAAATCGAGGCCAATTTAATAAAATTAATTAACCAAACAATTCTTATTCATTCCACAAATCTGAATCCGTTTTAAAAGCGTGAAACGGCTTCGAGGTCACGAAGCCGAAAGCAACGAAAACGTGGTTTCAGACTCGCGATCGCTTCTTCTTTTTTCTTGAATTTTCAGAAAAGCATATCTGGGGATAAATTTAGTATTTCTACCAAGGCTAAAATTAAGGATAATTAAATTTGATAAATTTAAAATTTGAAAAATAATAACAAATCATCTTTTGACTTATAGTCACATCCCTTAAATATAAAAAATTTGATATATATTCTCCTGAAAATTTTAAATTAATAAATATTTAAATATTTATTTATTTTTTAATTTCATTATAAATTTTATTTATTTTTATTATTTTTGAGATTTTATTGTGGGATGAGGTGATTTTTAAATTAATATTCATCCGAACAAAAATAAATTAAAGTAGATTCAAAACTAATTTCAAGCCATTTTTCATCCAAACATAATTTAAATTTGAAACTGTTTCACTTATCTAAAACCGCTTCAAACTTTGAATTCGATTCTATTTATTTTGAACCTGAATCCACCGTCAAACAGGCATCTTGATCAAATATTAATAAAGAGGATTAAAGAATTTTGCCAAAAATTTCTTACCATGACCGAGAGGGGTGAGACGTATAGGCAAATACTGAAGACGATGCAGAGGACACCAACTATGAGAGTTCTCTTATTGTGAGTGTGCGTCGTCGTCAGCACCATCACCGCTATTACTGCTATGGATGCAAGCTCGCTAATCAAGACCTTCAACACCTTCATCTGCATTCGCATAGATCCATTGATCCCGGCAAATTCATCAATCAAGCCCTAGGCAGCTGCCCTACCTGTATGTAGATTGATAATTGGAAGCTAGATTTGAGATGGAGACTCACCTTGAGCACATTCGGGGAGTAGATGAAGAAGAGCGTGAGATAAATCAGCTCAAGAATGAGACCCGTGCCATTAATGGTGACGACGAGAAGGGAATTGGGGTGGACGAAAGGAAGCCCGTAGAGCACCCAGAATGCACAGTTGAGCACAGCCGTTAGGTATGGGATCGGTGAGTACTGCTCCACCGCTTTCTTCTTTCGTATCTTCATGAAAGTCGGTAGAGGCGAGAGGAACAACATGAACGCGGTTCCATTCCCTGTCGCGTTTTCCCCAATTCCAAATCAGATTTATAGTCAGATTATTTTATTTTACTTTTTATAAAAAAATATAAAATTTATTTGATATATATATGATGAGAAATAAAGTAATTAATTAATTGTGAAAATAATAAATAAAACTAATTAATATATTGAGAATTAAGGAATTTTATTTTTTTAAAAAATTAATCGTGATCAATCTGAATACCAACCAAACAGAGTCAACTTTCAAAAATAAAATAATATTTTTGTGCCTCTTCTTCTTCTCTCCCCCCCTCCTCTCTCTGCTTCATAGCGCCATCGTAGTTAGCGCTAGAGAGAGGAGAACGAAAGATAAAGGACAAAAGTTTTTTTAAGTAACATTTCTCAAAATTGTGAGATAGTTTGGTTGATTTGAAAATCAAAGAGATCATTGTGCTCGTAAGTCAGAATTATAGAGACCCAATTACTATTTACCTTTTAAGTCTGTTTGTTTGTAAGGTTTAATTTAACGAGGTTAAAATTAAATTTAGATAGAGAAATTTTTTATTGAAAATTATGACTGATGTGAAATAAAGTTAGTTATTATATTGAGATATGTGAGTGATGTGATATTAAGTTAGTTATTATTTTAGTAATGTGTATAGGATATGAAATAAAGTTAATTTTTAATATTAAATTTTATGTGTGATGTGATATATCAGATTAAAATTAAATCAGATTAATTTTTAACTTCTAAACAAACAGGGCTTTAGTTATTTATTTGAGCTAATTATTGAGAATATAATAAAATCGATTGAGCCTACCTATGATGCCTACAATATTGCGGGCCTGGTCGGAGGTCACCATCTTTGCCGGTAGCCGGAGGAGTGGCGATGATAACAGCGGTGCGGAGGGGGGTGGGGGTTTTAAAAACTAGTCGAGAGGAATAAAATTTATACTAAAACTTGAGAGAAAAGTCTCAGGGTATTATCGTCCACCTTTTTTCTTTTGCTGCAATCTGTTAGAATATGTGGCATGGTTGCTTCTAATGTAAAGGGGAAGGAGATATCTCTTCTTGAGAGCCTATCCCTAGAGTTGAGGCTTATTACGAAAATACCACTCTCATGCCTAGGATAGGAATTTCACTTCAATTATATGGCAAATGACATATAGGTCATTCTAGTTTGAATATATTTTATATATGAATCCCTCTAATGTCCTAATTTATCAATAAATATAACTCTTTTTTTTTTCTTTAATGAAAACTATTAATTACAGTTTAACAATAGTAATATTCCTAACTATCCCTCCCTAAATCTTTTTTTTTTTTTTTTTTTTATAGTTTGACCTACAATCAAGAAATCAAGAAATGAGATATTTGTAAGAATTTCTTTTTATTGTATTTTTTAAGAGTTTATAAATGAAAAGTGGTGTCATCTTTAAATATTTTTTGTTCAAAAAAAATGATGAAAAAATTATAAAAATTGGAGAAAATTATTTAAGTATTTTGAAAACAAGAAACAAATTAGAGGAGTTTATAAGTTATTTATTCCAAAGAATATGTTAATGTGGACATCTTTTTTTTTTTATTTTGTACATTGATTTGTTTTTTTTAATGGAATTTGTGCTTAGAATTGATTTGCAATGTTGGCAAGCGGATATGGCCAACTTAATTAATGGAAAAAGTCGCATTTTCCATTAATTTAAGATGGAGATTATCTAGGGGGTTCATTTATGTTATTTTACAAATTTGAGGGAAAATATTTTAAAATTTAAAAATATAATTTTATTATATTTCAAGGGTATTCATATAATTTATTAATGGGTAAATAAATAAATTGATTTACTAGTTTAAATAAAAGTGCATATAAGTTTTTTTCTTGATAATAAATATCATTTCTATAGAAAAAATAACTATATTCATATTTTTTTAATAATAATAATAATTAACTAATGACATTTCTCATTCAAGTATGCTGTAATCTTAAAATTTACAATTCATTTTCTTGAATGTAATTTTCATCTTTCCTACCCCCCTCATGAATACCATTAAAAGAGCAAGTCATATATTTATTAAAAAAAGAGGAAAAATAAAAAAGAAAATGGAAAAATTCTAAATATTATTATAAAATAACATAATTTTAAATAAAACAAAATTTCATTAAAACTGTCAATCTGGCACATTAGCTTAGCTCTCTTCATGCATTTGTCTTGTATGAACAATTCTTATGCCTAGCTGTTAATTTAATTAGAATTTAATTATTTATTTTCGTAATAACAATTATATATATATATATAATAATAATAATAATAATAATAATAATAATAATTTACATATTTTTCTTGTTCTTATCTTTTTTTTTAATGCTGAAGCCAACTGGGGATGAAAATGAGGAAGTGAAAAGTATTTATATATTTTGTTTATAAAACTTGAAAACAAAATTTAAAGATATATTTACAAAAATGTCATATCAATTTTAACATATTACATTATTATACTCTCTTCGTAAAATTTATATTACAAAATGATTATTTTTTATAAAATTGTTATATATGTAAAAATCTCAAATTTAACTTATACAAAACTATAAAGAATGATCATAGTTGTTTATCATGAGCCTATTGGCTAAGGGTCCATAGGCTCGAAGGACACGTTGTGGATCCCACATCCATAATAAAATATCAGTCGATCAACCTCCTACTGGTTCTCAGCCCTCAAAAGAGGGCATTGGCTCTATCAATTTGATGCCACACGTCGAACCCATCAAGGAACCGATTTCACCGGTTTGTTTCCGAATAGGTTACCGTTAGAACCATTATATTAAGCGACCTGAGCTTGCATTAAGTATAAGTAAATTGTAATATTTTTTTTTTATTCTTTTGCTCTAAATACAATATTTCCTCTTATTTTAATTAAAAATTATAAAAAATATGAATTCAAACTAAGATAATTTGATTTCAAGTAAACTCCTTTTCTACTGAACTAAAGAAACTTCGCTACCGAGCTATTGCGAAGAATTCAGAGTTCATATTAACTCTTATATGGTTCATGCTTAAATTAAATATAATCATTTTTAAACTTTTTTGAGATATATATAATTTAAAAATAAAATTAATTAATTATAAAAATATTAAATAAAATTAATTAATATATTAAAAATTATATAAACTATTTTTTTTAATGATTATATCCAACTTGAGTATAAATCAAACGAGGAGGCATGTCATGAAACTCGAATAAACTTTTGATTTTGTTTGCAAATTAAAAGTATCAATTTCAGTAATAGACAATTAATTTCAATTTTGATAATTTGAACGAAATGTATATTATTATAATTTTTAATTTTTGACTCTAAATTTTATATTTAAAATTTTATTTTAAAAATGTGATTTTCAACCGAAACAAAATAAGCGAATTTCACATTGGTGTTAACCAAAATTAAGTTAAAAAAAAACTGATAAAACTAGTCTACACACTTGTGCTAAGCTAAGAAGAATGCACTCAACTTTGTCTCTATTTTTTAGAAAGAAATCTCATCGAACGATCAAAACCCGGAAGAAAAATGAGGCTTTTCGTGCTTACAAAAATCGAGTCCCGTCTCTCCGCTTCTATGTTCACAGTTTCTCCATGTGTGGAAACCAAAACAACAGGAGCCGAAAAACAAATTTATCATTTCTGTGCTTGTTCCGGATCTTCGGATGACTTTGACCTCAAGATGTCGTTTAAAATTGAAATTTTCTTGCGTCTGAACAGTGCTCCGACCAGAGGAAAACAAAAAGCACAACACGGATAAAAGTGGGTTCCATCTGTTGACGTGATGCGCTCCTATTTGTCTCCAGACAATACTCCCATCTTAACGGAAGAATTTCTCATTGCGCAATTTCGTAATTTTGGTTGAAGCTAAATTCGAACAGAAGACCAGTGTCCATTTCATCTTCTGACTGGTTGACACTGGTTTGATGGGTATCCTGCCAAATAACAACACATGAAATAACCAAAGAGAAGACCTCCAGTGAGCAATCCAATATGATATGACAAACTACGAAACTAAGAATAAATAGAAGGCAGTTAAAAATGTTCAAAGTGTTTAGATGAATGATCTACAAATGTCCAAAGGCAAAGATCATACTGATGCTACCATGTCGACGGCCGAGACGGCTCTGCAAAGTATGATTCTTCATTCTCATGCTTTTTCGACCACATTTAATGAATATCTATTCAATCCCAACATAAACTAGCAAGAAATTCCACAGCGCTCCATCAGTAAACAAGACGATTAAACCCTGTAATCTCATGCTTCGAAAAGAAATACTCGAGTCTGCTGTGACCATAATCAAAATTGGTGGGGATACCACGATCGACCGTCGATTCATTCCTGACAGAGTTTACCGTCGACGGCCGAGATCTAGCCATGCTGTTTTGATCTGTATTGATTGACTATTAGGACAGATTGGGAAAGATGGATGTTGCGGATCGCTGACTTGATGGATTGAAAATCTCCTATTCATTCTGATTGATTGGCGATTTCATTTTAGGATGATTTTATTTCTTGCATTTATTTTGTATTAATTGTTTCTATTTCAGTGATCATTATTTTAGGCATGTTATCTAGTATTTCCTCGTTTGTGTGAGGAATTTATTACATTATGTATTTTTTTTATTGAGTCTGTATGGAGGCCTATATAAACGCCTCCCTGTTACTCTTATTTTTTTAATGCTGAATAAATTTGAGTTGTGTTTTCCCTTGGGGATTATTTGATTCTGAAATGAATCGATATCTTAGATTGGGAAGGCCTTGGGCCTTGGGTGAGAATCCCTAAACTCCACCCGCTCTAGCTCTTCACTCCGGGTTCGATTCCATTCATCTTGCACCCTCAGCTCAGGATGGTTACCGAACCGGACCGGATCGGTTCCGGTCCGGTTCCACCGGTTCCAACCGGTTCCGGATCCGGTCCGGAACCGGTTAGGTGGCCTTGGATCCGGTCCGAGTCCGGTCCGGATCCAGATAATTGGGTCGGGTCGGGTCAATCGGGTAAATTGATTAAAAAATATATTTATTTATACATTTTATAAAAAAAATTATATATTTTGTAATATTTCTGATAAAATTAACATAAAAAAAAATTCTAAGAAATTTTATTAATATTAACGAAAATATTTACAAATATTTTACATAAAATATTTTTAGAATTTTAACAGAGTAAATTAGAACGTGTTTGCAGATTTTTTAACAGAGTAAAAAAACAGAAAAAATTGATGAAAATTGTACGAATTATCATAACAAAAATTATATTATTTATAGAAAGTTCAATACATGTTAAAAAATTTAAAATGATCTTAAAACGGTCCTTTCAGAATTTAAAATCAACGATGACCGTTCAACTAAGAAAATTTTTTTTTTTTTTTTTTTTTTATAATATCTGCCAGCTGCAGATGATATGGGGGCGGGGGCAGCGCACGCGCAGGCGCTGCCCCCCAAATATATATATATTTTTTTTATAAATGAACCGGACCATCAGAACCGGACCGGTTCCGAACCGGATAATCAGTTCTGCTTACACAGAACCAGTCCGGACCGGTTCTGCGGCCCAGAACCGGTTAGAACCGGTCCGGTTCAACCGATTCTGGACCGAACCGGTTCTTACTGGACCGGTTTCGGTCCGATTCCGGATCGAACCGGTCCAATAAGCATCCCTACCCTCAGCATTCGTCTCGACTCATCCTCATCCACTCTGCCTGCTTGTTTGCGTTCTTAGATCTAGCTCGCCGGTTCGACGTGATCACGACGTCAGGTTTTCACATCACCGACGACACGCCTGCGCCGACTCCCACGCTGACTACGGCGGTGCGAGTACACGGCTCCGCTCACCGCCGCCTATCGCGCCCAGTCTGTTGGCTGTTGCCCCACGCGCCCCCCAGCACACGCGGACCCGCCACCATGCGCNGCACCAGCGCGCCAGCGCACCAGCGCACCAGCGCGCCAGCGCACCAGCGCACCAGCGCACCCGCACGCTCGTTTCTTGCGCTTGAGCGCCGAGCTCGTCCTATTTGGGAGAATTACATTTTGGTCCCTAAATTTTCTGGTTCAGGTACGAATTTCAACAAAACCTTTAATCTAGTAAAATCAAATAATCTGAATTTTCTACTCACTTATGATTTGCTCGAACTTGTCCCACTTGTGCGACCTTTTATTATTGAGTAATTTTCAATAATTGTTAGTTAAATATTGCGAAATCCCCAATCCTGTTCCCCGTTTCTGATTTGTTGAAAACCGAATTGCGCCCTAATCTGAATTAAAAATTTCTCAATTACCTTTGATCTAATTTATTTAAAATTTTAAAAATAATTAATTTTGCGGGCTTAATTAATTTCTCAGTCATCACAAAATTATTCTCTGATATTCAAGCATTAGTTTGTGAAAATCTGCTTTATAAAATTACTGATCTCTAAACTACATCATCATTCATCGATCCCGCATCAAAAATTCATCAAAATACAAACTGTATGCTTCTTGTCTTATAAATGCTATTCAATCTAAAACCAACTCCTATTCATCACTTACACAGAGTAAACAGATTCAGAAAGAGAAAGCAGTACTGAATCATGCAAACCCAAGCCCCATCATGCTTATCAAGAAGGCCAGCATCATTTGCCAAAAAAGAAAACATAATCAACAAATAAGCTCTCATTTCGAAAGCATAACAGCTCCCAGATAGTCATGAAAAGGCAGTTATCTACTATTCCAACTACTTTTTAAAATTCCATCATCATAAACTTGGCCTGTAACTTTTTTATACAAAAATAGACGTTTCATTTTGTTAAAAAAATACATGTTTCACTTTGTTTTTGTGCTTGGAGAGTAGCTATTACACAGGGGGACCATACAGCTGAAATCTGGAAATCTCCCATATTATTGAAGCTACAAACTACAAATCTGCTGAACCTGCGAAACAACAGTAAAAAAAATAGAGATAGAGCCGGATATTTAAGAAGGAGATCATGCCATCATCAACCTACAGAGGTCCATACATGTAAATATATAATAGAAGTTACAATACTAAAGAGACTACGAAAAGGAAGACCAAAAGGACATGGAGGTCATGTACATGACCTCGATTCATTTATAATCACAAGCAAACTTGCTTCACATGGAATTGAGTGGAAAAGAGAAATCAATTTAGCAAACTCAAACTAGTTGTGATTTGGCTTTCTTGTTGTGGTTGTTGCTGTTGAAGTACAAAAACAAAGTATATGAACAAAAACTAAAAAGAAACACTACCTTTTTTTGGTAATTGTATAGACAAACAAAAAAGTTTCTAAAATGAAACTAAGGCGTTCATTGAATTTTGAGTAATTTTTTGAAAAATGTAAAGGTTTCAAAGAAAAAATTTGGGACCAAGTGAATCGAGCGTTGGTTAAGCCTTAACACTGAGCTCAAAGTAAGGCTCAATCTTGCTTGGGATTCTATTAACAAAAGTAAAAACAACATAACAAGTAGAAGCAAAAGTATAGAAATCATCAGTCATAAAATGAGGAGTCATTCTTTGGATGAAAGTATAAAGCAAAATGAAAAATTAGCTGCCAAAGCAGTGAACTGTTCATTTTCAAAAAAAAAAAATGTTTTCAAAAAAGCTGTGAATTGTCAGCAGCCTGTTTTTTTCCTTAAGCAAAAATTTACCTGATATCATCTTTCAAAAAAAATAATTTACCTGATATACTTTCAAAGCTAACATTGCAGCTGAAGAAAGTCATAACTGGTTCTCTAAAGGTTCAAAACGGCAGATGCAGTCGTATATGTTTCCACTGAAAAGCTTCTCTGCCAACCTTTGATTCTTTACCATTGCAAGCTGGATAAGCAGTCCATTTCACTTAGAAAACAGAATATACAGAAAGTGTATATTGATCTTGTTTCGAAGAAAGCAAAAATAGATGTCATGCTCATCAAAATTTATGGAAAAATGCATAATATTCTACATCAGTAAGAGTCACCAAACTAAAAACCTACATAGGGCATGCATGCACAGCTTAAGCTTAATACACACGTGGTACCTGCTTTTATGAGGAATAAACCTAATTACTTTAATAGAGGGGTGTAGTTTTCTATTAAAATAGTCAACCATGCGTTATCTGGAAATTAAGTTCACATTTCAATTCTTCCTAACTAACAACATATAAACCATTACTGTTCACATTGCTAAATAAAATGATGCAACTTAAATTTGAAGTTCCAATATGTTCAAAAAGAGTTGAACTTTTTGTCCACATATTCAAAATCATACCTTTAGGGCATCACTTTTGAAATGTGCATTCAGGTTAGTATGAAGTGCACGACCCATCCCTTCAAGGATTATCTACATTAATGAAAATACACAAATGATGTCAAAAGAAGTTCAAACAATGTAGAAGGCAACATGGTCCAAGAATTTAAAAGCCTACCAGATCTGCATCCTTTGCGGCTGCAGCAAGCTCAGAGCTGACCTGTCGAAAATCTATACAGGGACCCCCGCAGCCATTCTCGACAACCATTAGAGGAACTGAAGTTGAATTCATACTTAACTCATCTTCTGCATCAACCATAGCATCAAAAAGTAGCCCTCCAGCTTCTGCAGCTTTTCGAAGGATGTCACAGTGCTGCGTTTCGTATAAGATTTTCAGGCCATAGCGTAGGATTAAAGCTTTCAAAATGAAGAAAAATGAAACAATATTATAATCAATAAATATGATAAGTTTGGATGCACAATTTCCATCACAAACCTTTGCAGCTTCTGCTACAATTTCAGGAAGTTCATTGGAAGTGACATCATTCAAAGCAGGCAATGAATTCCCAACCAAAACGACCTGCAGCACATAAGTTTTGGTGTACCAATAAACCAGTGGTTGAATAGCAAGCACAAATTTTAAAATCCTTCACATGACACGAATCAATGCTATACTCCACAACGCAATAGACAAATTCTCTCATAATTTCAAAACAAATAATAAGTTTCACAAGTAACAATCAGTTTGTTGCAATGACACGAATTACATAACAGAAAATGTCACTTCAACTATGACATAAGAGTCATCTAAGTACCATCCCAAAAGTATTATAAACCTAATATCTAAGGAAAATTTGACTAGTATGACATCCCAACCCTTTACCGGCTCTTGTCCTGACTATATGTGTACAATATACAGACCTAATGCAAATCTTGAACATAGATCCAATCAACTGGCCTCTAGGTACTCTTCTCATCAGGTCACAGTTTGATAGATAAGTTGAAATCAACCTCATTCTCCAAAATACATCTCTTTCTTAGATGAAGATCTTGCAATTTGACCACCAGTTTGATCTTCAGATATTTTTTCAAAGTTAAATCTTACTTAAATGGTAAACATTTAAACCTAACAATACTCCAACGTATCTACTACTTCTATCAATGTATTACATCCTAAACACTTGAACAAATGAGCGAGGTAGTGGGTTAAAATTTACAAAACTGTGTAGACCCCCCAGTAGTGAAAGCTCTTGTAGTAGATAACCAGTTGTAAAATGAGAATATCAAAGAAGAAAAAGAAAATCATTTTCCTTATAAATAGTACCTCAATTCCGCGACGAAGTAGCTCACGAGCTAAAGGAAGCATACCAAGGACAATATCGGCACCTGAATTATCTACAAATAACAATGCTCTTTTATAAGGTGGAAACTTCTTGTTCCTGCAGTCGAGAATTCTTCTCTTAAACAAATCAAAATCATCTACCTGCAAACCACAAAACCACGCCTTAACAAAAATTGTAATTAGTGTAAAACAATCAAACTAGCAAATACAAAGTATTATATCACAAAACAGGAAAAACGAAAGTAAATCAAATCAGCAGATTTTTCATAGAGAATTTTATCTCATTTTCACTTTAATTATTGCTAGAAATCAGCATTCAGTGTAGCTTAAAAACCGTCTATGAAATGCATTATATAAGCATGCATATTATAGCAGATCAGAGAGTGAAAAATAAAGTCTGAAAATATAGAATCCAACATGCATAAACCAAATAAAAATACTCAGATGAAAGAGATCAGATGATCAAAGAACCTTTATGAATGCCATGACCACCTTGTAATGCTTTATGCATCATGGAAATCAATGTAACTTCGAATTTAAGAAATCAAGGAAACTTCAGCACAGTTCAAGGTTTCTCTTTTCTCATTTTGCTTTAATGTGTTGGCAATTTGCTGACATAAAAGCTGCTTGAAGTGATCAGATATATTGGAGTCGAGTGGTAGTATTTGCGAGATGCCAACAACTTGTTGGACTTTACCTCACGTAGGACGACAACATGCATTGCTATTACATTTCATTTAATGTTTCTCTTTTTCCAAATCTTATGCCTACGATCTTGTAGTTTCATTAATCTGTCGGTGGTTTTTTTTGGCACAAGTTTCAGTTTTTATTTGATAATGCTTTGCAGTTTATGGTGTATAGAACTATGTATAATTGCGATACATGCATAATGGCTATGTTTACAACTTCATATTTATCTGCATCATAGATCCTCCTCCTTTTAGACCAAAGAATTAGATCTAGGTATATCCAACCATCCAATTCCAGGAAAAAAAAGGAAGATGGTTGACGACATAAAATAAGCTCGATTTAGGATACAACCAAGTTATAATGTCGTTAGCACTATTCAGCATGTACAATACCTTATCGTACAAATGCAAGATGCATTGAAATATTAGTGCAGTCCAATACGATAATATGGATCTTTTAATGTCCATCCACTGAGAATCTTTGAATCTTTTACCTGATGACCTAGTTGAAAGCTCAGAGAGATGTTTACCAGTAACTTACCCGCCAAGGACGTTGCATCTTCTTTCGACTCATACGATAAATTTCAATAATGGTACCCTTATGATAGAGGTCTACACATGCACGAGATCCCCAATCAAAAATATTTGCAGCAAGAACACCCTCAATGAGGGTAAGCAATCTCCCTTCCTACATTACAAAAGATATTTTGAATAATCAGTAGATGAAAACAATGAAAATCCATATGTTTCAAAGGATCTCACTTATGATCCAACACTGTACTTTAGAATAGCAAAAGGCCATCTTTAGCAGTCAAAAGCATTTCCTGATTCCTGAATATTGGTTTTGGTTCTCACATACATAAATATACGTATACTTTGCAAGTGAGAAACTTTGGCGTCCATATATGACAATCTAACAAGAGTTACCATGCAAAATGAACTCTCTTGCTTAGTTGGGACTCCAAAAGGCCCCTAACTCCTCCTAACACTTCCCCTAAATTTTGTATATACTTCACATGACACAAATTTAAATATCAAAAATCACCTTTATTTCACATTCTATATAAATCTCACATTAAAAATTAACTTTATTTAACATCGTATGCACACTTCAATAAAATCAACATTTACGTCCAACACTATCCTCAATAATAAATAATTTTATTTTACACCATAACATTAAAATAGAATTCTCTCATTATCCCAAAAATACTTACACCACCCCCAAAACATACTACATCCAAACAAGCTTGAAGGCAGAAAGTGAACATACCTCATCCATTCCATCAAGTTCCAACAGAAGGTCAGGTAAAACTGCAAGAGAAGCTTCATTTTCCCTGTGATAACAGAAAAGTCATAAACCAGAAATTGACAAAGTACAGCTTAAATCATAATTAAACATGAAAAGGTCCATTCTTGATTATGGATAAGAATCACATAAGAAAAATGGGCAATCAAAAAAAGTTATTTATTAGGACCTTCACACTCGCATGCTCCACTGAAAAAACAATCGCAAATATTCCAAATGATGCTATCTTGTTTAATCACATAAAAAAAACTGTAAATCTCGTATTTGATCAAATTGTTACATATTAACTTCACACCATGCATGTCACTGAGCTTCATTTACTGCATTCTTAAGTTATTTCTTTTGATGCGGGAAAGGTGAATGTTAATGTAATTTTAGAGATCAGCAAATTCTATATAGTAGAATAATCACAAATTAATGTAAAAATTTTAGTATTCAATTTTGTGATGACTAAGAAATTTACCAAACTTGCAAAAACTGATTCTTTCAAATTTTTAAATAAATTTGATCGAAGATAACTGAAAATTCGGTTTTCAATAAATCAAAATTAAGGTAACAGGATTACAAGTTCTCACAATATTCAACCAACAATAATTAAAGTGCAGTAAATAATAACAGGTCGCACAGATGGAACAAATTCGAGCAAATCTCAAGTCAACAGAAAATTCCATGGTATTCGATCCAGCCAATTTTAAATGATTTATTAGAATTTGTACTTGAATCACAGAATTCAAGGACCTCTTTGTAATTTTCTCCAAACTAGGGTTGCATCGAGCCTACGAGTAGTGCACAGGAGTGCGGATGTGGGGGCGTGGGGTGCGGCCGTGCGGGGGAACCAGCCGCAGGCGCATGAATCAGTGAGCAAGGGGGCTTGGGCGTAAGCGTGCGCCAGCGATCTGGATGCAAGCGCAAGAGTTGGCGAGTAGAATGCAAGCATACAGGTCGGCGATCTGGGCGCAAGTGTGCAAGCCGATGAACTGGGCGCAAGCGCGCGGGCCAGCAAGTGAGGCACATGTTTCTGTGGTGATGGAGCCGGTGTCACTCGAGTTTGACAGCGACACAATTAAAGCAGCTCGAATTCGACAACAACTTGGGTTGAGCAAGCAGCCTATGATGTGCGCAATACACTGGTTTCCAAAGAGATGATTAGGTGAATAAAAAATCTGGAACAAGGCAAATGCGGAGAGGAGTGGAAGATGAATGGAATCGAACTTGAAGGGTATGAGCTTGAACGAGTGGGGTTTAAGGACTCTTACTCAAGGCCCAAGCCCTTCCCTATACGGGATATCGATTCATTCTAGAATCAAATAACCTCAGGGGAGAAGGCAATAATTTTCATTCAGTATTAGAAAAATAAAGATAACATGGAGGCGTTTATATAGACCTCAATACAAATTGACCCAATAAAAAATAATATATAATGTAATAATTTTCTTACACAAATGAAGAAATATTAGACATGTCTAAAATAACAATCACGAAAATAGAAACAACTAATACAACATAAATGCAGAAAAAAATCAATTCAAAATGGAATCTCCCATCAATCAGAATGAATGAGAAGATTTCCAATTCACTAAGTCAGCAATCCACAACATCTATTTTTTCAAATCTATCCTGACAATAAGTCAATGCAAATCAAAGTAGTCGATGCAGATCAAAGTAGTCGATGCAGATCAAAGTAGTCGATGCAGATCGAAACAGCGTGGCCAGATCTCAATCGTTGACAATAAACTCTGTCAGGAATGAATCAACGGTCGATCGTGGTGGTCGATCGTGGTGTCTTCACCAACTCTCCCTGGATGGGAAAGACTCGACCCTATCGAGTAGGGGTCTTCTCTGGTGTGAAACTTCTTTAGCAAATCTAGATCAAGTCTGCAGCTTATCTCTAGTAATCCATGAATCCTTAGACAGAGATAAATCCTTTCAACGAACCAAATAATGCTAGTATCCTTGATTCCTTGTGAAAATTAACTGCTTACTAAGAATTTGCTCTATTTGCTCCTATTTATAAGTAGATTTGGCTAATGGACACTTGGGTGAGGATTCACACTCAATGGGCAATAAATGCTCAAACAGATTACTGGGTGTTACTGTTGGCTCTTTGTATGCTATCAAGTTTGAGGTATTGAAGGTTAAACTAATATCATACTCTGGTAGTAAATCAATAGCATACGCATTTGAACCAATTTTTTTTTAAATTTTAAAAGGACGAGCACCACGAGCTTGTAATTTCTTGACAGTTCCAGATGGGAATCGCTCGGGTCACCCGAATCATCACATAATCTCCTTCCAAAAATTCTTGCATTCGTTTGTGACAATCTACTAATTTCTTATAAGTGACATTCCTGTCACTTATTCTTTTGCTGATTTCTTTATGCAATTCCTAATATGTTGTGCAAATGATTCAATAGTCTCAGGCATCCTAATATACACAGGTAATGAAATGAGATACAAAAATCCTAAATTTGAAATCATGCACAATTTAAAATCGACTTATGCCTACAGATCTATTGAGTAAATTATTGTAAGCAAACTCAGTATGGAGTTAAACAAGATCCCAATTTCTTTCAATTTTTTCCACCAAACAACGAAGCAGGTTTCCTAAGCTTCTATTAACTACTTCCGTTTATCCATCCATTTGAGGATGAAAGGCCGTGAAAAATTTAAGTTTCATGCCAAAAAAATTCCCCATGATTTTCCAAAAATAATTGGTGAACTTAGTATCTCGATCAGACACCACTGACTTTGGCAATCCATGCAGTCTGACTACCTCATCGAAAAACAAACAGGCAGTCCTAGAGGCATCTGACATTTTGAAACAAACAGGCAGTCCTAGAGGCATCTGACATTTTGAGAGACAATATGTTATCTTAGAAAATCGGTCAACCACGACACAAATGGAATCATTTTTGTCAGTCGTCGTAGGTAATCACAAGACAAAATCTATACTAAGATCTTGCCAAGGACGATCAAGAATGGGTAAAGGCGTGTAGAGTCCAGTGTTGTACTTTTCTTGTTTTGCAACAGCACAGTTTCGACACTGACTCACTATGCACACGTTTTTCTTGAGACTTGGCTAATAAAATTGGCTCTTTACGGCCTCAATCGTTTTATTTCAGCTAAATTGATCGGCTAATTCACTAGCATGTAACTCCCAAACAAAGAAGTCTCTAACGATCATGAAAAAGATAGTCATCCTAAATTAATAAGTAAACTTCCTAGATTGTCTTTCACAATAGCATAGATAACCCCAAAGTCAAGACAATTCTTGTAAGATTCAATAAGCTTGTCGAATCCCACGACCTCGACATTTATGGTGGATAGGAGTGAGGCTCGATGGCTCAAAGTATCCACGACTTTATTTTCGATTCCCGCTTTATGTTTGCAGGAATTTGACCCACTTCGCTTGCTTTGAATTCAACTTCTTTTGTGAATTCAGGTATCTTAAGGTCTCATGATCAGAGAACAGAATGAATTTAAGAGGTAAGAGATAATATAGCCAGTTTGCATTACAGCATAGAACTCATTATCGTAAGTTGAATACTTCTGCTTAACTTTGTTTAGTTTCTTACTAAAAAAGGCAACATAATGATTTTCTTGAAATAGTATACCACAAATGCCAACTCCTGAAGCATCGTACGAGACTTCAAAGACATTCAAAAAGTCTGAAAGTTCCAAAACAGGGGCTTCGATCATTCTATCTTTTATTTTTTTGAAGGCTTTAGAAGCAGCCATCGTTCATTCGAATGCTGATTTTTTAATACAATTAGTAATGGGGGCCATGATGGTGTTAAATCTACGGATAAATCTACAATAAAAAGTCGTCAATCCATGAAAGCTGCGCACATCATGAATATTCTGAAGAACTGGCCAACTAACTATGACACTTACCTTTTCAGGATCAGTAGATACACCCTCAGATGATACTATGAAGCCCAAAAAGAAAACTCGTTTAGTCATAAATAAGCATTTCTTTAAATTCATATAAAGGCTATCTTTCCTAAGAGCTTGACAGATCTGAGATAAGTGTATAACATGGTCTTTCATAGTTCTGTTATAGATCAAAATGTCATCGAAATAGACTACGATAAGGATGCCAATAAAAGGTCGTAGGACTTGGATCATCAACCTCATAAAGATGCTAGGAGCATTGAATAACCCAAAGGGCATCACCAACTACTCGTATAAGCCATCCTTAAAGGCTGTATTTCATTCATCCTCGGGACGAATTCGAACTTGATGATAGCTACTCTTAAGATTGATCTTTGAGAATATAGTGGCTTTAGCCATCATATCAAGCATATCATCCATACCGGGGATGGAAAAGTGATACTTAATTGTGATTTTGTTGATGACACGACTATCTATGCACATCCTCCACAATTCGTCTTTTTTCAGAGTTAGAAGCGCTGGAACAGCACAAGGGCTAAGGCTCTCTCGGATGAATCCCTTCTGGAGTAATTTATCTACTTGCCTTTTTAGTTTTGTATGTACAATGGGATTCAAGCGATAATATGGAAGATTCGGTAGCATTGCCCCAAGCACGAGATCAATCGCATGCTGGATATCACGCATCAGGAGCAAATGATCAGGAAGATCATCCGAGAACATATTAGCAAATTTCCTAAGTATAGGAACTGTTTTGGGTGAGGGTTCAAACGGATCACCTTCCTTCACTTCCTTAAAAGCAATAGCCCAGATTAAGGAAGTTTCATCCACTTCCTTATCAAAATCTCGAGCGCTAATCAAGTAGTCTTTTTTCTTTGAGGCCTCTTTCTTATTTGAAATTTCTTTCTTCCTAATGCCTTAGAGAAAGAAGAACTCATCACGATCTTGTCACCTTTATAAGTGAACAGACAGAAATTGAATCACCCTCAAAGAGTGACATCCAAATCATACAACCAAAGTCTACTCAGGATGATGCTACCAACTTTCATTAATAGGACATCACACCAAACCTTATTCTGATAAGGGTTGAATTGAATCAAGACTAAGCATTACTATGTAACCTCCAAGAAAGATGCATTAATCTGGATACTTTATATGAATTGGGATGACTCTCAGGAGTTAGACCAACCTTAGACAGTAGTTGTGACGATCACATTCATGCAACTTCCACTATCAATGATACATTTACACACTTTTCGTTAATTTTTATGTAAATATGAAAGATAAAAGAGTTCTACGCCAATCACTACTCTTTTTGGGCTGGGTTAAAGCGCATTTGACAACCCCGATTCTAGGATCACTATGAGATTCAAACTCATAAGTGAATCCAACATATCCTAATGTCTCTCCGGGATCATCAAACTCGTCAAAAAGCGCCTTATCAGCCGCATAGGTGGGTGGGTCATCCTCATAGGCTAGAGAATCATCCTGCTTTATGAACATCGTCCTTATGGGACACTTAGATGCCACGTGACCTATTTCTTGACACCTGAAAAAACATATAAAATAATTACCACCACTACGAGAGGTCTCTCTGATAACATTCTTGCCTTTATTAGTACCAGGAGACTAGCTAGTGGCTGGTGAGCCATTAGCTGGCTTGGTCTCCAAAAGCGTGGACTTTGTTAGAGCTGCAGGCGAGCGCGGATCGACTTTATGAAATACAATTGGACTTTATGAGATTTATTTTACAATAATTTCGTGTTATATGTTATCCCGATGTCCAGATTGGAATCTAAAAAATGTGACTTCCGGATCCTTGTGAACACCACATCGCATAAGAGATTCATCGAACTTCGTGATGTATTCAGCGACAGCCTTATTGCCTTGAGTTAGTCTCTGTTATTGATCTAACAGGTAATGCTGATATGAGACAGGGACATACTTCTGTTTAAATTTTGCTTTAAGCTCATGCCACGATTCAATAGGTCTTGTCGATCGTGCTGCAAAATTCACTTAAGATTATTTATGTAGAGTTTGGCTTGCATAGTGAGCTTCATCTTTACAAATTAAACCTTTTAATTTTTCGACATGTACCATTCATAGTCTATATCAGCTTCTCAATCTAAACAAGCCTTTGAGTTTAGTCAACCGTCAAAAGTAGGGGCCTCTACTTTCACGCACGCCAGTTATTTTCTTCTAGCTCACGTGCCTCTCGAGCCTGATAACTCATAAGGTTATGCTCAATTCTCCCAGGTCCATAATTTTGCCTAGGTTGTCGATTTCACTTTCCTAATTATTGTGGCCTCCAAGTCGATCTATCCTACCGTTCATATGATCTAACCTAGCCATAATCTTAACTAACGCTCTTTGAAGCTCGGGATCCATGCTACCAGTTGGTTTGGGGTTAGAAATAGAATATTCGGAATCAAAACGAGTGCGCCTACAATAAAATAAATAAATATGATCCAATTAATATAGATGCAAATATGCCCTAACTTGACCTAAAGCTCTAATACCAAATTTGATGCAAGACAAGTAAATGTTAATGCAATTTTAGAGATCAGCAAATTCTATGTAGCAGAATTATCACAAATTAATACGAAAATTTCATCGAAGGTAATTGAAAAATTACCCACTCATATTAGGGCTCAATTTGATTTTCAATAAACCAAAAATAGCGTAATAGGATTACAGGTTCTCACAATATTTAACCAACAATAATTAAAATACAGTCAATAATGACAATTCGTATAGGTTGAACAAGTTTGAGCAAATCTCAAGCAAATAGAAAATTCCATGGTATTCGATTCTGTCAGCTTTAAATAGTTTATTAGAAGTTGTAGTTGAATCACAGAATTCAAGGACCTCTTTATAATTTTCTTTAAACTAGGGCTGTGTTGTGTCGGCGAGTGGCGCATGGGCACATGAAGCTCAGACGTGTGGGGCGCAGGCGCGCAGATCAACGAGCAAGGGGGCGCGCGTGCAAGCGATCTGGACGCAGGCTCGCGGGTTGGCGAGTGGGACGTGGGCACACAAGTCGGCGAGCTAGGCATAGGAGTGCGAGCCGGCGAACTAGGCGCAAGCGCGCGGGTCAGCAAGCGAGGTACCACGATGGAGTCAGTGTTGCTCGAGTTCTACAACAATAATTAAAGTGGCTCAAACTGGACAACAACTCAAAGGGAGCAGACAACTTATGATGTACGTAATACACTGGTTTCCAAAGAAATGATTAGGTGAACAGAAAAGTAGAACAAGGCAAATGCTAAGAGGGGTGGAAAATGAATACAATCACACTCGTAAGGGACGAGCTTGAGTGGGTGGGATTTAAGTACTCTCACCCAATGCCCAAACCCTTCCCTATCCGGCATATCAATTCATTCCAGAATCAAATAACCCAAAGGGAGAAGACAACAATTTTCATTCAGCATTAGGAAAATAAAGATAACAGGGAAGCGTTTATATAGACCTCAATATAAACTGACTCAATAAAAAATATATATATAATGCAATAACTTTTTCACATAAACGAGAAAATACTAGATAACATGCCTAAAATAACAATCACAAAAATAGAAACAACTAATGCAAAATAAATGCAAGAAATAAAATCAGCATAAAATGGAATCTCTTATCAATCAGAATGAATGGGGAGATTTTTAATCTACCAAGCCAGCAATCCGCAGCATCTATCTTTCCAAATCTATCCTGACAATCAATTGATCTAGATTGAAGCAGTGTGGCTAGTTTTTGACTGTCGATGATAAACTCTACTAGGAATAAATCGACAGTCGATTGTAAGATAAATATTATAAACTTTGGCATCTAAACACCAGGGCAGGATAATGTGAAATATAACTTTGAATATATACCAAGCTCAATGTGATAAATTATATTCAATGAAGTATTTAAACATATAGCCGATCAGGATAAAGAAAACTAAAATAAATATAAGCAAAAGAGATGGAAAAACAAAGAACCGTCAATAAAGCCTCAAAAACCTTCTTGAAAAGTTGAGAAGTTACTAACCTCTGCTTAATAGTAATATACGCATCTCTAAACTGAAACTCTCTCAAGCATTCCTCCCTCAACTCCAAGAGATTAGCCAAGCCAAATTTCCCATAAGCTGCGGGCTCCTCCATCAACCTACATAGGAAAGTGTAAAACATTGAAAGTAAATTGTATATAAAAATTTAACCAAATAAAATGACCAGAAAAAGTGTTGTGGAAATAGTTATGTTTATCTTTCTGAACTCTAGAACAAAAAAAAGGTATCAAGCGCCATCACTTCAATAAGTCAACCACTCCTTTTGAACCGGAGAATTTGGCAGGTTACTTTATATAAGAAATTCTTGATTCTACAGAGGACATCATTTTTGAATAGAACTGAATGGAAATTTGAAATCCCCTAGTTTGGGTTACAGCATTCTTCTTCTTCTTGTCATTGTTTTTAAGTATTTCCTATAAGGCATTGGAGTGCTGATGCTGGGATTCTCAAAGTCGGACAAAAAGATGGCATGTAATATGCCAGTAATTGATGGACATTCTTCCAGCTGATGCAGGAACAGTGTACCTAACTAGAATAACTCGAGCAAAAGGTAAAATCCAGGAAAAACTGCAAGATAAATAAAAAAGAACTAAATGAAGTCACAAAACTGAAGGAAACTCTAAAACAATGATAAAGTGAGGTATAGATGACAATTCACAGTGTATATAAAAGCTTTTAAAAAGATATTGTCCAATGGAGAAAAACCAACCTAAAGTATGATAAAACTAATGAATTCTAGATACAAAGGTTCCAAGCTATTGAAGGTTTGTTGATCTAACTTGTAATTATGTGAACAGCCTCATAGAACCCTACCTCGATCAAATACATTCAGATGAATTGAGCAACATGGGATTTATGCACTTTCACCTTTGCTTTAGTAAGCATACTGTTTAAACAAGTCAACAGTAGCTAAAGCATGGAAATCAGTATAATCAAAAAAGATTATTTGCATAAAAACATAATACTACCTTGCTAGATGAGCTGAAAATGCACGAGCAAATGCCTCCCCTCTCCGCTTAGCATCATCTGTACCACCCTCACTTGCTACAGCCTACCCCACAATAAATAGCAACATCACAGGAAAACCATTTCCAATGTCAGCCAAAATGAAAATGAAAAAAACGTTTACAATAAATAAAGTCAGAAACACAAAAAATTTTAAATCTTAAGTTGAAAAAAATTGCAAAATAATATAAGCTTGGACTAATTCCACTTTCATTAATATTCTATTTATCTTTGGTTCTATTTTGTTCAGAACAAAAGAAACAAAATAACTTTTGAAAAAAAAAGGAATAAAACAGAAAAATAAGTCCATTAATTTTGAGTTTGTAAAATAGAATTTGCAGTTGTATAAGATAAAGCCCCTTCTTGAACCTTTAAAACCCTAAGCCATGAATTAAAATCCTCTTCTTTCTTCCTTAGTAGCCTCCATTCAAGAGAATCCAATGACAATAAGCTAGCTATTTTCTCCCACCATTCAGAACAAAGTTTAACTTTTATCATGTCATATGGAAAGAATAACCAAGCTTAACCAATGGTATTACGGGGTTAATGGAGATCACCACCACTGATGGACCTGGTTGCAAAAATTTTGAGTCTGAGAACCTATGGAATCAAATTAAAAAGTTGGAACCTACGTGTAAGTCGAGTCCAACCACAGGGACCCAATCGAATCAATACCACCACCAACTGCTCAGGAAAAACCAAATCATTTCCACTTTCAATAAAAACTACTAGAGGACTCATTGCTGTACGTGACAAGAACCTCATACTCATGGCAACCCAAGTACTCTTGCAAAAATAAGAGGCTTGTTGTTTGAACTCCAAACAATTTTGAAATATGCTTATGATTCTACTTGGTTCATCAATTCAGGAATCATCGAATACATTTATAAAATGGTATAGAAGAAGCTCGTGACAGAAGCATGCAGGTTTATAGGCAATTCTCCAAAACTGCTGACAAAAAAAAGACATAAAGCAGAACTAGACTGCTATAAAAGCTTGTTGTCCCAACAGTGACAAACTTAAAGAGATAAGTAGCTATAAAATTTCAGACATAAATTCTTTCCAAGGCAAGACAAAGATCACTGATCGTTTTCCATCAATGATGAAATTTGTTCAGTATACCTTATCAACAAGATCAGGCAAATGTTCTGAGAGCACTGTGAACCAATACCTGACAGTCAAAAAGTACATGTACGGGCATAAGTAATCACTTCCTACCAAAGATTAAGATGAAACTAAGTAGTGATAACTTACTCAAATTCACTATGATCTAACAGATCAATCGTGTTTGGTTCATACCTGCAGATATTATATATACATCCTCATAAAACATGCTTCAGATAAATAGCTGGAGAAATGATTAAAACTGATAAACAACAACAACACGAAAAAAGTAATCTTAAGCTACTTGGGGTAGGCCGCATAGGTTCTCTTCTTCATTCAACTCAATGTAAAGAAACATTCTTGTGAGCGCAAGTCGTTTTTGTCTATTACTTCATCTCAAACATACTAACTTGAATCCCCTCATGTTTATGTACAAAGCCTCTATAGGTTGGCCACAAACATGGCCGAATCCACCTTAAATAGCCTTCCTTCATCTTATCCTTAGTAGTGCAACAAAAGTTTTTGTCCATGGAGCCATGGAAGTTGAAAATAGACAAGCCCTAGAGAAATGACTAACTTGCACAAGATTTGCCATAACAATGCCAGTATAATACAACTTGCTGAACATATGAGATGGGATTTCAATCATGACATCAGACAAAAAGCACACACTTGTTTGAAGTAAAGTTGAATAAGATGATTCAGGGTTACTAATTGAAAACTTGAAAGAAAGACATTCAACCACATCATATTTTCTCTTGTATTTCTAAAGGAAAAACAAAATCCATGAAATTGAAAAATGATAAATTTAATGAATTTTACATCAAACGGAGAAGTCAAATTGCACTACCAGGTAATGATCAAATTCCAGAGTACTAATGTATTTTATTTGGTTGGAGGCCATTTTGACCACGATCATTGGCCAAAATGGCCTCCAACTTTTTTATTAAAAAATATATGAAATAAAATTGACTAATGTGTTGAAAATTATGTAGAATATAATATAAAATAATTTTTTTATATTAAAATTAATGTATTGAGAATGAAAAATAAAACTTTATTTTATTTTAATTTTGTTAAAAGTCAGAGATTGTTTCGGTCATGGCCATGACCAAAATGACCTCCAATCAAACAGAGCTAAATAAAGAGTGGACAAGTTTAAATTGTGACAAGCTCCAAAGGTATGATATAAAATAAACTAAATTTCTATTAGACCATTTACAGAAGCTTACTTATTCGGATCAGCCAATAAAGGAAACACCTCCAGTGAAGGTACAAAATGGAGAACACCAACATTAAGTGCAGCACTTGCATCTGAACGCAATGTGATACCTCTAGAAGAAGGTCGATCAAAACCCCCCATACCAGTGGTTCCAGGTGGAGCCATTGGGACTGGAGCTGTAATCTCAGTGCCTATCTGTATAAACTTCTCCATCCAAGATATCTGCATAAGTTGCAATCTAGTCATAAGCAAAATAGTCTACAAAGACAGCCCAAATTTAAAGAAAAGAAAAAGCATGTTGTGACACACTAAACAATTTAAAGGGAACAAACAAAGCCAATCTCACCATCATGAGCAAAAGGAAAAAATTGATGGAAATTCTAAGATTTATGACTAAATTGAAGTAATACTTCTGAAGCCAAAGTTTCCTAGAAATAGCTTATATCTAAATGCTATCATGTTCATTCACAATAGACCTCGACTTTACGGCAAATGATATATCCTACAACATATATTCCTATAGTAAACAGAGAGATGAAAGAATGAAGCAAAAACAGGAAAATTATTACTAATAATATCAACTACATTGGAAAACATAACCAAACATCAGTGTCTACACAACTCGATAGGTACTACATGCTTGAACCTTTTCATTAAGATCACCAAGAGGTGGACCGTGTATCTTCCCCCCCACATATGGAGCGCCCATTGGGAATCTTTCAACCAACTGATGAGCCATCAAGACGTCAAGACCATGCCTTTCATAGCTCATAAAAGCACCAAGTGCTCCTAGGAAACCCTCATGCCTCAAAAACATGGCTTGCGCCTGTCCTTTGGACCTGATAACAAGCCATCGTCAGAACTATCCAAAAGCAAAAGTTCAGAAAATCTGAATAAGTATATAAATAATAAGATAAATTATGAATTTAAGTTATTCCCCAAAGCAGATACCAGAAGCCATTCAGGTAGTACCCAAAATGAGCACAATCACAGTAAATCATTGGAAATTTAAGCTGTGCCACAAATAATTACCAGAAATGCACTGCAAAAGATATAGTGTCCATGGTGTAAGCATGACCACGAATAAAAAATCCTCCAAAAAATATTCTCTTGAGGCCATAGCGAAGAGCATTCAAGTACGAAATCTATCACAAAGAAATTGAAAAATAAGAAAAGCAGTCAAGAAGGTTAAATAGACAGAAAATTAATCCCAACCTACATCCCAAACTAGTTTGGAATGCTAGGGAGAATATGTACATGTACACAAACACATAATACATACACACATATATGTATTATAAGTTAATTAACTCTTCCTATTTCCTTAAAATCTGCAAATACATAAAGAAACTTGGAAAGAAACCAGTGCACAAAGCTATCAGTCACAATATAGATATTACATCTAAACTTCTGCAATAAGATTACTCAAGAAGCACAATTATCTATCTTTTGTACGCAATACCCTGAAAAAAGCATAGAATATGAATATCTTGCCACAGCCAATGCCAAGCATAACATAAATGTTATGAATCGGAGTAATGAATGCTGATTTCCAATATGGTAGAGACTTAATTCGTTTTTTAGAAAACATGAGAACCAGATTGTAACGTGGATGATAGAAACCAGATAATCCATGCAAATCATAATTGGTGTCAATTGTACCTAGTTCTATCCGTATTTGAGTCCTGTTTGGTTGCTGGTTTGAGTTTTAGTTTGTTTAAAATTAAATCCAAATGATGAAGTCTTGTGTTGGAATTAGTTTAGAATGTGAAATAAAGTTAGTTTCATATTGGCTATGTGTAGCATGTGAAATAAAGTTGGTCTTTAGTTTGGACTTTGTATAGTATGTGAAATAAAGTTGGTCTTTAGTTTGGATTTTGTATAGTATGCGAAATAAAGTTAGTTTTTTATATTTAAATTGGAGTGTGGCATGTTATAAGTTTAAACTCATTTGAGTTTAGAACTTGAGCCAAACGAGACCAAAATAAAAACATGAAACAATTAAAAGATCAAAACCATTCCCATTAAAATAATCAAGGTGACAAGGGCATGCTTGGGAACTGCACAAGAAAACTAGCTACTTATAAGTAACACAGAACTACTCTTGTAAAGTATGATTGTGATGCTAGTTGTATTAGACAAAACTTTCAAATAGTGATTTGTAAAAACTTGTCTTAAAACTTGGTAAACACAATCAAATTTCACAAGAACAGAACAAAAATCTTGTACTTCATAAAATTGGCTTAGAAGCACAATGATTCAGATATATGTGACGAATAATCAGTGTTGAGATGGTCTGATAACTAGTGGCGTACCATGAGTACACCAAAAAGAATAATGGTAGATAAAAAACAAAGAAACCTTTGCAGATACAATTCAGGATATCATTACGTCACATGAACTAGTGTAAGTTAAAAAGCAAACATGAAAGACTAGTTATTATTCGGAATAATGTTTGAAAAACCAACTTAAGCATTTAACTCAAGGAACAGGCTTATAAATAATTCAACCATCAATAATTAACCTGCCCAATGTTGTAGGAGATCATTCTAAGAAGAGACAGTGAAATATCTTCAGGCCTATAGTCTGAAAGCTCCTTAGATTCAGAGACAGTCTTTCCAAAACTCGAGGCAATGGTAGATGCTGAAAGCCCAATCTGCACCAATAAAGTATATTAGAGAGTGTTGATTGTTTGGACAAAGAAGAAGCGGGATACCTCCAGCTAAAGTAACATAAACGATACAAGACTGTGACCTCAACTGCGATCAGAATTCAGGAGAAGAGAATGGAGATATATGAACAACACAAAACAAGACTGGCAAAGTGTAGGTCCACCAACACTAAAAATACTGGTCCATCAAATAACAATGAGCTAGTACAGCATCGAAGCTTGGCTAACAAATAATATAAAAAGTCCATCTATCACTGAATGCTAGGTCAGGATGTATCATGTTAATCAGGCTCAAAAACTTGTTACAGTTAAAGGAAACATCAGCTACTTGATCCCCATCAACATGCAATGAACGGTAGTAAGATGACAGCTCAAGGAAGAAATCTTCAAAAAGCAAGGTGGCGGTGGTGATTCACATAGCCGTGTAAATGCTGGTGTTAGGATGCAGGAGGGCAGTGACGCAAATGAAAAGTGGAGTACCATATGCATTATTCAAGTGATTGGACAAAAAAAAAAGACCTCCCTAGAGATTGATAAGTAGGTTTAAGATATACCAGTCCTTTAAAAAACAAAAAAGTATAATTCTGTAACAAAATATAATAAATTACAGGGAAAATTACACCCAGGTCCCTGAGTTTAATGCTTAATAACGCACAGGTCCACGTTTTTAAAATTATAACATTGGTGTAATGTCCAAGGGTGAATGTGACTGTTTGGACATCACATGGGAGGTATGAGTTAGGCATAACCTCATGAACGATGAACGTGAAACAAAGTTATGTATATGAGTTAAGTGTAACGTCGTGCATGATGAACGTGAAACCTCGGGTTAGCGTAACGTCGTGCACGATCAACGTGAAACCTCGGGTTAGGCATAACCTCATGAACGATGTTATATAGTGTGAATTTTTAGTGCCACGTGTATAGCTAATCCTGAAGTCAGGTGTTGAGATAGTATGCAGTTGGTGGGCAAGTTCTAAGAGTTGGTGTGAGCTAGCTCATAGTCGTGTCAACCCACCAGCGACTGCGCGGCCGCTGGCGGGTCCGGGCTTGCGGGTGCGCGGCAATCGGGAGGAGAGAGAAAGGCGACCTCTCTCTCTCCTCCCGATCTCCGCCCACGCGCAAGGCTGCGCGGTCGCTGGTGGGTTGCGCATGCCGGCGACGGCTGCACGGTGCGCGTGCGCGAGGATCGGGAGAAGAGAGAGAGGGAAGAGGTAAAATGGTAATTTAAAAAAATTTTAATAATAAAAAAATAGAAAAAGGACCCATTTGATATTTATTAAAACTCAGTGACCCCGATATTATAATTTTAAAAACGTGGACCTGTGCGTTATTAAATGTGAACTTGGGTGTAATTTGCCCTAAATTAAATAATGACATGAAAGAATATGATGATTATAATGGATTCCAACAAAACAGATAGATTTGCCAAACAATTATCATCATTAACCTTGTACCAATAATTCGGCTGGCTTTGTGAATCCAATTTTGCCTCCCACATAATGCAACCTATGGTGCTCAACTCTAATTTGTCTAAATAATTTTACATAATGTCAAACCAAATTACTTTTAACCTCCTTTTCTTTTTCCTAATACTTTAACCAAAATGTTGTCTGCTCACTTAGTAGTGCCCCCTCTTCTCTATGTTGTATGTGTCCATACCACCTAACTCTACCAGCTTTAATCGAAGTTTTGATGGATTTGCTATTAATTGGTTAATTAAAAGATTACCTTTGAATAGTCCATCCCACCATATATATCTCCAACAAGCATGTCAATATTACTGTTATCTCCTTTCTGGCTCAGCTCTAACAGTTGATCAAAACTATTAAAGTAACTAAAATAAATAATGGAGAAAACAGAAGTAAGTGTAAACAAGAAGTATAGCAACAAAAATTACAACAAAATAAATCAAACCTCGTGCACTTTGTTAACAGTCTCCCAAGGCCCCAATATGTACCACCACCAACATTAGTACCACTAACTCGTTGGAATTTCCCATCACCATCTACCTGCAGAAGCCTAGTGTCAACAGCATACGAGCTTTTAAATATTCATTTTCAAATATTATCCTAAAAATGATGGCTGTCATTCATGTGCATTACTTTGATCATACTGACACCAGACCCAACATTAACAAGAAGGTAAGGAAACAAATCATTCTGATCAATCTGCACAAACTCCTTATGGCCCTCCCTGTGTGTGAAAGCTTCATGTCGTATTGCCTGTCCAATAAACCCATGTTGCATTTTAGTTATTCTTCAGCGTGCATCATAGAAAAAATGGTAGGTATCAAATGGTCATACAATAAATGAGGCAAAAACAACACAAGAAGAGTATGAACTATGAACCAATGGTTTACATTCATTAATTATAGGCCACATCCCTTGCCACACCCTAGCCTACAATGTTGAAATCCCATGAACCTTTCCTATATATGCAAATTTTAACAGCAGATGAATAAACAAAAGAAGCATTTGAACAACTTGCACTGAAAAGAACTGCAACTTGCAAACGAGTTGATCTAAAATAGAGTAATGTTTGTGCTACTAGCAAAATGAACTACATTGAAATCAACACCCCGTGCATATTATGTGGTAGAGAACAATGAAACGAAGATATAAAAAGCAAATACTAATCACCTGCATTATACAAGTAGGAGGTACATACAGTGAAGACAAGAAAAGTATGAACTATAAATCTATAGTTTATATTCATTAATTATATGCCATATTCCTAGCCTATAAATGGTTGAAATCCCATGAACCTTTCCAACAAACCTGCCACTAAAATAAAAAGCAGATAAATAAACAAAAGAAGAGTTTCAGCTTGCACTGAAAAGAAATGCAACTTGAAAACAAGTTGCTCTAAAATAATGTTAGTGCTGCTAGAAAATGAACTACATTTAAATCATCACCCACAAGCATATTATGTAGTAAAGAACAATGAATAAAAACAAATCTACACAAAATAAAGCATGTGTCCAGCACAACATGAATCTTACTAGTCATGTGTTAATGTCAAAAAAACAATCTCAACCTCATCATAAGACATAGGAAAATCAGCAGCAAGAGGAAAAAGAAATAATGAAGATTGCAAGTAAAACAAACCTTGAGCAGAAAGTTTGCTCCAGCTACAAGACAATCCATTTCATCTTCTTTGTCAAGACTAACCCCCAGTCTTTCTTTGAACACATCTGCATACTTGTATGCCCCACCACCTGTGGCCTTTTGAACATACCAAATTACTTAGTGGACTTACATTGAAAGCAGTACATTACAAGATGTAATTAAGTTTGTGAATTGAGAGATTAATGACTGCATGATTGTTTGTGCTCTGCTTTCTTTCAAGATAAATAATATAGAATTGATGTTAGAGACCAACTATAGTGGTAAAGAAGTGTATGCAACGTTAATTCTCCAAAATCTAGCTACTGTTGACAGAGCAATGTAAGAAACAAAAATTACTACTCAGCATCTTGTAAACGCTCACCCTTGGCATGACTAATTTTAAGGATTTCCTTGATGAAGAGCACGATATTTAACAGCATATTCAACTGAAAGTTCATGTCTGGATAGAAATCTACTTCTATCACGTACAAATGTTAGGGCTAGACTATAACGGGGAAATGCAGACACATTAAGGTTCATGTCTGGATAGAAATCTACTTTTACCACCTACATATATACTGATACAACATTAGTTCACAGACAAAAATATCACCTTGAAGCAACGTCTGTAAAAAATCAAAGAAAAGCTTGCAGCCAGTAGCTTTAGTTATTCCAAAAACTGGGTAGAATCTTATGAACCAATAAAACAATCTTTTCTATACAAGAAGGCAACAATCAAACTTTTACGTTATTGGTTTTATCTACCTTTATCACCTACAAATATACTGATCAATCATTAGTTCACACACAAAAATATCATCTTGAAGAAATATTTTTTTAAAAAACACAGAAATGTTTGTAGCCAGTTACTTTAGTTATTCCAAAACTCGGCAGAATCTTATGAACCAATAAAATGGCCTTTTCCATACAAACAGGCAATCATCAAACTTCGATGCTATGAAAAGCCAATATCTAGACATATAAAGTTTGTTAATGAAAAATCAACACAGCAAACTAGAATAAAATGTCAATTCAACAGCAGCACATGCCTTCTGCAGCCATTACCTTAATTATTATGTTGCCATTAGACTGTCTTCCAGAACCCCATGAGGGCGAATCAACTCCTACAACGTGAAACTAAGTTGTTATTGGTTACATTGAAGTATTAGGAAAATTAATTGAGAACAGCTTTGCGTGTAGGCAATAAAATAGTATAAAGGGAAAATTAATCAAACAATTACCATTTACGAGACTCATCGTTCTACACAAAAATTAACAAGCCAATGGTTACCCAAATTGCAGGAAAGGCGAGAAATAGTTCATTTGTCACTTTCCCAAAACACAGAGGGCTACTAAAATTTCTATAATTTTCACCTTTCTAAATAGATAATAAGATGCCTAGGATCATCAAGTTAAAAATTAAAATCCGTTTACAGGCAGAAAATTGCTTGATTCAGAAAATTAGATGAACATGTGAATTTATTGCCTTCTTTACTACTAGACAACTATAGTACCAGTTGGAATAAATATTTGAATACTCTGGATTCAAACCCAAATATATGCCTTCAACAGAAGTAAAAAAGAGAAGCAGGAATATGTACCCTTAACAGATCAACCAACAGACAATATACATAATACCCACCAGAAGGAAAGCAGAGCAGCAACATGTGACAAGAAAGGTAGAGTAAATGCCTCTAACAATGATTGTTCAGCAAGTGCATACTACATTAAAGTCTTAATAAGCAAAATAACAGATGCTTCAGGAAAAGTAGTAATATTGGGAGATATTACATACCGCCACGATGAAGTTGCTTAGAAGAAATAAAATCCAAGCATTCATAAAGTTTCCTAGTTTCAAATTTCACAAAATGGAGCCTCCCACCAAGGATTGGATAGCTCCGCCTATTGCCATTAGAGATTCCAAGCTTTTTCTTTATGGACCTCTTCCTTTTATCTTCTGGTGAGTGTTCCTCACGGCGTGAGAAGTAAACCAACTTAATAAGAGATCCTAAAACCACAAGAACATTGTAATGTATGTACAAAAAAGGAGGATTATACAAAAGCTATTCTCTATAAGGAAGTTATGCCTAGTAGCACATCAACTTTGCTGGTTCAAAGAGTTTTACAGCTGTGAATATCAATTACTAATTTGACGTATGCCACATTATTTTACGGATAAGTGCATCTATGTTGCCATCTCCTAGAGAAGGTACAAAATTCGACATGGATTTTCAAACAGAGTTGTGATCAATTAGCTATAACAAATTTTGGAATATATCAACTAGCCCCCAAAAGTTCTAGGACCTTTGGGTATTAGTTTTAGCCAATAGTTGAGGGGATGGTATAATGTATTATCCCCTAAATTAGTAGATAAACCTAATATCCAATGGTCCTAGAATCTTCGAGGGCTAGTTATGGGAGTTATAGCATTGTTCTATCTAAAAAGGTTTAGAAAGAAGGTGAGGAATAGAAAAGAGGTTTATTTTATTAAAACTGCTCCTGCATAACTAAAATGGAACTACAACAGAACTAATCCAGTTTACATGAAATTGATCATGAAGAATAATTCCATAAGGAGGTAGTATTCACATCTTTATTCAGAAAATTTTGCACAAAGGTTTTTGGGTTCGGTCATTTTCAAGACCATTTCAAAAATTTATACAAAAACAAGAACGAACAAAGAAACAAAATCTGCACAACATGGAGGTTAGGCAAAATCAAATAAAAATATTTGGAGTCAGAATTTATAAAAGGATTCAAAGCTAAAAAGGAGAAAACACAGCAGAGGTGCGAATGCAAGTAGCATGTGAAAATGGAGCAATCAAGCACACAAGCAGATGGAAAATTTGTTGCCGCAAAAAGAAGAACAAATATTTGCACAGTGTGAATACCATTATTTAAGAAGGAAAGTTGGAAATCACAACAGAGAAGACTTACGATTCTAGTCTAACACAAAAAGACAATCTCCAACTGAAAAAGAGAAGTGAAAACATGCAGCAAATCCATACAGTTAACAAGATTCTCAACAAGTTTCGACACTAAACACTCTGTATGGTGTAAGATAAAGCAGGGGGATCATTATGAATGTGCATTTAAAATAACATCAAAATGAACCTCCAATGTCCAGGGCGAGGTGAGAGATATCATCAGACTGATTGGGCAGCAGAATTGTGGGGTTCCTGTCCTCTGAGTTGCTCCCAATTGCTGCCCCAGAGAGGTCCAGTTGCGGCCTCGAACCAGAACGATGCATCGACGTGGGAACTGTTGGTGCCATCTCCTTCTCTTCCCCGTTTACCCTGCTATCTTCCTCCAAGCTCGATACCTTGCTTTCACTTTCATCACATCTGAGGCTACCTGCCATATATTCTCCAACTTCCCACCTCCTGCCTAACCCAAGCAATAACATCCATAACCATTCTATGCAGCTTAACTAAAGCATCACAGAGTAGGGAGAGGGTAGCCCAACAAGACGGAAAAAAGTATGAACCTAGCAACAGTATGGACCCCATACACCAGCCCCCCCAACCACAACCACATACATATAAACTCTCCAACCACACATCTCAAATTCGGGAAAAAAAAAAACAACAGTAAGCTCAAATTCCCCAAACCCAAACCCAAATCTATCGTCCCAACCAAACGCCGGGCAAGTAATCTAATTTCATGTCAGAATGCGCCTAACAAATAGCTGTAAAGCAAAACAAGGAAGTAGAACACCACTAAAGATGGGAGAAACACATGCGTATCGCGCAAATCAATAAGGTAAAACACTTACGTTAAAGCTTTAAGTTTACGCCGATTGCAGGGGAACCGAGAGAGGATAGCAAGAGAAACCTTACTCTTTTGCGGATTCCTCCCGAAAGCTTGAAGCTTTTAAGAGCCCTCCGCCTTGGATATCCCGGGACCTCTGGTGCGAGATTCAGCAGGGAAATGGGAACGAGAAATTTTTGGCTGCGCGCCACATTAGCTGTAGGCACGCGAAATAAATATGGGCCGCGTGGCGCGCGGACCCACAGCACCACATAAATTATTACAGTCAAATACATATATATCATAAGTAATAATTTTACTTATATTATAATATATTTTATATATAATAATTTTTATGACATATATATTATAATATATCATATATATAACATATTTTATCACATATATATCATAATATATTTTATACGTAATAATACTTCTCATATATATATAATAAAATATCTCATATATAATAAAATTTATTACATATAAAATATATTATGATACATATATAATAAAAATTATTATATGAGATATATTATGATACATATATAAACAAAATTACTACGTATGATACATATGTGTTCGATTGCAATAATTTCTGCGGCGTTGTGGGTTCGGGTCGCGCACCACATGACGGATATTTATTCGTGTGCGGACAGCTGATGTGGCGTGCGATCCTTACTGAAAAATTTCTCAATGGGAACAAGGGTTGACCACGACTGCTGGCCGAGATCCGCGACCGAACAAAAATGACCGTGACAATATTTCAATATTATCAGTTAAATCACTATCAAAAAAAAAATTATAAACAAAAAATATATATATTATCTGCTAATTTTAAATAAAAAAATATTATCAGTTAATCTAAATCAAATATTCATAATTATTGGAGGTGCTTAGATTACAAGAAGGTACTCATGAAATAGTGTTATGTTGGTGACAATTTATGGATAAAATATTTTTATATTTATTTTTAATAAATATTAATTTTAATGAAATAATATTTTAGACTACATGATCATACTCATATAAATAAATTCTAAAGACTAATTAGTATATAAATATAATTTTACGAAGCAATGTGTGTAATTTTTTCGAAAGTTAATTTGATATATGCGTTAAATCGAGTCGGCTAAATTTAGATCATTTTATTTGGTTTGAAATTCATTAGTTTGGTCACTGGTTGTAATTTCAATCGAGATAGGCTGAGATACAGAATAGCCTAACAAGCTTCAAAGGCCGGGCTGAATTGATCTGCTAGAAGCTTCGTACCTCAACCTCAATAAGTCCCCTCTATGGACCGAGATACGAAAGGTTGTTAGTCCAACAAGCTTAAAGGCCGGGCTACAACCACAACGCGGGGTTCGGGAGGAGAAAGAGAGAGAAGCCAAGAGTATAATAGTAATTTTAAAAAAATTTAATAATAAAAAAAACTCATTTAATAATTTATTAAAATTCAGAAACTTCAACATTATAATTTTAAAAATATGAACCTGTGCATTATTAAGCATCAAACTCGGGAACCTGAATGTAATTATCCCTAAAAAATATTATCATGGTGACATTTTATGAAACTATATAATCTCCATCTCGAAGAGATGAGGTCATGTGATAATACAAAATGCCGAACACAATTTTGAGCTAAAAATTTCTACACAAATTCATGCAAATGTCACCTAACATCTCTCACTTCTGTGCACAAACAATAAATCTATGCATATCCATTCTCTTCTAGCAGTGCAAAAATTAAGATCAGTCCCTTCTTGTTATTAAGTAAAACGATGACAAATTGATTCAAAGGCACTGCAATACAGATGTGAATTCACTTAAGAAAATAAGCTCATGGTATATCTTCATTTGCACTGCAATACGTTCGAAAAATATAATGCATCACTGAATTATTAACTATCTATAGCCTACATGCACTGCAATACAAAACAACTATACTTACAAATCTTATACTAATACAAAATGATTGAAAGTTTTACTGCACAGATGCTATAGCTCTTGTATACTGCAAATTGTACAGAAGCATAAATCAAAAATAAAAGGCCGTCGTGTATAGATGCAGTAATGAACTACACTCTCAATCGTATAGAAGTACAAAAAACCAAATCATCTATCTATTTATAATGCAACCATTCTCATAAGTCGTAAATGTATAGCAGTATAAAAGAACAGAAGGTCAAGCTGCACAAATTTTATACTGCAACTATTATCTCAACCATAGAGCAGCACAAAAAAAAAAAAAAAAAAAAAAAAAAAAAAAACCATAGAGCAGCACAAAATAATAGAAAAATGGAATTCAAAGATTCTACAGTGCATTTATACTCCATATCATATAGCAAGAGGTTGTGGTTATAGAGCAAATATACATCGATTCATACAACAGCAACAAACCATTAGAAGTTCAATCTGGACAGTTATTATAGCTTTAGTATACTCCAAATCGTATAATAGTACAAAAAACAAAATGTTTGGTTGCACAGTAAGTCGTATAGCATTACAGGAAGATCTAGATGCACAGATTCTATAGTGCAACTACACTGCTAGCTGTATAGTCCTATAGAATAATAGAACTCCAAAATGCATAGGTCTTTTCATGTTACTATACTGACAATCGTATAGTAGCATAAATAAACAAAACACAAGCTCCACAGGTGGTATGACATGCGAGCAGGACGTGTATGGGCTATGGTAGACATGCATGCTGTACTTTCACCATAGAAAAGCACGAACATCTCTTTAACATCTGTAACCCAGTTTGTTGTGTGTAAATACTATCTGTCTGCATACAATTCTATATGTACCCCAACAGCAACAAAGACTCCCAAAAGAAAAGTAAACCAATGATGTTCCATTAGAAAACTATGAATCAGCCCAACTGGAGGACATTTGGCACCACCCACACCATGTTGAACTTTCAATCCATAAAGCTGTTCAAATCAAATTGATATAACTTCAATCATAGTTGGCTTCAAAATCTGATAGAGGTCATTTGGCTTGACAAACAAGATCATGTTGATTCTCTAGACTGCATTCACAAACTCGATTATAACGAACATGTTGAGGTACGCTTGGTTCATGTTTGAAATTTGTAATTTGCTTTAAAATCGTATTTCAAATGTTTCAAAATAGTACCATAGCAATGCTGTTACTAACTGTCACAATCTACCTGATGATAATTGTTTGATACCTGAAGTGCCTACCATTTAATATTTACTAAAATTCTACCATTGGATGCTGGGTCCCTGACTAGTGCAACAAGTATGTGAAAATCTCTATTATCTGATAATGAAGTGTCAATCTCTTTATTGATCTTTCTATCCAAAAATGAGACTTAGTTAAGCTTAACTTTAACTAATGAAAATCTTCTCTAACTATTTCATTTTAGTTAAATGGGACATACAATAACACAAAAAAGAGGTTTCATCTGAGATCATAAGTTAATACACGTGTAATGAATTAATGACCTCAATCATTTCATTACACTTAAAGAAACAAACCTATATTTACAGCATGTGTTCTCACATCAACAGTATTATTATTATTATTTACATTAACAGTATTAAGTACTAAATATCAAAAAAAGGTATTATGTACTAGAAACCATTTTGATCTACATTTCTCCTACCCATGATCTCTGATTTCTGCTTGATCTAACGATCTTGTCTCATTCCCAAACTATGACAATCAACAAAACTATTGGTATATGTTACATCTGAGTCCCCTCGGACCGGGGTCCTATTTCAAATGAGCTCCAATAATTGGATTAGTTCTAATTTTAACTCAAGCACCATATACTAATTTCATCTGGATCCCTCAGATAAATCTCAACTTCAATTGGGCCCCAACTAATGAACATCATGAACTTTTTCAATAAACTGTTGATTTGAAAAAAGAAAGGGTTCATCAAAAAAAAAAAAAAGTTTTATAGTTTACCACTTCAAAAAATATAATTCACATGCAACTAAAATCTTAAATATTATTTGTATACCACTTTTTAGACTCAACATCACACACATACCACCGAAATCTTTAATATTACTTATATACCACTTTTTTAACAATCATAATTTCTAATATTTCTATCTTTTAATTATGATAATTACTAGCATGTATCTTTTTTAATTACTACCAAATCTTAGATAACACTTGTACTTTTACTTAAAGTGGAACTTAATTACATGTGTGGATTAAAATTTTAAAAGTGGTATACAAGAAATATTTAAAATTTGAGTGGTATGTACATAAATTGCACCTTTCAATGGAAAACATAACGGAAGGACTCAACTGCAGCTAATTGTTGGAGCTTAGTAGCAACAGATCCCAGCCTTAGGAAACTGGATGTAAATTACCCTTACTACATACCTGAATGCAAAACTCGTATCACCATCTTTGACGGCGTCTCCCATACCAATACGCAAATGCAGCAATTGACAGAGCAACAGCCACCCCAGCAGTAGCTTCCCATGGATACATTTTCTTTTCCAGAACAAGCCCACTATCTGATTCTTCAGACTTCCCTGCATTTGATGCAAATTCAACTCCAAACTTCTCTAACTCAGACTTTTCTTTAACTATCATCTTCAGCTTTACAGCCTTTGCTATAGCCTCATAGTCCTCTCTACTTCCTCCTTCCAAGAAAGCCCCCACAATTCGGCCTTTACTGATCCAATATGCACCAAATCTTCCAGCAAAGAAATCTCCATAATGAATTACTTCACCAATATTATCACCATAAAACTGCCAAGAAAGCGTGAAAACTCTGGAGTAGAAGAAGGGGAGGTAGTCGATGTCAGTGGTTTTCTCGGGAAGCATGATCGCTGAAACAGCGTGTTTTGCGGTTTGACGAGCAGAATCAACGTGCTCGAGTCGTCGGATTTCGTCACCAAACAGCTTGACGGGGAAGGTAGCAACGTCCCCTACGGCATAAACAGAGCTGTTGCTACTTTGCATTCGACTATTAACCTTGATTCCACCTTTCTCTATGGTTAGTTGACCCTCAAATAGGCTAGTATTTGGACGAATTCCTATACCCACGACAACCATATGGGTTGGCACTCGTGTTCCATCTCTGAGAATCACTGTTGTCACCTGCGGCCATGATAGAAACAATGAAAGAATGGTCAAATGAAACCAAGTTAATTTTTTCTTTTAATTCAAAGTTTTGATCATATAGCATTACAGAGGGAAAAGTATCCCAAAAGTTAATAGTTAGTTCAAATCTATATGATAAATAAGAAATGAAAATTAGGAGATTACATACATACCATAACAATATTGATTATTTACATATTAACCATCCAAATAAAAGAAATAACAAATGTTTTGATTTTAACAGAATGGTTAAATGATGTTGACATATTCTTTTGAAAATGACTATCTAGTTTCTTGCCTTATTTAGATTGGGCAACATATAAATATTTAAATTTACAGTAAATTGCATCGGGCTCCTGAAGTTGGAGAGAGAATGCAAATTGGTCCCAACTTTTAAAATTTTGCAAAAGAGGGCCCTCAATTATCATTTGATGCTAAATTATGTTCCCTTTTGTTACGCCCTCGTTAATATCAACTAAAAAGACAGTTTTGCTTTTGGATATTTTTGTGACAATAAAGGTGTACAAAGTTGTTTATATTTTTCCAAGGCATTCTTTCTTCACTGAGACTCCATCAGACTTGCTCTGCATTCTTCATCTTCGCCTTTTCGACAATGATGAAGGGTTTAATCAAGCTTCTTGGTCAATAATCGCAGCACCATAGAAAACCTACATTCCAGAGGCAACTTTTCTCCCCACCAATTCTTATTTGGTTGAGAAGTTCCATTGGATTTTAATTAACCCTATCTCATCCTCAAAGTCTCTGTGTTTCATCTAGAACTTGTAAAATGCATTTTTCTCTCAGCTCATAGTACATTAGTCATACCTCTAGCATGTTAGGGTTTTTCTTCCCCTTGAATATAAAGGTTTTGCTTTTGCTTTCATGTTAGAACCATTTATTGATGAATTTTGATTTATTTGTTGCTCTGCTTTAGGTTATTTTTGGAAATCATGAATATTTGTATGCTCTAAATTATGTTTTCTGTAGATTCCCTTATAACTTCAAAGAAGGAAAATGTTATGAGTTGTAACTTTCCTTTTTTTTTTTGCTCTGTTAAATGTGGACTTCTCTTGTTCCAATGATGCCAGATGCTTATATTTCGTTAAAATTTCACAACAAAGGGGTGGTTAGAGAGATCAAGAATGTTGATTTTGATAGGTATGCAATAGTTGATTTTGAAGATGTGCTAGCAATAACAAGGTTCATTGATGAAAGGGTAGTGGCAGTAACTAATGTTGCGGTGAAGTATGAAAAACCAGGAGGTCCAATCCTACTTACCTCCGACACCCATCTTCTGAATCTTTTTTATTTCTACATTAAGATGGGCATATTTGAAATTGAATTGTATGCTGAATCTAATGAGGTCATTGGTAATAGTAATGTTAAGAAAGCAACGTTTTCTTATAACCCCAAATGTCTGGTGCATATAAATGACATTGAATCAGATGGAGAGATGGAGAGAGCAGGCAGACCCATGCATACTACTTACAAAAATTTAAGTGAACACAGAGCCAACATAAGTGAAGGTAAACATAAGCAAGGAGTTAACATGCAAAGTACTTCCTTTGATGAGAATGATCGTGATTTTTGCATTAACGAAGAAGTAGTGCATGATTCAGATGAGTCATCGGTTGATTCTTTCTATGTAGAGGAGATAGTTAATGAAGAGGTGGGTAGAATCAGTAAAGATGAATGCTCTGATGAAGATATTAACATAAGCAAATGTCTAACAATATGGAAGAACAAGAAAGCTAAAAACAACAGCGAGGTTGGGATGTCTGACAAGAAGCGTAGCTGGTCAAGAGCATCGGGTGGCATTCCTTATAAGGATGCCAATGACGATAAACTAATTATCAAAAAAGGTCATCTCTTTGATAACAAGTAGCATCTTTTGGCAGTGCTGATAAGATTTCATATACAAGAAGGAATTAAGCTAAGATAAAGAATGATCGGAAAATGTATACAATGAGATGTCATTCAGCTGGTTGCACTTGGAGATTACATGCTTCTATCATAAAAGATAAGATAAACTTTCAAGGTTAAAACTTTTCAACCAAAGCATAGTCACAATTGTGTAAGGAAGGATGTTATTAAAGTAGCCTCATCCAAATGGGTTGCAGAAGAGTTGTATGATAAGCTATACACAGACCATAATATGAAGTATAATTCCATGTGCCAAACCTTGATAAAAAAATATGCAGTAGACGTATGTGACTATAAGTTGTACCGTGCAAGAGGCTTGGCAAAAAAGAAGAATGAAGGGGATTTTAAAGAGTTGTACAAGTTCATTACACTGTATAGACAACTCTTACTTGCTAGTTCACTAAGTATGGTGGTATCGATTGCATGTCACATAAGAAACCCTAAAGGTTATAGGCAGTTTGAAACATTTTTTACTGCTTTGATGCACCACAGAGAGATTTTTTGAATGGTTGTAGGCCATTGATTTGTTTGGATGGGTGCCACTTGAAGGAGTCCTATGGCGGGACACTAGCAACAGTTGGCATAGATGGAAACAGCTGTTTAGACCTACTAGCAATTAGTGTAATTGACATAGAAAATGATAATAACGGGAAGTGGTTTTGGGAGGTTATGTACAGAAAGCCATTTGTTGAGTCATTTATATACTAATAAAATTTTTTCATCAAACTTGCACAATCTAACCTCTATGACAGCTAGTACAAGCAATGCCAGTCCAAAGTTGCTTGGAAGAAACAGCTATCTAGGAAGAAAGTGATCATACCACCGAATTTAAGAAGTCCCAGGAAAAAAATTTGCCCATCTACCCAAGAAAGCATGATCAAGTAGTTGTCTGACCGCAACAATGACCACTAAAAAAAACAATTAAAACTGCAGAAATGTAGAATAACTGAATGCTTGTTTGAATTTTTTTGCCTCTTTTATTTGCAATTTTGCTTGTCCATGAACTTCAAAATTGTCTCTGGATCTTAAAACTGTATTTGGAACCATATTTGTGAGGTAGTTGGATATTTTGTAATCTTTAATGTCTAACTAAGTGCATTGATTTCGACTCTGCAATTCATCAAATTGTGCAATTATTCATTGAACTGCATAAACTGAGTTAAGTTGACAAATCTGATAACATCAATATTCTGATGGATACATGTGAGAATACATTGAGTTAAGTTTGACAAATTCATTGCATATTACATCATCGATGACTCTAAACCATAGGTAATACATTAAATTGCCCACATATACAGATAGGATAACATAATGCCCACATAGATTAGGCAACATCAATAAGCTGAATAAATATAGATAGTGTGATAATTCAAAAAAAAAATAGTGGACCCCACCATCCACTAAGCCCCACCGCCTAAGAGGGGAGAGGAGTGCTGTGTATGAATATATATGAAATATATATTATTATCATTAATTTATATTATTTTCTCAACTCTCTCTCTCTTTGCTAACCTCCGCATGTCTCTCGCTCTCTGCTTTTTGCTTCCGCCTCTCCCTTTTCTCTTTGTCGAGCTCACGCCAAGGCCACAATCAAGCCATTGGGACTTAAATCTCACGGTGAAAATTATTAGTGTTTTCACAATGTTTTAAAATGTTTTCGTCAAATCTTAGATTACATAGATATATTTCTAATTCTTTCTCAAAAGATTATTAAATTTATAATTTTACTTAGATTTAATTTGTATTTGTATATGGTTTTATGTTTATTGTCGGGATTGGTTAAACATATTTAAAGAACATATTATATTAAATTTATTTACGTAATTTTGGGACGAATAACCCAAATATATATATAACTTTAGGTTTGACTAAGGCCAAGGAAGCGGGAAATTCGAGATCCTTGGATCATTTTTGACTCATTTTGAGGTGGGTAGTTCTTACTTAATTAACATTCTTATGTATATACGCTCTTGGTATATATATATTCTGTATAGTATTTATATGACATCTCGAAAGTGGTGACCATAGAAATACATTTGTTTCAAATCCCTTTGATATCATGTCATTTGATTGACTTATCACTATTGCAAATTCACACTTTATTTGCTTTATCATGCACTTGTTTGTTATCTTTATATATCTGATATTATATATATATATATATAATTCGTTATATTTGGAGCACATGCCCTGTTCTATATGCTTGAAATATGATAAATTGACATACACAATTAGGTACTTTTATCTGATACAGCTCATGAGTAGGACTCATCAATACTTGTCATAGTTTAGGATTGATGAGTCCCCATAGAAATCGACGGGTTCACTTTGTCAGGTTTCAGCCTAATACCTCAATAGATTGTTGTAGCATCGATCAATATAGATATAATTATATGTGAATGATATCACGTGATTATCTATCATCTTTTGATATACTTTGTATATTTGTCAGCTTTCATTCAATTCCTTGATGCAATTGTAATATAATTACTTGATATTTTCTATTTGTGATCTATTGGAGACTTTATTGTTATATGCTTAAAGGCCCTGTTTGGCGCGAGGACTAAAATCAGGACCAAAATAGTACTAATTTAAAAAACAACAATAATAATAATAAATAAAAATTTTTAATCATTCTACACAAATTTTAATATAAAAAAATATTATTTTACTTCATATACTCAATAATTTTCAATAAAAATATCAACTTTATTTCACATCCTAGACTAAAATATTTGAATCGAGTATTTTGATCTAGGATGTGAAATAAAATTAATCTTTTAATTAAAAATTATTGAGTATGTGAAGTAAAATAATATTTTTTTTATATTAGAATTTGTGTAGAATAATTAAAAAAAATGTATTTATTATTATTATTGTTATTTTTTAAACTAGTATCATTTTGGTCATGATTTTGGTCCTCACGCCAAACAGGGCCAAAATGTTAATTGCACTCATTATGCTAGTTTTGAATTTAGCACTTTTATTTATTATATTTTGATGTGTATTTTTCTCATATTATTGTACAGTAGTCATTTAAATTCATATTATCTAGTCTACATTTGTTTAGCATTCGAGTTTGCTTATTCATTTAAGTTTGGATTATTAACTAAGTAATTTGTATTCACCCCATTATTGTTATTTTTTTAATAGATTAATGATGGGCAAAAAACTTTTTATTTATTTTTGTTATATATTTTGAACATGTACTTTTGTAAACAATTAGCTTTGTAATGATATTGTATATAGTGGTTTAGTGTGAATGTATGTAGAATTGATATGTTCATATTTTTGTGACAGATTATATAATTATTAAAATTTTGTATTTTTGTTATTGTTTCCGTCGCCCTTTATCTGTTAAGATGCTACTGGAATTTTCTATAATTCGATATACTAGAATGGGGTGATAGATAGTATAATATATATTGCCAAGTTACCACTTGGAAATATAAATTAGATTGAATAATACCAACAACACATTTAAAATCAACAAAATGAAGAGATTTACTGAGAATATAATATAGGTTAGGGGCATTTTGGTCATGAGAAACAAATTTAACGCCAATGAAAAGGGCAGGAAGAAAACTAGGGACAAAAATTTAGCACCAAATAATATCTGAGAGGTCTCCTTTGTGAAATTTTAAACTATAGGGACAAATTTGCATTCTCTCCAACCTCAGAGGCCCTGATGCAATTTACCCTTAAGTATAATATGTCATGCGTGTAGAATGTTGAGATTTATGCATTTTTGGCGCACACAATCTAAGTTCCATAATATAGATGATTAAATGTAAGTAAACAAGGTTAACATGGCATGCATCTAAATCCTGAAAAAGGTTTGGTTGAATATCATAGCCAATTTGGCAAGAAGGGAAAAAGGAGAGCCACTTTTTAAAAAGAAGAATTTATTTCATAATGGTTTTCATGTTTACTTGATTACTTTCGTTCACACTCCTACAAATAGAAAATGTGATTACTGGCCAAGTTACATATGCGTTTCCTGCCAATTAACTTATTTGATTCTCTGAACTGATATCATATTATTCTACACAAGTAAGATATCTACCTTGCCCTCTGAATCATTTTCAAAAGATGATAAGACAGTTCCCTTTATGAAGTTCACTCCTTTTGACTCGTAGAAAGCCTCATAAAAATCAGCAATCTTTCGTGTGAACAAACGACCCACTGCAAGAATCAGTTATAATCAATATGAGCCACAAAATAACCAGTGTTCTTAAGGATTGCATAAATTAGAAAACTACTTACTGCAATGTGACTCAGGGAAGACCATAGTAACTCTTATTCTATTTGTAACCAAAGCAGCTGCACATTCCATGCCAATGTAGCCACCACCAATGACAACAGCATTCCCCCCACTGCATGATTGCATTATGCTGACAAGCCTAGCAGCATCAGCTAAGTTTCTTAAATAACAAACGTTTTCAGCATCTGATCCTTTCGCCCCAAATTCTTCAAGCTTCAAAGCCTAGGTAATAACACATTCAAAAGAATAAAACCATATTGAATGCTATTTTCTTAACAAAAAACTAGTTTATGAAAAATTGTATATATATAAAGACAGAATGTGTTTATGAAGAGAGAATGTAGTTTCAGCTATTTTCTTCACGCTTCAGCTAGGTTACGTTTATGAAGAGAGAATGTCATTTCAGTACCCTAGCTCCTGTTGCAACTACAAGAATCTTATAGCTTATTGTTTCCCCGGCAATTGTTGTTAGCGTCATCCGTTTCACATCAGCAGACTTCACCTTTGTTCCAAGAACAAGTTCGATGCCTATTAAAGTAGGGCAAGATTGATAAATTAGGAAAGGGCCATATATTCATGAAAAAACATCATCCAGCTATCCCTATAAAAATTGCAAGAATGGGAATGGAAAAAAGTGATATTGCATGTAAAATGCCTAAAATGATATCTAGTCCCTAAACTACTTTAATTATAATAGAGAAAAGTGAAGTTGAATTGATATTATCATTTTTTTTTATATAACTATTTTTTTAATATAATAGCATTAAACCAAACGGACAACAATTTATGGAAAGCACAGACCCCTACATAACATTAACATCTAAACAACACAAACACCTAGATAGCAATCAAACGAACGTCAATCGAATTGTGAAGCCAAAACAAGCTTGCATATGAGAAGAACATCTAAGAACATAAATGTTTATTAGGCTATAACCTACAAGCTTAAACATTTAGGTTAGTTACTTACCTGAGCTTAATAATGCTTGAAAATTTCTTTACGTGTCTCCTTCATTTGTTCTTAAATCTTCTTGATGTGACCTACTAGCTCCTGTGCTTCACTGCTTCTTCTCTCAGGCTACAGGATTGTACATTATAATCTATCAAATGTAGATTTTTCAGTTCACTAGAATTTTGATGAGTTATAGGCAAATTCATCTTGAGGAATAACATCATCCTGTTGTCAAGGGTGCTCACTTATAAGACATTAAAGCAAGTCTCCATTTTACTACTGACCACTTCAGTTAGTTTAATGATGGAAGCCCCTTGCGGATTGAGTTGGGTGCCTAAGTTATGCTTTCAAATTTTCTTTTAAAAAATATCTATGCAGCGTTTGAACCAACTATATATTACAACAACGATTAAATGTCATTCACGAAATTAATCAACCACAACTAACATAAATGTTCTGCTTTGGCAAATTAATAAGGCTCTCAAGAATTATTTAAGCAATACAAATCTAATTCAACATACATGTTATGCTTTAGAGTACTACCTCAGTTAGTTGACCATTTGTTTCGATCATGTTCAATATACTTGAAATAAAAACGTTTTGAACCCAAAACATTTTGATAATGCTTTTCTCAAGTGATAAAGCGACATTATGAAGTTGTGAAAAATATAGTGGAAGAAAACTTCAATAGAACTCATATTTCATGACATGCAAATTGCAATGTAGAAACATATTAAAGACCTCCCTATGCTATACTTGATTTTTTTTTTGGGTACTATATACTAAGTTGATATTGTGGCATTACAAATTTTAATTTTTTCTCTTGACTTAATTCATTCCATGCACAAAAGGTTTCTAAAGAAGCAATTCCAATCACAATGAGATTCAGGATCAAGTTCAACGGAAAAATAAGACACATTTACTTAAATTCCCTTGGTCACATCCTCAGTTGCATGCGCTAACTGATCCATAATTTAAATCGATTGTGGTGGAGGTTGATGTTGACTTTCCAAAGTGCAACTTGATGTATTGTCATCCTCCTCCTCCATTGGTTCTTTCAGGTCATGAAATGAATGAATCAAACTTGGCGATTCACATTTTGTCACCCTAAGACCTTGTGGTGGTAGTCCTTGAAGTACCTCCTCCATTATTCATTGGAGGTTAGCATTACGACGTTGAACCTCAACAACTTCATTCCTAGGTGCAACATCATGAATGATGGATGCTTGAGGTGCGAATACTTTGACCTCTTTGTATTATGCTAAACTGATCTAGAACCAAAATTTAAGGTAGCCCAACACATAGGATGGACTGAAAAGCAAAAAAAGACTTTTAATTGAGTTGCAGGAAGACGAAAGATTACATCATAGGGAATCACTCACACAAAATAAAGAGAAAAAACACTTGCATTATCTTGATCAAAAAATATAGATAATAACAACTTAAAAGATAACATGACGAACACCAACTCGCATTTATAAACTTAAAATCCGCAATTATTAGCCTAAAAATAACTTTAGATTCTTAGTATTATTTTCTTTTCATCATAATCATTGAAGGACTTGTTAAGCTCAACAACACGCTGCTCCTAGAACCATTTGAGCTTCTAGGATTCATCACTATCACATGGCACTAAAACTCTTCAGCCGATGTATATGGGCTTTTATACTACAATTTAAAGGGTGGGATGGGAGAGGATGCAAAGGCAGAAAAAATGATGAACTTGAGGTAATTTGATGCACAATAACATCATACCATGTTCCCTATACCACTTTGGGGTCAGCCTCTCATCATTGGCACCTACACAAGTGTGAAAAGATGGCAAACATGCAGGAGCTGCAAATAGCGAAGACAAAGAAATACAAGGTCAGTATTTATCCATAAATAAATTTTAAAAAATTTGAATAAATGGACTTTTAATTAAAAATTATAAGAAATTAAGCAACATTGATAAAAGAAAATGAAGTAGACATAGTAATACCAATCGGAATCCAAACCATCCATCTAGAGGGTAATTGTACATATTGTCGGTCAAATTCAACATTTGAAGAACTTCCATATAATATTACAGAATTTACAGGATATATGCAAATGACAAGAAAAACTAATGATCAAAAGCTCAAAGAAATAAAAAGGAAATTAAGGCAAATTTTTATTGAGGCTCAGCTTAACAAGACCAACAGTCCAACACAATATGTTTAGCCAGTTTTTGGAGACGAGTATTGAGAATAGATGATCAGTAGATTTTCTAGATCAAGTTGGCCTCGAATGGCTTGGTCCAAATTGAAACACATGCTGTTGACCATACTTCTGTAATAGCAACAAGAATAAAAAAATTTTGATAAGGAAACATCTGCACGCCAAATTTAACATTATATATGTATGTATGTATATATATATATACATATATATATATATACATATATATATATATACATATATATATATATGCGTGTGTGTGTGTGTGTATGCATATATATAGGTTCCATAAGATCATCAATACCTTCTGGAAGCAAAAAACCTTTACTCAATGCCGGCCTTTCATAAGGAGCGACCTATACAAAATAATTAATAACATAAACATCTTTAATAGTTGCTTGAATTGAATAATTGTGCATTCAAGAACATTAACCTATTTAAATCAGTTTGACTCCCCTTAGTTGTGTTGAACCAAAGTAAGGGAAAAAAAGAAACATCCTAGCCAATTAAAAAAAGCTGTGAAGGATGATAGCATCCGAGAACAAAAGACATTGTATGACTTTGTAAACTCTCACAACCAAAATGAAGCATACAGCTGAATGAATAAGGCTAGAAGGTAAATATGAAATCCAGGATACATCAACACTTATAATCATGACAATATTTGTTAATATATGAATATAAATTGAAGAAGACTCATAGAAACACCTTGACTTAGATGGTCATAATTGTAATTTCATGCAACATCCGTCTGAAAAACACTTGACTTTGTAACAAGACAATGCTGCACAATATGTTTATAATGACTTGTTTGGCACGAGACTTTTTTGGCTTTGAAGGATGACTTTTTTAATTTTTTTGAAAAAAATGTATTGACAGGAAATAAATTTAGTTATGTTAAAAGTTGTAGAATGTGAAATAAAATTGATTAATATATTAAGAATTGTGTAAGATACAAAAAAGAGTAATAAAGTGATATTTTAATGTTAAAATTCGTGTAGGATGAGATATAAAATAATTTTTATATATTTTTTGTTGCGACAAAAAAATAATTTGAGCATGGCTAAAAAGCCATTATCGTTTTTAGCTTTGGATCCAACTGGCCATATGAAAGAATTTCCAATTCCATTTCTCCATGTATCAACACATAATTTTGGGTACATATGTGTATTTGTTATGATGGAAAAAGGAAGTGCCCCAGTGTTCTTATACAAGATTGAAACATTGCTAATCTTTTGAAGAATGCAAGTTGGCAAAATATCATAAAAATGTATGATTGAAACTAGATATTGACATTCTTAGATCATAGACAATTTCTAGTACTTGCTGTTATATGAAACATAAATACAAAAGTTTCACATCAAACTTCAAAACTCCATTAGCAATTACAATATTATATCAATATAAACTCCTATCGCAATTATACTACATCAAACAGCTTTCAAAGAATTGGAAGTTGACGCATGCAATACCTCAAGTACAGCATGCGAAATATTAACAAAGAACACTAAAAAAAACTACTGTAACTAAACATCCCTCCCAAGAAGTGATTATTCAAAACAAATATCACCAAGAACTTGCTATATTTGGCTCTCATAACCTATTGAAAAACTAATTTTCTAATAATAAGCAACATTCCTGATGATATAAACCTGTAATATAAGAGTTAAACCAGCCATACCCCATCCAAAAGATTGAAATTCAGCAGAATGACTATTTTACTTTTCTTTTCTGTTATCAACAAGTTTTTTGGACTGAGTTAGCATCACCCCCAAGACGAAGAAGGTTCCTCTTACATCTAAGTCAACTAAAACCCATCAACTTTTTTCTTTTTTGATAGATAAAATCCATCAAATTCAAAACAAAATAAGCTCAAGCATTGTTTCCCTACTCATGGAGAACAAAACACATCTCTCTTTACACTTGGGAGCATACCTGCAGGCTGCAGTTCAATAATCAATAACCTCCCAAGTACTCGAAGCTAACCTTTACACATGAGAAGAAAATACAATCTGCAGCAAAAAGCAAATACCCATACCCCCTTAAATCCAACAATACCAGAAAACACCATACAAACGAAAACATATTAGAAAAGATCACATTTTGCTCATTGTGCACAAGTTTCAGTTCGATTCGAACAAAACCAGCAAAGGTACGAGTCATTTAAAGGGGAAAATGAGTGGAATGAGTCTCACGGATTCTTCAGAGATGATGCAGAGCTCCCCGGGAGCGATGCCCCGCCGCACGAACTCAAGCGCCGCGTATCCGGCGGCGACCCCGCCGCCAAGAATCACGTACACGAAAGCTCTTCCCATTCTCTGCCTTCCGTCAATCACTCCTCGCGGTGGGTTTCCCCTCCATCGCCATATATAAGAGTACGAGCATGACGCGCTGAGCCATCATCGGCGACCTCTGTGCGTAAAATGATGAGGCCTGCATAGTAAGATATTTACCGAAATCACCCATAAGAAGGGACCTTCCATTAATACAAGAAAGAAGGGGGACTAGAAATTAATTTGCGCATTAAATGCATTAAAATTAAATTTAATTTAAAATCAAATCAATTTGAATATAACCCAAGTGAACTTGGTTCTCATGATTTAAGATTTTGAATAAAATAATTTTAATATTAGAATTTATATATAATTTAATATAAATTATTTTTTAATTAAAATTTATGATAAAAGTGAATAAGCTTGATTTTTAGTACCTATATTTTATAGCATATGCGACAGAATTAATTTTTTATATTAAAATTTATGATTATCTTATCAAAAAATTTGTCTAATGCAAAATTAATATAAAATAAAAAAATTTATGTTGAGACCCATTACGAGAACCTAAATAATGGCATCATTATTGGTGTAAATAATTACTTGAATCTTAATTATTACTTATGATTTAAAGATAATGAGAAAAAAAAATTACATTTTGCTCCTAATTTGTTCTTAACATTTCAGTTTCTTGAGGAACCACACATCGCAGTCTTAAAACTCTATTTCGGTATCACTCGCAAATTATTATTATTATTATTAGTTTCAATAATTTTAACAACGCTAATTGTATTAATTTTGATAATTTTAAAATAATATGTATCATAATACTTAATCTTTAACTCAAACATTCAAGTTTTAAATAAAATCTTATCCTAAATAAATAAAAGTATTGAACAAAATAATCTTGATCTAAATTGAAATAATACTAACGAAACTAATTAGTTTCGGTGAAAATTAAAACTCGCATATGAATTCTCGTTTCGAAATTTATTAAACACTTTTATTGTATAAACATTTCAACAAATTTTTATTTATTTATTTTATTTTTAAGATTATTTCTAATAAAAATAATCTTTAATATCATGCTTTTTTTTAATTTATAAAAAAAAATTAAAAAAAAGTTTATTTTATTTTATTTTAAAATATATACCAGATTTAAAATAAAATTAATTATTTATTTTGATATACTATTTAGCACAGACCTCTTTTTAATCTTTATATGAAATGAATTATTCTTATACTACTTAACTTAAAAATTTATGAAAAATTATTTATTATTTTAATAATTTTGAGTCAATTATATGATCAAAATATAAGTTTTTAATATTCAAAAATGATTGTTAGCATTTTATTATTGGATATTTCTCATGGATAAGTACAATGACTCAGATATTCACAGCACTTAGAATTGATTAATTTTTTAAAATAATTTTTTAAAAATAAAATTGTTCATACTAAATCCATTTCTTTTTATCAATATGCCCTTTAATAATTCCACTTTAGCTGGCAGGGCATGCAAAAATATATATATATATATTACATCTAAATTTTTAATTTTAAAATATATTATTACTCAAATTTATAATTTTAAGATTTTAATATTTTATATAAATCAGATTTTTTATTTTTTTAATATTAAAATTTTATAAAATATTTAAAAGGAGAGAAGGGAGGCAAACGAGAGAATAACATTTTAAATATTTTATAAAATTTTAATATTAAAAAATTAAAAATAAATTAATATATATATATATATATTACTCTATTTCAAGAATTTAAATATTAAAATTTTTAAATTATTAAGCCAAGTGATAATGTACCTTGAAGTTAGAGACTGGAATGTAATTTATCTAAAAAAAGTCAATACCTACGAGCCCATAACCCTCGAACTGCTCCCCCTTTGTCTCTTTTGTCATGGCATTTATCAGTGCAACCAAAAATATTAAATTTAAAAAAAAATTTACTTGAAATTAAAATCCTATTTAATTGAAAAAAAAATTATTTATAACTAATAATTTTATTTTATTTTAAAAAAATTTAAAAACTATTTTATATTTTATTCCATACAAATTTTAATATTAAGCGATAATTTTATTTAATATGTAATATAATTTTTAATATAATTAATTTATTTTATTTCATATTATATATATTATTTTAAAAAACAACACAAAATTTTTAAAAATTATATTTTTCCCCAATCTATCAATGCAGGCTTTTGAGTAAAAAAATAAAAGTTATGATAAACATGTGCGTTGAAATTATAAAATTCCCCTGCCAAAAAAAATAAATAAATTATGAAATTCAAAATTGATGAACTTCTCCCTCCACTCACAATTTATCTTAAAAGTTTGGCTTTTTTTTATCCACAGACGAATGGATAATAAACTAAAAAATAATATATTTTTTTAATACTACTACAAAATAATATCTGAGCTAGAAAAAAAAACAAAAATATTCATGAATTTTAGTGCAAAAAAATTAGGCCAGAAATTTTATTGATTTAAGCTGACGTACTATTCAAACATCAATCACTAGGTATTATGTGCGCTCAGGACCACTTATACTATCCAAACTCAAGAATTTATCGTTAGACTGGCACGTAAAATTTAGATAACTCGATCACAACTCGAATTAAAAATTGCAAAATTCGATTGAATCGTTTCTGGCCATATATCTTGATTTGAACATGCATTCTACATATTCTATGTATCTTGCACATCAAATTCTTGCATATTAATTCAATTTCAATTAAATCACTAAAATTATTTGGGAGTGCCTGCTTGGTCGAATTAATAACGAGAAGTTAAAAGATAAGATTTATGAATGATTTAAAATAAAATTAATTTTTTCATCTCAAAATGTATAAACATGTAGAAAAATTTAATTTTTTTTATTCTAAATTTTATGATTTTAACATAATAACTTACGTTGAATTTAAAATGTAGAAAATTTTAATAGTATTTACATGTTATGAGCAGTTAACTTTAGCTTAGTTAAAGATAAATAACTTGAGATATAATCAAATAATAATAATAATAAGTTGAGATAGAGGGGGTTTCAACTCTAATTCTGTTTGGGGTTATTAAAATTTTTTAATTTCAAGTTAAATTAAATTTAATTATGGATTATATTTTTATAAAAAAATATTTTTTATAAATTTATCTTGCTCGTTACAAATTAAATTATTTTTTTCAAACAAGTTAACTTAAAACCAAAAAAAAAAATCAAAACAACTTAACATTTAAAAAAATACCTATACATTTTAATTATCATATAAAATTGCCACCCTAACTAAAGCAAATAAATACAATGATTATCACATCAAATAACATAATAGCTCTCAAGATTATAAAAACACTATCATTTAATTCCAATTAAAATATATTTCTTTAAAATTTATTAATTAATTTTAATTTTTAAAATACAATTAAAAATACTAATATTTATTATTTATAATTTTAAACATGTAGAGCAAATAAAATAAAAAAATAAGAAAACTTAAATTTAAAACATACTAATTAAATGATCAAATTTCATATTTTTTATAAAAAAAACAAAAAAAAGGCAAACATTTTAAAGGAGAAATCAAAACTACCAACCTTTCACATCCTCAAGAATTTCAAAATTTAAATTTTTTAGAAATTATGACTAATTTGTAATGCCCTCCTAATGTCGAGCACATGGATGTAATTTATCCTAACATCTAATAGTCAATTGGCATAGCTTGCCAAAGATATTCCTGTGATTGCTAGAAGTTCTTCCAGTAACACTGAATTTTCTATAGAGACATAAACCAAAGAAGATCTTTTCTTCTGTACAAATTGCCAGATTATGGCAAAAATATATTTACAAATTTAGGTGGTGGAACACAATTGTAGTAATGCCAAGAGTAGCCTGCAGAGATCTCATGGAGAATTATAGAGCATATTCTGCCTTCAAACAGTTTGACACCAAGTAATGAATGCCAATTTACTCATAATCATCGTCAATTATCATGAATGCTAAATATTGATGCCACTCCAAGAAGATTAGCGCCAATATTGAGCCCATCTGTGAATTGTCTCCACCATCTGAGGGAACAGGGCACTGACACTGTCATTGATTAGGTCCTGGAAGAAGTGCACGGAGGCCTCGTCGTCCAAGTCTAAGCGGAACTTCTCCTGAAGCTGTTGATAGAAGGAAACTCGATAATCAATTGACACACAAATGGTCATCGAGTCGAGGGGGAGGGTGATTTTTTGAGAAAACACAGTAAAGATACGTTCGAATTAACTTTTAAACAACGCCTTAGATCCGCATCGGCACACAGAGGCCACGACGGCTAATCGTTATCAAAGAAATTGTAATACATAGGCACAACACTTCATACAGGTCGAGGAACTTCTTGACAATTTTTAGAGAAAGAATGATACCTTGAGAATTCCTTTCTCTGGATCGGAAGCTATGTCGGGAATGCTGGAACCAGCCATCAAATGGAAAAGATTCAAAATAAGGTTGCTAGATTTCCGAAGAATGTTGTAGGCTTCACAACAATAAGATTTAAACCTGGTGTAATACTGACTGCAAGAAAGAAATGCGAGAAATCTCAAAAAATTTCAACCAGTAAGCTGGCTTATGGTAAGACAGGTGGTACATTATGAGCACAATAACATCATGCCTACAACATGCAAACACAGGAAAGTACCTTTCGGCACCACCCATTGCCTCTACCATTTCTTTGCAAAGTTTCATAGGGGGAGGAAATGGCTTTGGATCTCGACCCAAAATGAAGCCGAAGTCGACATGAAAGAGGCGTCCATCATCCCTTAGAAGAAGGTTATCAAGATGCCTAAAAAAAGTTTCCATCAAAATAGCTTGAAAATTGTGTGAAGCACGAAAGTTATTTCTTGCCTATGCCTAATACTTCGAACACTTCTATCAAAAAAAAAAAAAATACTTTAAACACTCCAGTTGAGACCCACTGACAACTGTAGCACATAATATTATTTTCAGTAGAGAACTTAGAGCCCTTTGGGCAACAAGTGCCTTAGATTTCTTTCTCTATAAGGGGAGAATGTCCTCACCAAACTGAGCTAAGGGAATGCCAGCACATAAATTTGTGTAGATCCTAATCCTGAAATAATAGTTTAACAATTTTATGCAGGCTGATCAACTGTGTAACCACGGTGAAATTACCAAGAATGTTAAGATCTCCTGTTTACTTTTCCCTTGGAGTTTGGTTAAACTGACCTCCTAGCTATCTCTAAAATGTGTAAGGCAAATTTCACGAGGCTTAACCAAAGTATTAAGTAAATTAGTAAAAACCTTCAAAAAAAAAAAAGTTTCCCCGTGCTAAAGGCTCCCTGCATTGCGAGACTAGAGGAGTGTAGATAGTTCATTGTATGCAACTTTTTGTTTATTTTTAATGGTTGTTTCTGAAAATCGAATCTGTGACCAAAAACACAAAGGAGCAAATCTTTACCGGTGAACCAACGTTTTCCTTTACCAATGAAGAACTTAAAGGGAGAATATAATTCAATTCTCTTAAAACTTAAATCAACCAAGAAGTTCCATAAAGTGCTAATTTGACCAAATAAAGTTTTCCTAATTTTAAGTGATCAGACACCATAATCAGAATAAAATCAAGACCTGGGTGATAAAAAAGCCATAACATAAAATCAAAACTCAGTAAAGGTAAATGCCACCAATGCAACAAAATTGCAAAGAAACTAAAGATGTTATCTGCATGTTGATGAAGACAAAACTGGAGAAATACCTATCTCCTATACCCAGTATGTATGTGATAACAGAGTAACCAGCACAGCTTTTTATAAACGTTTCAAGACAAGTAGCTGTTATACCAAAAGGCCCATCTTCATCAGGGTGGAATTTTTGGAGATAGTTTATGATGCTACGGTGCTCAGATAGAATCTGTAAATAAACATGCCGAAAATGAGCAGAACATCAATATAGCTGTACAAGTTATACAAAACATATAAAGCACAATACTCAAAAAGAAGCTTCTCATCCCCAAGCTTAACTCATAAAATAATGATCTAATATAGCATTTTCTCGACAAGTTCAATATATTCTTTATATATTACAAGTGACACCAATTAGAGTCTTGCAGATAATGATTTTACTTTACATACTTACAGTTCAATAAACCAATGAATACTCCATCTCCAATAATATGTACAAATATATGGCATGGTCTAATGATACAAAAGAAAAGCTTCTTTGGCAGACACTAAAAAATAATGATAGTAATTGGATCATTACAAAGTTCTATTCAATTTACTATTGCAAACTGCATTCAAGAAAATAAAACAATAACAAATCTTTGTTAGTAGATAAATAACAGAGGAAAATACAACATACAAAACCTCAATACCAATATTTGTTTATAGATAAACAGCAGCGGAAATAATTAAAAAAAGATCAAAGGAATTTCAAAAAGTTTAAGAAAAGACGGCCAACTCACTGATGAGATCAGGCAACTTCAGTAAGCCTGTCAATTACATGTAGTAATTTAATCTTTGAACAACAAAGTCAACTATTTTCATGATTGATTTATGCACAAGTAATTGTCATATTTCTATAAACTATGAATATTTTGTTCAAAAATCACGTCAGTTACCTGAGCCAGAGAGCTAGACGGAATGAACTCTAGCATCCCTTCATCCTGCCCTGTAGCAAGAACTCTATATGGAGTTAAATGCAAGTCGAGATTTTCCAGTTTAAGCAATCTATCCATGAGAGAAACCATTTGAATAACCTACACAGAAAAAGCTGCACTAGTGATATGCATATTGAATGTCACCATTTTCTCCCACTGTTATCAGGACAAAACCATAAATAAGACTAAAAAGAATAATCAAAAGCACTAGGTTGTTAGTATAATTGACATTTTAAACAAAATTCAACTCAAGAGTTAATGCAATTCAAGTTATATGTTTAAAAATAGTGGCAAGTTTCAATTGATTGGGGCAAAAATGTATGTTGTAAGGCTTGTTTGACATTTGACTAAAATGGCCAATTAATGATGCGATGGCTAAAATTTTCATCCAATTTAAACATATATATACACAATAAAAATTAATTTTATATCTCATCCTATACAAACTTTAAATAATTCACTTAATAACATATTCTATACGATTTTCAAGATATCAAACAATTTTATTTCACACTATACATAATTTTTAACATAACGAACTTTATTTCTCATCGTACACATACTTTCGAAAAAAACCCAAAATGTTCTCTCAAATGCCAAACAAGGCCTCAGAGTTGGAACACAATATTGATGTGCATGAAGAAGATCAACCTCAGTGAAAGTAATTAAACTCATATTACTGATAATAAAACTATTAGATTACTTATACTGTTATACAACACATAAATATGAGATAAAAATATATCAATAAGTCAAAGCACCAAGCAATCTAAAAACATCAATAAAATAATGAATAAGTGGATTGACAATAATAATTAAGACAAATTCACTGCTTACCAATTGATCCTGCCGGAGATCATCTCCTTTCTTAAAAATTATTTTACAAGTTCCTCCATTTGCTGTACGAAACATCAAACGCAAAGGATGTAAAGCACTTTTAAAGAGAGATGATTCTGATGGAACTATTCCTGTTATGAGCATTCCGGGGGCTAAAGGCGATCGGATGGGCTGAGAAAATTCAAAAAGAACGCGTATCATCATGAAACATCATTCAAAGCTCAAATAGACAAAAGGAGCTTACAAAAATCTAATGAAATCAGTATGACGGGAGAATAAGCACCTCATCAAAGTACGTAAGCTCGCTAAGAAGTCCAGAAAGAAGCTCCCTTAGTTTTTCAATTTTCTTCTGTGTACTGCCACGTACATTTCTCACATCTCTCATAATTGAGCACAGTTGAGCTGTTAGCTCTGTTTGGCGCACCAAACTCTGCCACAACTTGAAGCCATCTTCCTCTCCATTTAAGCCACCTTTCAACTGAAAATGAGAATAGTTAACCTGAATATCAAATGCAACAGCAAAGGGCTTTTCTCATTTTGCAACATGCTAAAGAATAAATTCATCTTAAAAAAAGTGATATTTTTGGCCTTATTTGTTTCATGGCTCAAAAAGCCAAATTAATATTTAATTAATATTTCAAATTTATCACAAATTTCAACAAATTTATTTTGCATCCAACACAAATTGCAACATTAAAAATTAATTTTATTTCACATCTAACACAAATTTCAACATTAAAATCAAACCGAGAACTGACCCAAAATTGAACTGAATCGATGAACTTAGGTTGAGTCTAAATTTGTTTAGATCGGTTTAAGGTTTTAAAATATTTAGAACTGATTATATAATTCAGTTCTTGGGTCTATGTATGAATCCAGTAGAACTAAACTGACTCAATTTATATAAATGACAAAATACAAAACTTCAAAAAGATTTCTAGCAATCAGCCTTATTTAATTTATTTATAATTCAATTTTAAAAAAGATAGCTTTAAAATCTCATTTTAGGATATTAACTAACTATTATATTTTAATGTTAAAGGTTTATTTTTTGAAATTCGCAATTATATTTTTAATTATTCATATGTTATATTACCTAAATCTAGATTCAACTCTCTTTTACTATCTATAGCTCTACCATACACATTCTCTTATTAAAAAAAATTAAATTGAAACATTCTTAATATGATATTTATTAAGAGATTTATGTATCACATTAAAATTGTTTATTGGGCCCAATCCAAGCCCAATGGTTTGGGCCAGATATCATAAAACTTATATATAAAATCATATGAAGAAAAAGAAGTTATGTATAATATTCAAAATAATATTAAATAGCCTAGTGAGCTAAGAAGCGTCTTCATCTCTCATGCATTTTCAAACATCTATTAAAATGTCATCCAATCCTACTGCTTTTCTACACTTCATCTTTTTTACTGTCTCCCAAACTTTAGCTGTATTACTATGTCAAATGTAGGAGTAATTTCTATTTTAGTTTTTGATGCTAAGTTTACTTAATTATATTATCATAACCATCATTACAAAATTTCTAAAAATAACTAATCCATGAATTCATCTATCATTGAAAAGCTAAGTATAACTCATCTAATCCCTACCGCATCTTCCTCTCTCATGCATTTTCAAACATCTATTAAAATATCATCCAATTCTAATGCTTTTCTACACTTCATCTTTTTTACTGTCTCCCAAACTTTAGCTGTATTAATATGACAAATGTAGGAGTAATTTTTATTTTATTTTTTGATGCTAAGTTTACTTAATCATATTATCATAACCATCATTACAAAATTTCTAAAAACAACTAATCCATGAATTCATCTATCACTGAAAAGCTAAGTATAACTCATCTGATCCCCACCGCATCTTCCAAATTTCCCCTATCAATAGGAGTGTTCAAAGTTTATGGTGTTTAAAAATAGATCTCAGGTCAGTTTTTTATCACTTGCTCTCATCCAATGGTGTCTCAACTTCCTTTTAATCAATTCAAGTTATAGAAATACCTCCTCTAGCCATGGATGACAATGGAGAACCAAAATGACCATTCTATGAAGAAGTTGAAGTACAATATCTACAACAAAGACAACCACAAAAAAACTTAGTTTTGAGTTTCAACTTAGCGACTAGCTCAATTTCAACAAGCATGTCAAGCTCCGGATTTGGGCAAAGGTCATCATTTTGGAGACAAAACTTGATTTAGCTACATCCATATAGGTAGTAAAATGTGTTCGTTTTAGGGCTTGGATTCTGACTGCCACACTAATCCACTATATGCCAAGTTAATTCTAAAACGTATTAAGAAATTTTAAAATTACGACTTCAAAGATTACACATCTTAGGATTGGTATCAGATAGCATAAAACGAAAAATAAGAGAAATAGATAACTATACTTTCATCATGCTATCTTCTAGCATGTCATAAGTACAATAAAAGCGCTTCGCAAAAGCAGGATCATGAAGCTCCACTGCTACATACCAACGGAGGAAGCTTGCCAATTCAATATTGGATATAGCTGCAATTTTGTCACCACATAAGCTAATGAGACAACTAATAAAAAAAAGAAAAAAGATAAACTAAACAAATATCTGCATACAGATTCCAAAGTAACAAAGAATCATTGGTATTTTACTGTATTTTTCATACCTTCATATTCGCATCGATATTTGGCCATAGAATGTCAGTTTCAAAAATGAAAACTCCAATATGATTTCATTCTTGAACAAAATTCGTTTTTTTTGTCTGATTACTTCCATCTATGTTGAAACCAGAACAAAGTGGCTGTGCTACACTATGATATTAAATAAGAAGAGAGAGACACAAAAAATTATGTATGTATTCACTGTATCAATATCAAGTCCGGTTTTGAAGTGTATCATATGGATTTGCCTTTTCCATTGATTCCTATGCGTTAGAGCAAAAAAGATCCTTGAATGAGATATTTAACTTCAGAGATGAATCAAGAAAAAATCTTTATTGGTTTTACCTACTAAATATCATGAGAATGAATCATTTTCTTGAAGGATAAAACCAGTAGGCTCGAATCTACTGCAGAAATGATTTTGAAAATTCAAACTAAAAAATAATGGTGTTTGCTAGCAACAACAAAATGGAAGCAGAAAATCAATATAGACTGAACTAAAATCTAATACAAATTAAACACTGATCGATAAAATCAACAACAGAAATCATCATTTGCATGAATACACCAAATATCAAAGCACAAGATTAAACAAGTGCAAAAATTTTTATTTAGTTAACCAAAATAAATAAATTCTTTTAGAAAAAAAAAAAGAAACAAAATAATAGTAAAGGTAAACTTATGACCTATAATATTTTGCTATGTAAAGCTATAGAATCATCCCTGAGGTTGAAAAGTTAAGTTTCCAAAGCCAGGTAAATTTATAACAAAAGGTTTGTCTTATAATATGCAATCTAGTTGATGAGCAATCAAGTAAAGAAAAAGCCGATGAATCCATCTGGAGAACAACTTTAAGAAGTTATGAACTACTGAATAGAAAAGTTAACTTTATAATACATATTATGAAACCAACTTAACAAAAGAAAAGGCCACACAGTATTGCAAGCAACAGAGATTGCTTTTAAAAAAAAGAGTATAGATAGGTTTTCAGTATTTAGATGAAATACAAAGAGAAGAAAGAGAAAATTAGCATTGCTTCCACAACTTACGTTTATTTGGTGATATATGTCATGTTTTATAGTAAATGCCATGCAGATGGGCAAAACAACCAATTTCAAAAACCCTGCTTTCAGTTCACTATCAATCCTCTTTTTGGTTGGAAAAGCTGCCACAAGGCAAAGAAAGCTATCAAAATCTGTGATAAGTGCAGTCACACCTCTCTTGTCTCAATAAAGACAGTAGGGGGTCGGGCAGCTCAGCCTCCACAAAGGGAACAAACAAAGAAGGCACTAAATATTGCCAAGCAAACAACAACCTGGTTGCCTTCTCGGTAAGCATGAAAGCAAAAGCAAGATAGGAAGCCACGAGAAGGCCTGACAATCTCAAAAAGAATCAGTCCAGCAAGGATCATGCCCAGAAGAGCATGTCACATCCAGCATATTTGCCCTCCATCCGAACTCCTCTGTAACTCTTAGATAACCCTAGCAACAGCACGAACTAACTCCTACAAAGCTCAGAAGTCCACCTCCTAGATTGCAAACAATAGGGATGGCAACAGCATGTTTTGCCATGTTCCAAAATACCCCCACAAGTTGCACACAACAAAAACTGAAGTTCATCTTCGGCTAAACTGGATAGTGTGCAGTGAATAGCGCTAGGATGGAAACTTCCCGGAAACAATGAGAGCCTAGTGCACACCAGGGCTAGATAGAGATGACACATGGACGATATCATGAGCGCAACATCAGCAATGCAATCACTCATGGAAGGCAAGCTATAGGTCCGATGGATAAGAGAGTAGCAGTCATTCCAAGTTGTCCAAATATAAACAATGATGAGAATGAACATTAAGTGGTGATTAGGTGCTCATCAAAGATAAGAAGCCAGTTAGGAAGGACCAATGAGGTATTAATACCAAGCATGTGCAACCTTCTCGAAGGTCTTGAACCCTCGTACAAGTTGTAAACAAGTCCAACTCCTATTGAGCCTAGAAACCTCAAGGGCAAGCTCTATTGAGATCTATACCATGCTAGAAGCCAACACCATGTAGAATTCATTAAGGCACAACCTTCAACGAAAAACAAAGATCCAAAGAGGCTAGTAAAGAGCTACTAGAGACTAGAGACTAGGGAAGAGCTACTAAACCAGGGAGAGGTACCAAGTTGATTTCCAAAGCGGTTGGTTGATGGGTAGGGCTCCATTTTTTAGATAATTGATGATTTTATCCATCCAGCATGGTGTATGTTCAGAGCTATGGATCTCTGCACACTCGTAGCTGGGCTTTTCGAATATTTGATGCTGATGAAAGTCAGGGAGCCCCCCTTTTGCGAGATGATCTGCCACCTGGTTCTCCTCCCTAGGAACATGCGTTAAGGAAAATTCGTCGAACTGAGAGATCAAGAACTAAGCCTTCACTAGATACTTCTTTAAAACCTCGTCCTTTATCTCGTAAGCGCGATTCACTTGATTGACGGCCAACTGTGAGTCGCTGAATATTTGTATGTGCTTCACAGACATCCCGAGAGCAAACTTCAGCCCCGCAATGAGAGCTTCATATTCTGCCTGATTGTTGGTAACTTTAAACTGAAGAGTTTCTGCTTGATGTAAGGCAACTCTCATGGGGCTGGTTAGAAGAATTCCAACTCCTTGAGATTGAAGTCCGGAAGCACCATCGACGTAGAGAGACCAGGGTATGACCTTGCTTTTAGTGGGCAATGACTCTGAAGTGGAAAGTTCAGCAACGACGTCGGCCAGCGCTTGAGCCTTGATCTCCATCCGCGGAGTATATTTGACATCAAACTCGCCAAGTTCGATGAACCATTTGAGGAGCCTTCCCGAAACTTCAGGAGTGTGCAATATCTTTAGAAGGGGTTGATCAGTGACCACCTGGATAGTATGCGACTGGAAGTATGGACGCAACTTCCTTGGTGCTATCAGAAGAGCAAGAGCAAGCTTCTCCAATGTGGGGTACCGAGTCTCAATATCAAAAAGTATATGGCTGACGTAGAAGATAGGGCGTTGGATTCCCTTATCATCGTTCATGAGGACAACCGAGACTGCTGCGTCGAATACCCCTAGATAAAGAGACAAAACCTCTCCTGCCTTAGGTGCCACAAGCATTGGCGCAGTGGTAAGGTATTTCTTCAGTTCGGCGCGAAGGCAGCTTCACATTCATCAGTCCACCGGCCCCTCTTGCCATTGCAAAGACACCGGAAGAACGACAAACATCGATCACCAGCCTTGGAGATGAACCTTCCCAGGCTGTTGACCCGTCCTGCCAGCTTCTGAATCTCCTTCAATGATCGGGGGGAAGGCATGCTGAGAACCGCCGATATCTTGTTTGGGTTGGCCTCTATCCCTCTGGCTGATACTAGGTAACCCAGAAATTTTCTTGAGACCGCGCCAAAAATACACTTGGCAGGATTGAGTTTGAGGTTGAACCTTCGGCGAGCGTCGACATATGCTTCAAGATTTCTCCCCCTCTGATTTTTGAATACAGCGTCGATCATACGCTGATAGGTGGCGCCGACGTTCTTGAGACCAAAAGGCATGATATCGTAGTAGTACGTGCCGAAGTCAGTGATGAAGGCAGTTTTTTTTTGTCTTTTTTGGCCATTTGGATTTGGTGATATCCAGAGAAAGCATCTAAGAAGCTCATGACATTGTACCCAGAGGTGTGGTCCACCATCATATTGATACATGGCAGAGGATATGTGTCCTTGGGACAAGCTTGTTTGAATGCTCGGAAGTCTATGCACATCATCCATTTCCCATTGGCTTTCTTTACCATGACAACGTTGGTAAGCCATTGTGGGTATTGGACTTCCCTGATATATCCCGCCTTCAATAGTTTGTTAACCTCCTCCTTGATGGCGTTCTGTCGTTCTCCTGCCATGACCCTCTTCTTTTGCTTTGTGGGAGTTGCATCAGCAGATATATTCCAATGATGCTCACAGATAGCCCTATTGACTCCCGAGATATCTTCAGGGGACCAAGCAAAGACATCTATGTACTCAGAAAGCAAAGCAGTGACATCTGCTTGCTGCTTGTCATTCATAGAGGAAGCAAGCTAAGGTAGAAATGTCAACCAGCATGACTAGCGTCCTACGGAAGCAGTGACGCGCCCGCGAGAAAGGTTTTGCTAAGATAAAGGAAGCACCGAAGTAGCATGTCAGAGGTGTCCACAGTATCACAAAAAAGGGTTGCCTAAGGTAGAGGAAGTAGTGCACAGTCGGAGCCCAAGCATGCATAAAGTTCGTTGCTTTCCCAAACCCAAACTAAGAGCACGTGTGCCAATTGTAGCATACAAGTAATTATTTATGTATAAGTCACTTTTAAAAATTTTCACTATGCGTCAGACTAGCAGATCCAACTCATTGGCCTTTTTTTTACCTAATTGGAAGTACAAGGGATTATCAAACAAGTGTTGTGTTCGTATCGCCAACTTTTTTTTTTTTAAAAAAAAAGACATCTGGCGTATCGGATGTCTGTCAATAGTGTACTGGTGGCATCGATATCTGATATGTATTGAATATAACTATGTTAGGCTTCATAAGGTATTAGCGCTTAAAATGAAACAAGTTGCTCGAAGACCCAATTCACTTGGCAACCTAACTAACCCAAAAACCCAATTCACCCAACAACCGCTAATTTTTATAAAAACTGTTTATTTGATCAAAGACCTAAAACCAACCCAAAAACAGTCAAAAGCACCTGACCCGACACTAACATGAATTGAAATCGCTCGAAACATCTATTCACTTAAATCTTCAAATTAGTTGAAGCTTTGAGTTCCTCCTCAACTTCATATTTCATATAGTAGATTTTGAGACCTTTTGCCTCTAGTAGGTTCAGGTCATTTTGCACTTAGGTCCAATCCTTAGCCAATTTAAAATCCCACCAATGTCCGTCATCGCCATCAAAGTGGTATCAGAATGTCTCTTGTCAAGAACCATAAAGTCCTTTGTTTATTGCTATCATCAGAGTGGTATTAGAGCGTATCTCGTCAAGAACCATATGATCATTTGTTTCTAACAATCATCAAAGTACTATCAAAGTTTCCCTTGTCAAGAACCATCCTTTCCTTCCGATTGTCATCTGAGTGGTATTAGAGTCTCCTGTCAAGAACCATAGGATCCTTAATTTTAACCCGCATCAAAGTGGTATCAGAGCGTCTCTTGTCAAGAATCATAGGGTCCTTAGTTTTTGATTGTTATCACATGGAAAATTTTTAGAACCATGTAGCACGAGAGTGATCTGAATCATAGAGGAACTTGGTAATGTACATAGAGACTGTTTTTGCGGTTTGGGCTTCAAATTTTGAGCTTTGGCATTTAGGCATTGGCCTTAGAGTTTGAAGCTTTGGCATTTGAGCTTCGAGCTCTGGGCAAAGTCTTTCAGTATTTGGAGTTCAGGCTTCGAGGTTCGGCCTTCTAATTTTGGGCTTTAGAATTCAAGCTTAGGCCTTCGGTCATTGGGTTTCGGTCTTCAGGCTTGGGCTTTTGGGCTTCACGCTTTGGGCTTGGAACTTCAGTTTTGGGGGTTCAAGCTTTGATCGTAGTCTTCTGGGCTAGGTATTGGGTCTTCGACCCACTGAACTTGAGATTTTGACCTTCGAGCTTCTGGCTTTGGGCTTAAGCATTCATGCTTTAGACATGAGCCTTCGAGTTTAGGCCTTCTGTCTTAGAGCTCAAGCCTTCGAGGTTTTGGCTTCAAGTTTAAAGTTTTGGCCATATGGCTTAGAGCTCAGGCCTATAAGGTTTTGGCTTCAAGGTTAGGTCTTTAGGTTTTTGGCTTTGTGCTTCAGCTTTTAGGTTGGGCTTGGGTCTTTGGGCTTCGAGATTCGGCCCTTGGGTTTCGAGTCAGGCTTAAGAATTTGGGTTTCTAGCTTCGGCCGTCGGTGTTCGGCCTTCAAGCTTCAAGTTTCCAGAAATAGTCTTTGGGCTTCGGTCTTCTAGTTTTCACATAGAAGGTTCAAGCATTAGGCTTAGGCCATCAGGGAATAGAGTAAAAGAATCCCAAGAGTGGATCCTCTTCATAGCCACCACCAAGTGCCCGCTGCAGTCACTAATGGTAAGCTTAGCTTCCCAAATAAAAACTAGTAACTCCACTTATAAGTCTTAGCCATGCTAAGCAACCTGCACATATGGTATCTCTGAATAACAAAATACGTAGACTAAACTAGACAAAAGATTTATGTTGGTTAACAGCCTGGCCATAAAGATACAACAGTAGTAATCAAGCATAGAACTCAAAGAAGCACTTAACCACCTATTGGCTTAGTCCACAAGAACATTCACAAAATGGAGATGGGAGACTATAGTGCCACCAATACATAAACAAAAGCCATGAAGATAACCACCTTGTATCCTTTGCATGATAAGCAGCAATAGAATCTCATAACCAAAGACAAAAAAGGTAAAGGAAGAAGGGGCCATCCCCCACATAAGTCCAGCAATGGTCTCAAATCATACACACTTCCTTCCATTTACCATAATAGAAAACGGAGCTTGACAATACAGACCATAATCCAACTGACCTATGAAGTTAGCCCACACGAAAGTACAACCCTTCCACTGATTAGCCATCTCATCAGATCATAAGTAGGCTCCACATCTAACTTGGCCATCATGAAGCACTGCATGGCCTCTAACATTTTAAACCATAAAGAATATCATTGGGGCAATTATTTGAAATGTACTTAGCAGGCACAAATGCACTCTGCTCCACAAAGATCAAAAGAGATGAACACAATTTGAGACACTCCACTTGCAACTTGTTCGCCTAGAAAGCACCTACATGACAACGGGCCACGTGGATGTGACACTACGCGATGACGTAACTTTTCAAAAATACAGGAATAACAGGACAAGGATCCAGCAACAAATGACAAGTAATATAATAATATAAATTATATATTCAATAATATTGATTGTATGTTTGATATTTCTATGCATCCAACCACCAATTTATAACTTTGTACAGTTTTAGTAAAAATATTAGTTAGTAATCTCAGTCATATCCAATTTATCACCTTTGAACAAAGTTCAGAAAATATTTTCTTTCTTTAACTTGTACTTTATATCAATAAATTTGCGTCATTAAAAAAGCTAGATTGGAAACAATGCATAAAATACATAAGAAATACCATTTTTGATTAAAGAAGAGCTTAATCATATTTTACATCATCAAAATTTCTTTTGTTACAACACTATTACTGTAAATACAATTTGATCATAACAGTAAGATGGTTTTATTCTTTTATGTATTTTTATGTTCATATAATAAGTGTTCAGATATTTTAGTTAGTTAAAGCAGAAAAACAGATTAACAAAAAAGAAAAAAGTACTTAGGTATATATTGCCAGGGATTTTTCACATAATTTTATATTGTTCATTTTATTTAACTCATTTTTTCCTACTTTTATTTCCTAGAAAATTTTAACTTAGATCCAATTTTTATTATAATCATAAAAATTTAGAATTTGTGTAGGTTATCATGACAATGTTGAAGATAGATTAGATTATTTTAACACCTAAAATATTCATGAAGAAAAAATAAAAGAGACTAATAAAATAATAACTAAAATAAAATATAAGAATAAGAAGATAAGAAGAGAAAAGATGAGAACAAGTAGAATAAAGCAGAAGAAAAATGAGAAAAAAATTATTGAAGGACCTGGCTTATCAAGTGTGCCCATGTGTCCTAAAAGTATTATAAGGTATTCTACCATGACTTGAAGTTTCAAGGCATATCTGAAAAAGTGTCTTATTTTTTGCACACCATGTGCCGTGTTCCATAAGAAGTCCTTTTGTGTCCCCCCATGTATCCATGTCCTAATGTGTGTGACACTGACACGGGCAGTGCGTAAAGGTGCCCGTGGCTCCTTGTGTCACCAACTTATAAATAGTCTTTTAACAGGTTGAAAGCCCTCGAGTAGGACATGCCAACTAGTAAATACTATATAAATACAGTGACTTTAGTTCAGTATATATGATAAAAGCACTAAATTTGGCACAACATATGCTCCTTATTTACACAATGTCAATAACACAAATGGAATTTGCACAAGATAAAGAATTAATGTAAATATAAAGTCTGATAGGAATTTGCACAAGATAAAGAATTAACATAAATATAAAGTTTGATTGGCACATAAAGTCCTTGCCAAATAACTACTAAGTAATACAATGGAGACAATAAACATACCACGCTGAACTAGAAAGATGGATAGTCGGGACTTGTCAGATCTCTCAAATCTAAGCGCCTGCACTAACTGTAGTAAATAACAATGGAGCTCTTCATCGTCAGCTCTTTCAAGAACGCTCACAGCATAAGCACGAACCTGGTTGAAAAATTCGCAACAAAAGGCATCTATTTATAGGCAATTACTCAAAACAACATACAAAAGAATGGAAACATCCCAAACATTATAAAGCATTATCAACCAACCTCATAACGACAAATATAAAAAAATGAAATATTGTGTGACTGAAAGAAAAAAGAAATCAAGATATAAAGTATACATTACAGAATGATCAATAACAAAATAAAGACCTTCAGCCACATGCAAGAAAATCAAATTGAGGTGAGATTCCAACTTAGCTTTAGAAAACACCTTGACTCGGCTAACGCAAAATACACCAAATGACCACATAAAAGACTTATGAGTGCTTTCCCTAAACAATAACCAAAGAAAACCTTGGACTTGCCTAGAGGACAAGCCAACTAATGAGTATGTCATGTCTACCTATGCTTGTACATATAGACTTGCATGACTATCCTTTCCTTGTCACTACATCTTATCAACTGTATTCCAAGATTATGACCTTAAAATGTGGTATACAAACAAGGTATTATAGTTTACATTAGGGCATTGTTTTGTTTGAGGCCTTTTTTTGGCCCAACACAAATTTCAACTATAAAAATTAACTTTATTTCACATCCAACACAAATACGAATATTAGAATCAACTTTATTTCACATCTTACACACATTTCAATATTAATTTTTTTTTCTATTAAATCAAAAAAAATATTTTTTCTCTTGTCAAAAAAAAAGCTCGAACCAAGTGAGGCCTATGAGCGAGTTTGGCTCGAGATTCAAGTCTCCCAATGTTCAAATTGATATTTAAATCGAATTGAGCTCGACTTGAACTTATTGAGCTGAGCAGAAATCGGATTAACTTGCCTTGATCTCTATTTTTTAAATAAAAATAATATATTCAGTCATTTATTGTAAATTTTTATTACTTGTACGTAACATAAGTATTTGTTAATTGTGGTTAGGATATATATTAGGTGATCTTGTGAGCATGATTAACCCAATTTAAAATTTTAGCAGTGGCATTTTTAAAAAAAAAAATTCAATTCTTGGATGGTTTAAGTTGGCTCGATTAAGGCTCGAGCCAATTCAAAGTTGAAATAAACTAGCTCGAACTAAAATCAAATTGAGACGAGCCGAGCTTAAGCCACACTTGGCTCGACTCGAACTCAAATCATTCTCACCCCTAGTTTAAATTAAAAGAAGTCACATAGGAATCACAAAATAACAACTTGAAACCAAATTAACTTTCCAAGACACCATCGCTTTCTCAAAGAAACAATCACAAGACATGAGTCTCTTATTTCTTCTCTCACAATCAAACTTTTAGGGAATTTCTTCCATAGCTACTCTCACAAGCCATCACTAGTTGCCAGATAGTCCCTGAATTCCACTTCTCTACCATTAAAAAAATTAATTCTCCGCTGCCATGTTCTAATGGATGGTCCCCTAATAAACGCCTTTTAGAGTGAACAATATCCACCTCACCAATGCTCATTGCACTTCCTTTGAACACGTTTGCATCTAATACTTGCCCATTCGACAGGCATAGAAGAGAAAATAGGAAGTTGTTCTCCATAGAATTAGGTTTACATTAAAATGTTCATACTGGATGCTTAACCTATAACAGTGACATAAATCTTTAATTCCATGTTTGAAGAAATATATGCTTTAAAATATTTTTCCCTCAACTGCAAAGGAAAGCCAAACTGAGCAACAGAAATTATTTTAAAGGATTGGATAAAATCATAAAACATTTTAAAAGTATTTAATCACACTCACCTCTTCACTTTCAAAAACAGGGGATAGAAGTTCCAGCGCATCAGCCACATCAATGGTTTCCCATTTGGCCATTAGTTCAATTGCCTGTTTAGCTTCCTATTACAGATTTAAATTGATGATCAGAAGCACAAATAAAAATAATGGGTCCAAATAACTGGAACTGCCAGAAAGTGAATGAGGAAATTAACCTGGAAATATTTAGCATTGCCAAAACAATAACTTCTACTCCATAAATCACTCACACAGTCTATTTGAATTGTAATTAGTCATGCAATTTCAAGGTATAAGAAATTACCAGAAGGAAATATGTTTAGACTATGATTATTTTTTTTTAATACTAAGGCGCTAGTACTTTTCAACCATACCAAACATGTGCAAAGAATAAAGCCAAGAAATATATAATACCAAGCTCAATGCAGATCTTTAAGTTGATTACCTGTATGTCACTCCATTCAACACATCGCAGGAACTTGGTTAAGGCTTTCTTCTCTGACATCAGTGAGAAACGAAACTTCCACAACAGTTGTCGTTCATCACCAGCTAATGTTCGGGTAGGAGGATATTTAAGGATCCTTTGTATTGACCTTACATGACAAAATTATAAAGAAAAAGCTAAGCCGCAACAGAATTGCTATACAACAGAATCAATTTAGCAAGAAGGTACAGGATGCTTGTACACAATCATATAGAACTCACTTCCTTTCATTAACACTAGGTTTCAAATCCTTATCAATGATTCCTCGAGTTAAGCTCCTTGCTAGCTTTAGCTGTTTGTGCTCAGAAGGATTTGTTCTCCCAACTTCCGGATCCCACACAATAACAAGTTCATTTGTTGAAGATACAGGAGAGGGTGTCAAAAAATTTGCTCCAATTTCCTACAAGTCAGTTGATAACAATTTATTTGCTTGCTTACCCACAAATGTATGACAGCATTAAATTGCTTCCACAAAGACGAGCTTAATAAATGATTTAAATTGAGAACTTGAACAAACAAATAAAAACAATCTGACGGAAAGGAGGATCACCTGGAAAACCACTGTATGTTCAAAACTGCAAAACTCAACTATAAGACTAAGGTGAGAATTGCCAATAATATTGCATTCTCGTTCCTTGAGCTTGTCCACAGCTTTGAATGTAAGTCGATCCAGCCAATCAACACACTGTATCCGGCCCCTCTCATATTTACTTACAAGCCGCTCAAGTCGTTCTATCTCGTCCAGTTCATGCTTAGGAACCTGAGTAACAAGGTTAGCAGGTGCAGAATGGAATTAACAACAGTAGAATAAATACAAAAAAGCAATACGGAGAAGGGAGTGAAAATTGAGGAGGGTGGTAGCATAAGCACCTTTCCAGGTGTGCTACTTGGAATTGATCCATCTGCCACTTTTCTTGGCAAAAGTCGAAGCTTTTGCCTCCCAGTTCTAAGTTGCTTTTGCTTATTAAAAAGAGAAATAGCAGCGCCACCAACTAAACAATCATCAGTACCACATGATACGTCCCAAACCTAACAGTTTAGAGCAAAATATTGAAACCCAAATATCAAAAAAAAAGTAAAATGGGTAAGAAAGTTCTTGATTTGAAAAAAACCACATAACACATACAAAAGCAGGTATACTCATGCATGGAAATGAAATAAAGAATTTAAAGGAACAAATCAATAGGATTAAGGTTTACCAGGTAAACATTGGACTAAGTAACAAACAAGAAGTATGAAGAACGTCAAATATCAGCTTAGTGGCACATACTCTACAGCTACTAAGTCTTTTTGGCATCTACCTCTCTGTGATTTAGACCTTGTGGTAATTGTGATTGGACAAGGTATGGAAGAATATTTAGGTGCACCTTTCAAAAAAAAAAAAAAGAATGTCACACTTGCTGGTAGTTGGTTTGATTAACACCAATTTATGATATCAATAAAATATTAAACTAATGTGTAGGAGAATTCCCTTATCGCCATCAGAAAACCCACTCAAACCAAAGAATGACAAGGGAAAATTTCTGTTTAAGCATATATAGTCATGTACTTACCCGGATTACAATTTCATCCCCTACCATTACTTCCAACCTTTATATTGCTTCCATAGGAATTCAATTTAAATATTCAAACCTAAGAAAAGAAACTATTATCCCTTTAATAATAGAATAATCATATTCCTCCTTAACATCTAATAGATCCACATCATTCTCTTCTGATACAAAGGAATTCAACTTCATCAAGTTGTTGAGCAAATGACTCGAAACCTAACATATCATCCAATCTAATCTATCAATGTTATGGTTCTTGAAAAGAGCAAGATTAGACAAAACAAAAACCAAATGTGCCTCAATTAGGTAATAAGTCCATAACATTGAGAATAAGATTAATATTCAGATGGTTAGATGATTAAACTAAATATAAGTTAAGTCCAAATTTATGAAGGATAAGGAGTGGCTCAATGACTTGAATGAAAAAGGATCAAAAATTATGAATATGAGCCCAAGGAAGATAATTTTCAATAGTTCATTGTCATGGATGAGCAAATGGAGAGCTTAGATGTGTCGCTCCATCCATGTAGCACCTAATGGTAGAGAATTTGGTAAGATAATGAACAATAAAGAAAGTAAAATTGTGTATGAAATTTCATTAGCATACAAACTTTTCTTCCATGGTTTAAATTAATTCTCCTCTTAGACTGTAAAAGCAGCCTCATACTCAATTTGGAGTAAGCACATAGAACACAAAATGAATTCAACTACATCAGTTTCAGTATTTTTAACAAGTCCTTTTTTAGCCTCTTCGCACTTTCTGGTTCATTTTCATTTTACAGAAAGACATAGGGTAAGAGAATAAAAGAATCATTAATTCTCATAAAATCAAAACAAAGATAATCATGGAAGAAATTATCGGACATTCTGAAATTTTCAAGCTTATGTTTGATATTTGCTTCAACACGACATTGCTTTAACAAACTTCGTGTTTCATTCAGCCACCTCAAATCAGTAACTACAAACTCGCCCAAACAATCAACTTTTTTTTCATTTTTTATTGTACCTTCTCTCAAAGATGATTGAGATGATGCTTGGGGAGTTTCGTATATCTCCAACCATAGATAAAGCTGATATTTTCCTTTAAATATAATGTAATCAAGAAAATTCCTAAATCATCAAATCAAATATTTTAATGTCTTATAGCCCAAATATAGAGGTATTATCCACTTTAACTTTAAGAAACTACGCAAGTTGAGATTCTTCCTAGGAGGTTACCCATCTCGATTCTACTCCAGCTCAAGCACGCTTAACCGCAGAGTTCTCATCCTTAGTCTCACAGTTTTGCCCCTAAAAAGGGCCTTTATAAGTTGGAGTCATGCTATTATTTATATGTCTCAAGATCTTCTCCAGGCTTGTGGGACTACTCCATCATGCTTGCTCATAAGGGATTTGCATGAGGGTATCTATAAGTTGGAGTCATGCTATTATTTATATGTCTCAAGATCTCCTCCGGGCTTGTGGGTATACTAAATCATGCTTGTTCATATGGAATTTGCATGAGGGTACTCTTTTAACCCCAGTCCTAACTTTCAAGACTCAGCGATGTCATTGAGGTTTGTCCAACAACTTAGAGACACGTGGATCTTAGTCATACACATGTAACCTTCATCATGTCTCAAAGGACAGAAGCAATTATAATATAATATTCTAATATCTCATAATCTAAATGTAAAGGTATCATCTGCGTTAGCTTTAAAAAACTATGTAGTTTGTGGTGCTTAATAAGAGATCAACATCTTGGTGCCACTCCAATTCAAATATGTTTTAATTGTCGAGTTTCATGATTTTGCCCCCGAAAAGTGCCTTCACAAATTGAGGTCACTATTACTTATATATCTTAGAATCTTCTCCTAGTCCATGAAAGACTACTCCATCGTATTTGTACATGTGAGAATTTTCTAAAAATACTTTTTATCATTTTAAGTGAGAGAAAATTACAATCGAACATAATTTTACTTTCCCATTCTTTTATCAATTATATGATCCAACATGGAACTTCGTTGGCAACGCTATAACTACTCTTCGTGCTTTTTGGAAAGGTAAATGGGAAGTCCAAACTAGAATTAGATCAAATGGGTTCACACAAGTAGGCATGAGCCGATGTCTATGAAGCACGGACACGACACGGGAACACAGGACAGGACACGACAAGACACGACACGGCGACACGGTGATTTCCCAAAATATAGAACACGGACATGGCATGACACGTCAAATACAATAATAAAATTAACAATTTATACTTAAAATATATATATAACATAATACAAATTTAAATTTTTAAGTATAAACAACTTGCAAGTAGCACTGAAGCCTCATATAATCAAGATGAGAACTTGAGAACAAATGTGATCGGCATTAAAAAGATTTGAGATATAAATTTAGGGTTCACTTTGAATAAGAGAAAATACAATTTGCTCATTAGGACAATCACAGTGAGCACGACAATAAGAGAAAATAAGAGCTCTCGGTGTTAAAGATGAAAAAAGGATAAAGGTGAAACTAGAGTTTTAAACTTTTTGCGATTGGTTCATTTTCGTAAGACTTAAAGGTAACAAAGGAAGAAGAAATTTGATTTAACTTGGTTGACTTAAAATTTTGACTTATATTAGGTAAAAATTTAACAATAATAAGAGATATATTTTTAATTTTATTAAATAAAATTTTAACGATAATAAAAAAAATGTGATAGACATATTCATAAATTTTATTAAAAATATATAATATTAATAAATAAATTTAATATTAATATTAAATATATCCAATTCTATCTTATGTATGCTAGAAGTGTCATGTATCTCTGAAGTATCCTAGAAATATCTCTGAAGCATCCTAAAAGTATCTCAAAAGTATCCTAGAAGTATCTTAAAAGTGACCTAAGGTGTCTCAAAGTATCCTTACATGTCTAAGAAGTGTCCTTTAATTTTTTTTAATATTATTTTATTAGAACACGCTACGCGGCATGTTCGACACGGTGTTCTCGCATATCCCCAAGTGTCCGTGTGCGACACGGACACGGCGTGGTTCTTGATGTGTCCATGCTTCATAGGCCGATGTTTAACAAATCAAGGATCCCATCAAATGAAATGTCTCGAAGAAACTTGAACAATCGACTGTGCAGGAACCACAAAGTACATGCAATTTTGTGGTCTCACTTGAGGGGAGGGGAGAGGTCATGCACATTGACAAACAACCTGATGTGATCAAAGGCACATTGCAATACAAAATAGATAACAATGTCGTCATCATTAATGGCTCCAGATGACCATGTGGCTAGTGAAGTCAAAGAAGACGTCGAATGATCATCTCAGCAAAACATCTTACCTAATATATGGCAACAAAGACAAAACTAATATCATGGGTTAATCAAGAAAGATGAAGATCACAAGCAGTGGAAGTGGATTCCCGTACAGCATATCTAATGGCTCAGTACGAAGGGGTAGTGTGTAGATGATTAGTAACAACCGACGAGAGATGAAGTTAAGGCTAGATCGCTGAAGTTGGTGATGCTTGAATATGACAGATGTATGTCGACATTGAGGCTTTCTTTGATGGCATTGACAAATCTGCGGGGGAATCGATTATATTGGTCAAACAAAGATAGTAATAAGTTGTGCTTGTTTAGATGAACCGAAGCTCCAAAACCAAGTGATGTAGCACGAGAAGAGGAAAGGGAAGAGGAAGGGGAAGAAGAGAAAGAAAGGGATGAAAAAGAAGGAAGAAACTAGGTGAAAATAGAAAGAAAGGGAAGAACAGAGAAAAGCATGAGAGAAGAGAGAGGATAAAAAAGTGGGGGCAATATTCTTTATTTCACTCAAAACTAAAAATTACATAAAGTTAGGGCTCGTTTGTAGTGTTTAGACCATATATAAGTAAAGGAAACAAATAAAAAGATGGAATATCACAAATTTGTCAAAATTAACAAAAGAAAAAAAACAAGAGATACTAAACCAAATATCCTAAATTTTATAGGGGAACCTAATAACCACATTTTTAGTTCAAATATCAAGCTAAGAAAAGAAATTATTACCCCATTAATAATAAAATAATCAAATTCCTTCTTGATGTCCAATAGATCAGCATAAAGCTCCCCATTTGCTAATGCCCAAAAGAGAACCAAAAACTTTGAGCATAAGTAACATCTCTTTCAACAAGCTTTTTAAAGGAAGGAAAAAAAAGTCAATTCTATATATTTTTTGCACAAGTGAGCTCCAAAAGGAGTCCAACTACTAAAGCATCTTGGAATCTGAACAAAAACAGGATAACGGGATAACATTTCTCCTGATCTACTGGTAAGATATGACGCCAAAAGTTACAGTTAAATGGATGATACTAACAATAAATGTTGTAAATGTAGAGTCCCAATAATCTTTCATTCATTTCTAGGCTAATCCCCAGAAGTTCTTCCAAAAACATTGCAACTTACAGTCAATGCTAGTTGTGCCTGAGGGGTCAAATCCCTGTATTTGGAGCTCAAGGTGATCAGCTCATTCCAGCAATACGGCTGTCCAGAAGACTCCAACCTGGCATAACCAAAACGCATAAAAATAACTTAAAAGTAACAACTAAAGAGGTAAATTCATAGGATCATCTCAAACACTAAGCTGTAATACTCTTCTGTAATCATAGGATGAGCTAAGTATGATAGAACCTTGTTTTCATCGGTAACCCAAAGGGAGATCCATCTATGTAGAGTGCACACTCAACAAATAGCTCTGCATTCCTGTTTCCCGTTGAAGATTCAACTTCTGAAAAGAAAAATCAATAAACTATAGGAAACAAAAGATGCATATTAAATTTGATTATCTAGCAAACATCCATTAAACAGAGCAACATAGTAAAATCTCAATCTATTAATTATTCAACATGTATTACTGATCAAATTACCAAAAGTTTCCTAATTATCTGTTTAATCAACGTCATACTAATCAACATACCATTACATAATCCACAATTTTCAATTCATGGTTATACCAAAATTATCAGATAGGGAATGGCATTTTTTCTACTCCAAAACGAACACGCTGAGACTGCTCTTCTTTCAAAACCACAGGTTTTATCCTCGCAATAAATCCTCAGCCGCACATCATAACCATCAAAATATTCCAACGACAACAATCATTAACAAACAGACCCATGGTGCAAAACTAATCAAAAGGAGACAAAATTATGTAAACCTAGCAGCCCAAATCAAAGATGCCCAAGGCGCAAACCCACGTAATGAGAAAAAAAACTAGAAACATTAGGGTTTCATGGCATAGAAAGCGAGGTGCGAAGGGCAAGTAAGGAGAATCATACCGTAAGCAGAGGATGACTGTGGCAGATTTCCTTCCAATCTGTCGATCCGGAAGGTGACTGGGAGGTTTATATCGCAGGAGAGGAAGAACCGGAACTCGTGCGTGCTCATCGCCTTGGAACTTCCGGGCCGAAAGGCAGCATCTTGCGGGGAATCAAAGCACAAAGGGGAGAAATATCAGAGGGCAAAGAAGCATTCGTGAGTTATGAACAGGTCCCTCAATTTAAGGATAATGTCAAATGAGTCCATGTTTTCTGTCGAAAATCACATGGATGTCCTTTCATCAAAAATATACCCAAAAAGTGTGAATAAAATGATCATTCTTTCACTTATTTTTTCTTCCATCTCTCCCTATGTTAAGGGTATTTTAGTAATTTTAAAGATAAAAATACTAAAAAGCTCATCCTTTTAGTCAGATATGACAACCAAAAATTGACAAAAACAGTTAAAAGGGACTAATATGAAATATTCAGGTTGAATTTAAAAACTAATTTTAAAAATAATAAATCCATGTAATATTACCTCATAACTGAGAGACCTATACGATATTTAACCTAAAAATATACTAATTTATAAATTTGATTAAAATTTTTTTTTTTAATATTAAAAAAGTGTATAAGATAAAAAATAAAATTTATATTATATTTGAAGTAAAATTTATTTTTAATATTAAAATTTATACTCCTCATTGATAAGATTAAAGAAAGTACTAAAATAAAATTCAAGTCATGAAAAAAATACTAAAAAATACTTATAGTAGAGAAATGATAATTGATAATAAAATTTTCAGGAACAACGAGTAATTTAAATATCTTAGATCAATTATACAAAATAACTCTGAAATAGATGATGATATTATTAATAGAATTTAAGCAGAATGGATAAAGCATGGGAATGTATCTAGCATATTATGTGATAAAAAATCTTTACTTAAATTTAAAGGTAAATTTTATAGAATAGTTATAAGGCCAGTGATGCTATATGATATTGAACTCTGACCTACAAAACAGAAATATACAAATAAAATAAGTATCACAGTAATAATAATGCTAAGATAGATGAGCTAGTATACGCCAAAAAATAAGATAAAAATAAGTATATCCTTAATAAAATTAGAGTGACCTCAATTGAAAATAAATTTAAAAATAATCAATTTAGATGTTTTGGACATATAAATCATAAGTCAATAAAAACTCTAATAAGAAAAGTTATATTATTAGATCTAAGCTATATTAAAAAAAAAAAGCTAACAAAAATATAACAAAAAACTATAAAAAATGATCTCACATATTTAGAGTTAAATGAAAATTTATTATTTAATAAAGTGTAATAAAAATAAAAAAAATTTCATGTAACTGACTCAGATTAGTGGGATCAAAGCTTGGCTTGTTACTACTATTGTACACTTAACGGGAAATAAAATTATTAAAATTTATAATAAATTTAAATATTAATAAGATAATAACTGAATTATTTTAAACCTCAAGCTAAACATGGTCTTAATATTTTTTTTTTTTGAGTGAAAATATTCATCTTATATTGACTCTACTTTTAATTTATGAAACAATGAACTAGTTGTTTTGGTATTCTTTCATCTCAGTGGGGAAAATTTTGTCTAAATATTAGAAGGCCAAATCTGAATCACATCACCATAGTTTTTAATTATGATCAAAAAAAATTTATGATATTGAGGGATAAATAAAAAAATAAACTACATTTTTTATGATTTGAATTCAATTTTATATAACTTGAAATTGTTACAAGTATATGTATGTAAGGATGTGATTTGTGTTTGTGTTTTTGCATGAGTATATGTATATGTTAATTATTAGTTAAAGAATATCAAACAAGAAATTAGAATATTTATAGAGATATTTAATTATATGTCATATCATTTAACTTTATTTATGCATTACTCATTCATTCTTAGTTAATTACGCTATGCACACTCAAAACATTGTAAAACTTACATACATACGCTTGAGTTAAAATTTATTTGAAAAAAAATATTTTGTTAATAAATTATTAAAATTATATTTTTACCCTTAATAATAAATATTTTTTCTTCCTCAGTGTTACACTAAAGCGCTGATCTGTCCTAAAATTAATTCACATCGCGAATGTCTCATCCCTTACCACCACCTAAACATCAAGGTTTTAGGATTTTCACTCAAAATATATTTAAATATCCTTAAAATAATATAAACGGCTCAGATTTTTTGTAACCTACTATAGTTAGTTTATTGAAAAATTATAATTACTTGTTGACATGTGGCTCCAGCGCTGCATCACAGTCATACACGTGACACTCCTTTATTTTGAACA
>JAEMOT010002396.1:293524-309095 GCA_019297695.1 Apostasia ramifera | reverse complement strand
GCGCAGTCGAGAGACGCCGCTGGTTCGGCGCGATCGGAAGAAGCAAGGACCCGATCCAATTTTAGGGCCAGCCTTCATTTAATTAAAGGGAAATTGCATCCAGGTCCTTATATTGAAGCTGCATCACACATAAGTCCCAATCTTGCCCTAATTTGAATCAAATTGATTCAAGGTGAACTATTCTTGAACCCAATTTGATTCAACCCATACATGACATCAAAGTGGGCATTCCCACCGATATAAGCATAAAGTACGAAAACAACTCGAATAAAATGCGAAAATAAAGATAACTATGTACAAAGTAATAAATTATTATAATCTACGCCCGAGGCCGTAGATTATAACGAAGTCGCCGGTGCTGGTGATCTGGCTCTGCATCAAACTGCCTCCTTGTTTGTTAACCTATCAAATTAGGTTGCTAATAAGGGTAAGAATTTGGAAAAAACATTGAGCTATAAATGTAGCAACAAGGGCCGTGGAGTCGAAGCAACAATCACCATTAATATAATAATTATCAAAACCTCATAATCGTAAAACCAAACCAATCTTTGATTCCAATGAACTACAGCAGCTTTTACCATGTAGCATACCTGAATTATAAGCATAACTTCAGCGATTCCAGCGTCTGCACTTTCATTAGGAGCCACTTGTCCAGAAGATCTTCCTTCTCTAACCTAAAAAATATCTGGCACATGAATTTCATTTCCAAGTTTCTGCTAAAAAAACTAGTAGACTCTAAAAGCAACATTCCAAGCAGCATGTAAGGTAAATTTCATGCAGAATTCTGTCACTGAAGTTTATCAGCAAGCAAGTCTGTCTTGTACCGTGAATTGTCGCCAAAAACCAGAATTATCAATTCTATTCCAAACAGGAAATTCTGAAGCCAGCAGGAAATCTTGAAATATCTTAGCATACTTGCAGGATATTCTGGAGACATTTGGACAGGTGTCAGGTTGTTCTACTGCCGTCATACCCTCCCTGAAAGTCCACATAACTATGTTAATTATAGTTACAAATACGTCTACTTTTCCTCTGCAAGCAAATAACATTTTTATGACAACCTAAAGTTTCCAAGCATAAACCCCACCGTCTTTTCACCTTCTAAAGAATAGCCCACTGAAAACTCACATTTATTTCGGTAACCCTCAATTAGTGGTGATTCCAGAACTCCTTCAAGTTTGCAAGGGAGACCTCCTGCATATTCAAGCAAGTAATTCTAAATTTGATACACAATAACAGGACTTAATTGCAATTATAATCTCACACATGGTAACAAAAATATACGAATGGTTCATACAAGATATATATAGGCATATGTATACATTTATATAATACAAATATGTGTACATATTTATACTTGTGTGTGTGAATATATGTATCTTAGGCACCTCTAAAATTTTCAAGAATTTTCCATTACCCTCAAATCTTTATCTTATGCCACACTCCTTAGAAAGGGTACAAGAATGAAGGATTACTACAAAAGAGCATAAAAAGCATCAAGTCACCTATTTCTCGAGATTTAAGAACCCATTCAGGAAGTGGAACAACATCTGGACAAGCCTTTCGAGCATTACGCGTCTACAATGAAGAAAAGCATACAGCTAAAGTCAGAAAACTTTATCAGCTAAAAATTAATGTAAACTAACAAATTATAGCCCTAACATCTAGCACAATCTACAAAAACAGAATTTGCCTTACAAGTCCTTTGAGTGTCTGAATCAAAGAATTTTTCTTGTACTCTAATTGGTCAATGTAGGACATATTAGCAAGAGGGGTTACTACATCACGAACATTCTTCGTTTTTGAAACGATCCCTTCAACTATAGAAGTGTCAGCAAAATCATCTTGAATTACAATTGATGAGGCATGACAGATGTGTTCCTCAATACTTGTGCTGTTTTTACTATTTTCCACGTTGTGTTTTTTATCCTGAGATCTACGAACTGCATCAGCAACCTCTATTTGTTTACCGTTACTTGATTTTTCCTTCAAAACCTAACAAGTAATCAAGAAAAGCATGGTGATCTTAAAACTAGAGCTGTACAAGTATACCTTTCAGATAGACACGTGATAAAGTCCACAAATATGGATGCTATCTCAAAAGCAATACCTCCATAGCAGTTTCAATCTGGTAAGCATTCTGAAAACTCACAAAACCTACAGTCATTCCTTTCTTCTTTTTGGCCGTGTTATAAGAAATTTCCTGCAGATAAAGTTCCGCACCAAAGATTAAAAAAATAGCTAAATACTCCAGTAACATCGTCGCTTGTGTAGCATGTGTAGAAGTAAGGAAATCGTGTGAAAAAATAATTTTTTAAAAATCCAAAATTTATATTTGAAGAGTTGTGATTTTTCTAAGATATGATTTTCTCTTTTTCTAAAGATGGCCAAGTTAATTGCTTGGGAGAGAAAAATCAAAAACCAAAGCTTTGCAGCTTTACAAAATCTGGACAAATAGCACAAAAAGAGAAACTTGCCAATTCATCAAGGAAGCTCTTAAGTTTGTCGGAAGCCCATTTCCTAGGGAGGCCGATAAGGCATTTGTCCAGGATGGTCAGATCAACGGGAGCATCCTTTTTTTTCCCAACCTCGCCAGCGTTCCCCTTCAGGAGTTTCTTGGCCCTGTCGGAGGTAGGGTCCCAGGTGTTATCCGGGCGCGGTCGGAGCTCGGCCTCTCCGTGGGCATAACGACAGGCATCGCCATGCCGACAGACCCCTGCACGCGACCGGCGAAAAAAGGAGCAAAGGCTCGTCTTCCACAAGTAACCTCTGCCTGGACCTATTCCTTCCCCAACAATTCCACTGCCATCAATCTGATTTTGCTCGTCATTATCCTCCCGCTTGCGTTTTACCAGCAGATCGCTTCCGTCGCACCTTTCGGCTTCCTCGGGCTCGGAGGGGGCAGCAATAGCATTCGCTGGCGAAGTGGTCTCATCCGCAGCCTCCACCTCCATGTCCATCATCTCCTCTTGGATCCCGTCTCTTGCCCTCGTGCTACCGTGGTAACCGCAACGAAGAAAACCCTTGCCATTAAAGAGAGAAAACCTTGGGCTTCTGCGCCACTGCAAATGCGTTATTGGGCCAGCCGAGTGGCACCACAGCCCATCAGACTTAAAAAGGCCCAAATTTGAGATATGATCTTTTAATTTATTAAAAATACATATTTAGCTCAAAATAATAATACTAGTGACTTTAATCAAGGTTTTAAAATTCAATTTAATTTTCAATTTTGCTCACAAATTAAAAACATTAGTTTTACAAGTTTTATTTTAATAATTTTGATAATTTCTACGTAACATAGCATCCTAATATTTTACTTAAAAATATAAATTCTGTCAAAATGAAATTGAGGAGTTACGAATTCAAAATTGAAAAAACAAATCAATTTCATCGAAACTTAAAATTGTGAATTTAATGAAAAAAATATGAATAATTTCATCAACGCTAATCACTCTCGATATAAAATTGGCATTGTAAATTCAAGTAGTCTCACTCAAACTCGTGTTGAAAAATTTGAAACATTAGAAAACAGAAATTTTGCTCTAGCTGTTGAAGATCATGCTTATTAAAAAAACTCCAAATTTGGAAATACTTCTTTTGAGTAGGACATTATAGAACTTTAAGATCAGATTTCAATGCTTTTTGCTTGTAAGAGTTTTTGACGTAAGGGGCTTGTTTGGTTGGAGGATAGAATTGGGTAAGGAAAGAGAAAATATTTTATTTTATAGAGTTGATGGGAAAGAAATTTATTTTAATATTAGGAGGTGTGTTGGATGTGAAATAAAGTTGATTTTAAGGTTGAAATTTGTGTTGGATGTGAAATAAAGTTGATTTTTAAGGTTGGAATTTGTGTTGGATGTGAAATAAAGTCATTAAAATTTATAATAAATTTAAAATATTATTATTTTATTAATTGACCCATTTTTAGGACTTTGTCAAACAAGCCCCTTGGATGTGAACTACTTTTTATTGCCATTGGCTCATGAGCTGGACAATTATTTGGGTATAAAAAAAAATAATTTATTTTTTTTATCTAAACTTAATAAATATTAAGATGACTAGTAAATAACTTACATACAAATATAGACTTTCGTAATAAAAAAAATATATATATATATTACTAACTACAATGGCTATCAAAAGTGTACTATAAAAAGAATATTTTAGAGGAAAATACTTAGAAGTCGTAAATTGGAAGTTTAGAAGTTAATACTTTATATTTATATTTTTTCAAAAAAATAATAAAATATCTAAATTTTGACGACCAAAATATCTTATGAAATGTTTTGATAACTTGTGGAGGACCACTTACGAAGTTAAATTGATTTTATGGATATCTTTCTTCACTTTATTTAAGGGTTTTTAGCTCAATATTATTTTAATATTATATTATATTATTTAGAAAATATAATTTTTTGAATTGATCATGTGTAATTAATTTTCTAAAAAATTATAAAATTATGAACTCAAATATGACAATTAAACACAATAATATTTAAATAATATGATATAATATTAAATTAAACACTCTTAAAATATCATTTATTAGTGTGACACAAGAATCAATTCACAAAGAATGAAAAAATAACCAAACTTTAATTGTTTCCTCGTAGGATATTCCTAATTAGATCAAAATGACTTATGTGAGAATAAAATAAATATTTGATTTGCCACAAAAATATTTTACTAATTTTTTATATTTATTTTATTTCAAACATAAATTTTTATATAAAATCAACATTATTTCATCACATATATAAATTATATTATAATACTTTAAAAAAATTTAATATACATCTTTATGCAGCATTAAAAATTAAAATAACTTAATTTCACATATACAAGCAGCAGCATAAGTTTTTCTCCAATCTAAAATAATGATTTCCAACTAAATGAAGCTCATAGTCCATTCAGAAAATAATATGTTATCTAATAAGATGAACTGCTTAGATATACATTGATATATCATCTAAAATATTTTAAGAGCATTTACTAGGTTGAATTGTTTTAAAGTGTAGCGAATATAATTCTTTAATAGCTAGCAATCAATTGTGTAACTAACGATAATATGTCATCTAATTATTACGCAAGAGTGTGTATTCAATTGAATTTGCACAATATATAGTATATTGTCATCTATGAGCAAGTAATCTGTTGAATAATCTTGATATGTTATCCAATAGTCACGTCTTATATTACATATATTACGCTAAACTACTTTGCTTATTAGCGAATTATTATCGTATACGAACCTGTTATCTCATGGTGACAATTATTGACAAGCTAAATAAGTAAAGTATAAATTAGTTATCTTGCTAATATTCATCATAAATGCTCGAAAAACTTAAAGGAGACTCTTCCCGAACGATTTCTAATACATAGAACATCACTTGGTTGAATGATGACAAGGGATTGGGCGCTATGTATAGTTTTTCTAAGTGAAATTTCGCATTGTCATGCGTAGTCACAGGCACTTGCAGCGAGAATACTTAGTGGAATATGAAAACCTTTGTCTGGCTTCATGGCTTTAGCTCAAGTCGAGATTGACAGCAAGACGGGTTTGCTGAACCGTCGCGTGACAGCTGATATCACCTTTGTCGCCTAGCCCATAAACTCGGTGATAATTAAATTTAAAAAATATTGCCTGCAAGTTTAGTCCGCAGCCCTGTGATGTGGACAAACGGGCGAGTTTCACTAATTTTATTCTAGCCATTCACCTAACACTAATTAAATTATTAATTAAATAAACATAAAATAAAATTTATCCTGAGTTGGACTAATTTTAATTATCGGAAAATGAAACTTTTGTAATTAGTACAATCAAACTATACGCTAATGTTGATTTTCTTTTTTTTTTTTCTAATGTCATGATTCGTATTATAAGAGATAATATTTAATATCTTTTTTATTTATATTAAATATGCTTTGATTGCAAACAAAAAATATATATAATAACCCATTGATTTATTTATTTATTTTGATTGAAATTAACCCATTGAATTTACGTTTCAAATTTTTATCCAAACATGAAACTCCGATGCGTACGATATGCGATGTCAAGCTAGATAGCTACGTCCGCTAGCTAAATTGGATTATTATTCTGGCTTATAGAGTAATTAAGTATTTTTTTATTTGCTAATTAAGCATTTAAATTGTATAATTTAGTGATTTTTTCAACTTTGATTAATATGTGAAACAAGTTATATGACAAGCGATTATGTTTTTTTTTTTTACTTTATAATTAGCTTAGGTGTTAATTAGTGTGCTTGGCAATTATCAATCATTAAATAGGTTATTAATTATATAATTAACAGTAATCATCATATGATATAGTGAAAGATACTTAACAAGTATGAAATTTCAACACAAAACAAATAAATTAGATCATAAATTAAAAAAAAAAATGAGCTTCAAGTTATAATTTATGACTAACTCAGCTTGAACTTCTTTCTGCCAATCATTAGATATAATTTAAAAGTTTTAAATACAAATTTCTGATATTATCTATAGGTTAAAAGTCTGACATGATTAATTTGAGTCTCATATGTGCATATAGTTATTCTTTAATTTTTCACACACTATCTAATTTAAAATTTAAAAGTATATCAATATGAGTTATATAAGTATAAATGCATATGATAGTATATATACTAATTTAATTTTACATTAAAAAAAAGAGATAATTACCTGCATGCCACACAAATCTGTTAATATTATACCACATACATTTTCTTCACAAAATTTACACTATAAATTGTAAAAAAAAAGTGTGTGATGTAATACATGAAGATTTATATGGCATGTAGGTAATTATCCTTAAAAATAAATAGAATATTTACAAACATGCTATGCTTATCTTAGTATATTTTATATGACATGTGCTTTAATCATTAAATTATTTAAGCATTGTGAGTTGATTCAATTTAGTTGCCCAAAATTTATCCAACATACAATTAAGTATGCTAGGAGGCATATAAAAATAGTCCCACACTTCAAATATTAATATTAAAAAGCTAAATTTTACCTATTAAGTTTTTAAGTTAAAGTTTTCCACTAATTGTTCATTTGCTTCAATTAGATTTCCTATAGACTTGTGGTATTACTTTCTTAACAAGTAGTATCAAAGCCAGAGTCAGGTGATTCATGTAGAAAGACAGACTCATAAACGCAATAATTTGATAAAATTTCAATATAAGTGACTCCCATAGCTCTGAATAGTTAAGGGCTCTTTTAAACATTTGAATGACAATTAGATTTTATGTAGATAAATTTTCATTCATATGATAGATTTGTTCATATGATAGATTCGTTATTTTTCATTCAAAACAGGACCAAAATGGTACTAATTTAAAAAATAATAATAATAATAAATAAATAAATATTTTTAAATTATTTTATACAAATTTAAATATAAAAAATACTATTTTACTTTATATACTCAATAATTTAAAATAAAAATATCAATTTTATTTCACATTCTAGACCAAAGTATTCAAGTCGAGTATTTTGATCTAAGATGTGAAATAAAATTTGTATTTTTATTAAAAATTATTGAGTATGTGAAGTAAAATATTATTTTTTATATTAAAATAATTTATTTATTATTATTATTGTTATTTTTCAAACTAGTACTATTTTGATCCTGTTTTGATCCTCGCGCCAAACAGGGCCTTATTATCGTTATTTGACCTCATATAACAAATAACTCTCTTTCACCTCCTCCTTCATTCTACCGATTTTAGTGATAATAATAAAAATTAGTTTCCTTTTGTTTTGCTTTATTTTTTGAATTTATTTATGAATATCATTACAATCTGTTTGAATGTGAGCATACGATTGTGAATTTATTTGTAAATATTCAATGAATTATACTATTTTTTTTATATATAAGAAAGTGATGTGTTTTTATATTAACTTGATTATGGATTGTGGATTGCACATTATAATTGTGTTGAATATTATATGATTAATTGTGCTTTCTTGCATCTTTTAAATTATAGAGTGTTTCTTAATAATAATTTTGCTAAAAACAACTTTGTGGGAAATAATTTTGCAATTTTTATGTAATTTTTCTATTAACTTGCATCAAACTCTTAAATCACTTTGTAAGATAAACAACTAAATAAGAATCAATTTGCTACCAGCAATACAATTAGTAGTGTCAAACATCAGCATTCTAGCTACTAACGACTGATCACCAATACTATCGGTCTTTCAAAAATATTTGCAATCAACTAGTAAACTGATATTGTACTAACACAAAAATTAATCATCTGCGACTTAAATACAGTGTTGTCACTAAATTTAGCAATCAAAAATTGATTGGTCAGTCATACAAATTTTTTAGAACATGATTTCTATAAAAAAATTTGTAACTATTATTTTAACAATTAATAACTTTTTGTGACTAAAAACCTACTACAGATATCTAATATTATATAGTTCTTGAAATATTATATGTATATTTTGTGACAAAGTGGACACTCATAACATAGTGGGATAATTTATGCAAATGACTAGTAATTTTTCATATTTAAAAAAACAAATTAAATTAATGTTAAATGTGTAAAATCTAATGTAGAGCTACTTTTTAGTTGATATTAAAAATACATAACAACTGTAAAATTGAGTCTATTTTTCATTTTTTTTATATCATAAATTAAATAGATAATATTATTGTTAGAATCTTCTCTAACACTCCTAGTTGAACAGCTCTTGTTGAACAGCCTTTCTCAAACAGTTCTTCTCGAATAGCCCTAGTCGAACAACTCTTCAAGGAGATATCATCAAATCGTACCCTCCGTACTACTATGTCAACTCAGCATTTAAGGTGGCATGGGGTTCCACTGCCTAATTATTCTTTGCAGGAATAGGTGTCAGACGTGACAGACTATACCTATTTTGTCCCCTCCTCTCCAAGCTTTAAATAAGGGGGATGAGGAGAAGCTCTGAGATTCTCTCTCTCAAGAGGTTACTCTCTATTTCTCTCTTGTACTTATTCTCCTATTCGATCTCCATTTTGAGACCGTCAAGCTTTGCAAGAGAAGGAATTCGATTAGTGAATTTAAATTGCTTAGACAGCGTCGTGGTTTTCCCCCAGATACTCGGATTTTCACGTAAAAATTGTCTTATTTCATTCTATTTTGACATATTTTTTGTATCAATAATTATAAAATAAATAGATAATGCTATACATGTACTGGGCATAATTAAGCTATTGCATGCATGTGGCTTTTCTCCCCAGTACTTGTGTACTGCTCTTCCACATTCATTCAATAGAGTTACAGTCCTCACTTGTTCATTGAGCAATAAAAGCATTGAAGATCTAAAAGATTGTGATCTCTAGGAGTCATGCATGAGGCATGACACATCTCTTGTCACCCTTTTTTCTATAGCTTCCCTTATCTCCATGAATTGGTCCATCACCATCCATGCATGAATCTTAAAACCAATTTGCCAATTTTCAGTGCATCATGTGATTATGTGACAACCATTTATCTTAATTAATTTGTTCTGCTGCAAAAATTTAAAAAAAAAACAAATTAATGAATCCATTTAGTAAAAAGAAAATGAAAATAAATCTGATCAATTTATATGAATAATTCTTAAATCTAAATACAATGAGGACTACAAATGATAAATTAACACTTAATAGGATATGATACCCTTAAATAAATCTCGCATTCGTAAAGAATATAATGGATACTGGAGAACGTATATTTATCTCATAGATGTGTTTTATAATCATGAGAATTAAGAAATCAAAGAATACCATATATATGATATACCAGACTATATATATTACATACATGATACCAGAACAACTCCATGTTACCTCTTAGAAGGGCAGAACTCATTCACAGTTTTGAGAACCAAAATAAATAATAAATATGATGGATCGATTGTTAAAAGACTTCCACTAATAAGGCTGTCAAAGAATTCAATTGATTCATGCTTAGTAAGGAGGGAGATCCAAAAAAAAAAAGTGCATCTCTTTGAGCCTAAGTTAAAGAGCAGAATTGATTCTATCTATTGTACTTAGAATTTGAAGAAAGACACGATCGTGTGGTCTCAAAATTAAGACTAAAATCTCTATCACAACTCTCTATATCAAAAGCAGTTGCAATAACCCATCGAGAAAAGTTGGTGTCAAGAGGTGTTCTCTCAACCTAAGATCAAGACATTGATGTGAAGAATGTGTAAGGATGCCCATGAAAGTCTTGTTGTACTAAAGAGGACTCGTGATTTTCAACTATAATTTTGGGGTTGTGATATAGCTAAATACCTTATTAACATTTGAATAAAGTGAAAGTTACATATTTGGGAGAAGAAGGGATTGCTATTATAAATATATATCTTATTGTCACTAACATATTATTATAAGTTTACTTTTCAATAATAACAATTGCTACAAAAACTCAAAAATAAGATGACGGGCTCAATTTGGAATCATCTATATTGCATAATATGTCCAGAGAATATGGAACTCCAAAGTCCACAGTTGCTCAATGTCCTGTCTGAATGCTATTGCTACCAATGTATTGAGCAAAACAAAGATTAATCTTAATCAATCGAAGAACTCCAAAAATCCGATTGCATTTTAGGGCCACATATCTCCATCGAACATCATTGGATTCCCTTCACCACCCCCCGACCCCCAAGTTGGTATAAGGCAATGGAGTGAAGAGTGTTGGATATTAATGTAACATCTCATAATCCCATTATAGAAGTATTGTTTGTTTTGATTTTAGGAAACTGCATGACTTGAACACTTTTCAGAAAGTTATCCATCCCAATACTACTATAATCCAAGTACAATTAATTATAGAGTTTTCTATTATTACTCTTTCAGTTTTACTATAAAAGGCTTCTTTATTATTTAAGATCACGTTATCTATTTATATAACTCATAATCTCTCTCCCTTTTCGATATGAGACGATTCATTTTTGTGCCCCTCTTACCACTTTGTATTTGCCTAGGAGTTTGTCAGAAGCTACACTTTATTTCAATAATTCCTTTCTTTTAGGACATCACCCTGAGATCACTTCTCGGCCTCTTCAAGTCACGCAATTCCCAGAAGTCAAAGTGGGCAATACCTCTACATTAGGATCACGGGATATTACAATAAGAATAGTGATGAACTCACTCGAGTGAGAGGAAAGCGGATTCTTTTAGTCTCAATCGTCATAGTTACTGAGTTGTAAGCAGCCCTGCGAGGGGTTCGAGCAGCACTCCATTTTACGCTCAAGCTCAACACATCTAAATCGACATAGACACCATAGAGACAACATTCTTGCTCATGCAATGTTTAGGTCACTCCAGCAGCAGCAAACTATCACTTTATAGTGAAAGTGACCGACAATATTTGATCAATAGTAATAATTACCTCGTCCAAAATAGTCTTTTCGTGAAAAATTTAGGCTCTGTTTAGTGCAAGGACTAAAATTAAGACCAAAATAGTACTAGTTTGAAAAATAACAATAATAATAACAAATAAATTTTTTAAATCATTTTACACAAACTCTAATATGAAAATATATTATTTTACTTCACATACTCAATAATTTTTAATAAAGATATTAATTTTTAAAGTACAATTAAATTGAGTTTGAATCAAGTAAAATACTAATGAGTTAAGAGTAAATTTTAAATTTAGATGATTACACACAGTTGTTAATTTAATAAAACTTTAAAAACTTTTATCAAAGTCGATACTAATTACAAATATTTTAAATAAACATTCAAAATCCTATGTATTATAATTTTTAAAATAAAAATAATACTTATTTTTTATTTTCTCAAATATAATCTAAAATTTATGAAAATTTAATTTAAAAATCAAAATTTTAAATTCAATTTCAACAAATTAATCATAAATTTGACTTTTTATCTATAAGATACATTTAATTGATTCAGCCTGATTAACTTTTTATATTTAAAATTAATTTTAAAATTGAACTGAGTTATTTTATTAAATTCAATATTAACAACAAATTTTATAAATATTTTAAAAACCAATATTAATGAAAAATAATATATAAATCTTATATTATATAATTTGAAAAAAACGTTTTTTTACTTTTAAATTTTTTTCAAATATAATTTAAAAGTAATGAAATTTTATTTTAAAAATCAAAAATTTAAAATCAATTTCAACTGATTAATTATAATTTTAATTATTTAATATTTATTAAATAAAGTGGACATTATGTATAGCATAAGCCATACTAAAAATAAAATGTATGAATTTTTTTCTGAAAAAGTTGTACCATTTAACAAGTATTTAAAATTTCAATATTAATAAAATAATAATATTTAAATTTTATGTCATATACTTTAAAAAATAATAATTTTATTTTATTTTTAGTTTTTCAAATATAATTTAAAAGTATGAAATTTTAATTCAAAAATTGAAATTTTAAAACAACCAGCTAATCGTAACTTAAATTATTTAACATAAATTATATAAAATATATATTATATATAACATCACCCTTGTTGAAAATAAAATGTTTTAAATTTTTCTCCAAAAAAGTTATCATATTTTTAAAATTTTAAATTTAAAAATTCAGATGAGCAGACATGAATCCCACGTGTGAGCAGAAAAAGAGAGGTATATGTGATAAGATAAAAATTGATGAAAATTTATAAAATAATTCTTCATTTTTTTTGCCTTTATTTTAGATCCAATTAAGTCCTCATAAATTAGAATTTAGTTTAAAATTATTATCTTTTATTCTTTAGTCATGATTTTAAATCTTAATTTTTTAAAATAAAACTTTAAATTTAGTACTATAATTTCTATTAGTGTTAGACTTAAATCCTAATTACTTATAATAAAATTATAATTTGATCTTTAATGTATTTTAATTTTTATCTAAAATCTAAAAAATTATAATCTGATATCTAAATTTTTTATAGTGTTGGTCATAAATCCAAAATTCTTGCAATGATAATCATAATTTGCGATAAGTTATTTTAGCATTAATCTTAGATTTTAAGAAATTTTAATTTGATACTATAATTTTTCTTAATCTTGGTAATTATAATTTAATCTCACCATTAAATTTAATCTTTATCTTACCCTCAAAAATTTATAATTTAATAACTTTTTTTAGTCTTAATTTTTTAATCATGATCCTACATCTTAATTCTTTATTTAATAAAATATTTTTAATATTTTTATATTTCTTTAAAATAAATATATTTATTATAAAATTTAAATAAAATTTATAAGTTCTTAATTTTTCTATTTTTAAAACTATATATCAAATTTTCATATAATTTTTTTATAGTGTTTTATAATAATTTAATAAATTTATTATAAATAAAATGTTTATACAATTCTTGAACTAATTACTACTAATTGTTTTATAATAAGAAAAAATCAGTACCTAAATTTAATCACTGTGGGATATTGAGTCAATTGAGCGAAGTTATGTATTCTCGGAAAATATGCGGCATAAAAAATAATTAATTAATTAAAACTTTAAGTAAAATAATAAATATTACATTATTAAGATTAACTTCATTGTTAAATTAGATATTACATTATAGATTAATTGAGGATGGTAACGGATCGACCCCGTTGACCAAAATTCCATATGTTGAACGGTCGGCTGTGATAACATAATTGGTGTGCGGGACCCAAACCTGAAACCTGCACCCATCCCTAGAAGTTGGCGTAATGGTCAAGTAATTAATTATTTCAATTATTTAAATCTTGCATAGTAAGTAAACCTTGAATAGATCACTATATATACATATACATATTTATATTTATATATATATATATATATATATGTATATGTGTGTGATGCTCGTGATTGAAGAAGTCGAAAAGTTATTCTCGAAAGATATCATAAAAAAAATTAAGATAAAGTGCAATATCTAGCAAGCTTCTAAACCGATAAAAAGTGGTGAGGGAGACACAAGAATGAATCGTCTCACATCGAAAAACGAAGAGATCCTAAACTGTATAAATAAATAACGTGATCTCAAATGTTATCTTTTAGGATAAAATCGTGATACTAATAATATAAAATTTCATAGTTAAGCATACTTGAAATAGATAATATTCAGATGAGTGACCTCCTTAAAAAGTACTCAAATCACACAGTTTTACACATTCATTCACTCTGTTAATAAAATAAAAATAATAGTTTGATTACAGTAAATTAGTAAAACATCAATCAATTTAAGGAATCAAATGAACCATTTAAATCGACTAAAGTACACTATAGTGAACGTTACAAGCATTTATTAATTTTTATATATTTTTCAAACTCAATCAATAAATTTAACTATTTATTCGAATCGAAAGTAATATTTAATGATTAAATATTAATTATTTTAAATATTGTTATTTATTATTTGATTTTTAAGTTAACTTTAATTTTTTAAAAATTACTTTTAATATTTATTATATAATTATTAGTTCATTCAGTTGAACTGATTACACAAATTTATGTGCTATCTAAATATTTTATATTATTCATAAATTATAATTTATTTAATTTAATGTAATTATCTTAAAAGATAATAAAATTAATCCAATCCAACATCCTTATATATATATATAATTAATTTAATATCTAAATATTATTAAATTTTAAGTAAGATCTGGATTTCATTTTGGAGTAATAATTTTGTAAAATTTTATAATACTATAAAATGCAATCAAATAAAATAATTAATTTTTCTATGAGATAAAATAACACCACAATTTTTTATGTTTCTCATCATAAAATATTGATTCATTAGCATAATAAAATTGTTGAAAATAATATTAAATTAATTGATTCATCATTAGTATTAGATTAGTTTAATCTTGAATAATTAATATTCAATTCAATTTTAGCTTCCAACTTATCAATTTACAAGCTGAATCAATCTAACTAGTTTTTACAAATTATGCTGAACCCCTGTTTTCATAACCTAGTTTCAACTAAGGGTAAATTACTAATATGCTCCTAAGTTTATTGACCTATTGTCATTTGGTCCCTCTACTTTTTAATAATTTACACGCACAATCCAATTAGTCGATTGCAATATTATAGACTTTAGAAGAATCACATTGTATCAAATCATCAACGACTGTATATTAAGAATCTGTGGACCAACTCAGAAATCTCAGTACCGTGACTCAAAATTTATACTCGAGCACACAAAAAATCATGTACTTCGTAATTCTATACGCAATTTACTAATATAAAATCCCATCATTATTATAAGCTAGCTATATGGATTACATGGAAAAATCAGCTAGCTATATTGATTACATGGAAAAATCAGCTAGACATAACATAATTATATACGATTTTTTTAGGAATAATTACACCCAGGTCCTTGAGTTTAAAGCTAATTAACGCACAAGTCCATATTTTAAAATTATAACATCAGAGTCCCTAATTTTTAAGAAATTATTAAATGGGTCTTTTTTTATTTTTTATTATTCCAAAATATTTTAAATTTACCATTGTACCCCTCCCCTCTCTTTCCTCTCGATCCAGCCCACGCGCATGGTCGGGCGGCCGCCGGCGGGTCGAGCAGCTGCCGCGCGGCCGCGTG
>JAEMOT010002396.1:280178-292800 GCA_019297695.1 Apostasia ramifera | reverse complement strand
GGGGGGGGGCGTGGGGGGGGGGGGAGGGAGGGGGGAGGGGCCTCTCTCTCCTCTCGATCTAGGCGCATGCAGTCGTCGGCGGGGCGCGCGACCGCGCGCATGCGCAGTCGTCGAGAGGAGAGAGAGGGGAGGGATATAATGGTAATTTTAAAATATTTTTAATAATAAAAAAATAAAAAAGATCTCATTTAATAATTTCTTAGAAATTAGGGACCCCGATATTACAATTTTAAAAATATGAATTTGTGAGTTAATTAGCGTTAAACTCAGAGACCTGAATGTAATTATCCCTTTTTTATGTTTAATTTAACTAATTATGTTAAAAAAAAAAAAAAAAGTAGCCATTACTCATTGCCAACCAAAACCCTATCCCAGCCGGTCACGTAAATCCCATGCACGCACGAAACCGCACACGTCCTTGGCACGGCCAGATCACCAAAACATAATTACGTGTTATGGTTGATTAATTCAATCACTTAATTTTAAAACATCAATAATTGCGTTATTAATTATTATGACTTTTAATTGAATTAACGGTAAATTACACTTTGGTACCTTCAATTTAATTTTCTTTTTTATTAGAAAGCAAATAGTACTCTTTTATTTATTTATTGGGATAATTACCTACATGCCACACAATTTAGTTTTATTATGCCTTACCCATTTATTCTTAATTAATTACGCTATGCACACTCAAAACATTATAAAATTTTATATATACACATTTTAACTTATTTTTATTATAATGAGTAATCGTAATTTTTTTAATAACCAAACTATAGTTAGATTACAAAAAATCTGAGCCATTCATCATATTATTTTAAGAATAATTAAATATATTTTGAGTGAAAAATCGTAAAACCTTAATATTTAAGTGGCAGCAAACCTTAATATTTAAGTGGCAGCAAAGAAAGAAGATAACCGCGATGTGAATTGATTTTAGGACAAATCAGCGCTTTAGTGTGGTATTGAGGAAGAGAAAAATATGTACCATTAATAGTAAAAATATAATTTTAATGATTTACTAACTGAATATTTTTTTTCAAATAAATTTTGATTAAATTTTAACTCAAATGTGTGTATGTAAAATTTTGTAATATTTTGAGTGTGCATAGCATAATTAACTAAAAATAATTAGGTAAGATATAAATAAAATTAAATTATGTAGCATATAGGTAATTATTCTTTATTTATTTAACTCTTTCTTCTCCTCTCTTGTGGAAAAGTGAAAGAGGAGGAAACTTAGATATTAAGAATGAATTTTGAATTTGAAGTATGAACAGAAGAGAAGGTATGTGTTAAATTACAGCTAATGAGTTTCTTCTATAAAATTGATGAAAAAAGAAAAGAAAAAAATAACTGGCATGAGATCATAATTATGTTAAACAATTATAAAAGGTGTTTAGCTATATATGTTAATAGAAAAAAATTTGTAAAGCAGGATGTGACATGTTATCTAAGGCATGAGCTTGATTGCCTACCAAATAGTCGTCCAACTATAGGATACTCTATTTTGAAAAATTTTCAAAAACTACTAACAGTCTATCAAAATCTATAAGTGCTCAGACCGCGAGATTGCTTTAAGAACCTATTTCACCCTTATCTGGCACACCCCGAGACTAGTACCTTTGCACTCTCGAATCTCAAAAATTGATACGATAATCAAGTTTGCACAATAATGTCCTTGGGTGTCGATTGTCGTGATTCACCACCTCTGCACTCACAAATTCAATCTTTTGTAATGAAAATTAGACTGAATCTTTTCTCTTTTAGCCAAATCTACATGTCAATGATAACCTGTATTAACTATTTATGTTGAGAAGGGGATAGTGAAGCCATCAAAGCCACAATTCATCAGCACCAATTAAAGTAGACAAATCAACTAGATGCTACGACACAAATTGCTATTATCTTAGTCCGATGATGAACCTCTTCACAATAATAAATCATCGATCATAAAGAATAGAGATACATTAAATTAATTAAAGGCTTCACAGCTCACTATGAGGAGTACTATAAAAGATTTTATTATCCTCATCTCCGAGGTGGGATAGAACCACTAATTTCCTAACATATAGCAAAGATAAATTATAAATCTTACTCCTCTCTCTCTCTCTCTCATGTAATCTCCAATGTGATATATCACGAGCTAAATCGATTGTGTACTTCTCCCTATAACCAAAATAGAGTTAACCAGTGGTACTTTCAAGTCTCTTACGAGCATCATGATTTAACTTAATTAGCATCCTACTGTGCTAATTAAAGTACTACATTGTCAGTTTTTTGTTCTTTCATGATTAATTAATTATTTAGTGTAGTATCTCCATGATAAATCTCTTGACAATTTGGTCGACGGGCCCTGTAATTAGCGATCTTTAGAAGTCTGAGATCTGGCGTCTGGTCGTCTATGTGCGGCGACAAATTAAACTTGTCATCAATCTAATTGAAATAAGGAGAACCCAAAATTAATGCAAGGACTGGAGAATAATTTAGCCATGAAGATGGTTAATTACAGTTCATACCTCGTAGATGCAGTCAATGAATGCAAACACTGACTTTCTCAATCACTCCCCCAACCTCTACATAAATCAAGCAGAGAAAAAGCCAAAGGAGAAAGAAAGTAAACAAAGGCGTCCAGCGCGTGACTGCGTGAACACGGGGAAGAGGAACGAAGAAAAAAAAGATGAGAGAGAGAGAGAAAGAGAGAGAAGAGAACGCTTTTCTATGTATTTTCTTGTCTTCTCGTTTGACCGCTAATTTATGTGTGACGAAGAGAGAGAGTGAGTTGGCCACCGCTGCCGTTGTCTCTCTGGAGGTTACCATTTATATCGGGCCGCTCACCTTCACCACGCCGATTTCAATGCTCTGATCGACAACCCCATCTCTCTCTCTCTCTCTCTCTCTCTCTCTCTCTCTGGGTTCAAGAGCTCGCCTCCATTAATGGCGGTTCACGCTTTCTCTCCGCTTCTTCGAGCCATCAGGTATCTTCTGCTCCATTGAATGATAAACGCCTTCCTCTGCTCGGCTTCCTCATAAAACAGAGCCTCTGGCGCAAACCCGCAGGGCTCCACCGGCCGGAGATCTCATCGAAGCCGCCGCTGCGACGGGAGGGATAGGAGAGCAAGCCGAGCAGAAGAAGCGGCCGCACGCCATGCTCGTGCCCGCTGGCGATTTCGACGGCGAGATCGAGCTTGCCAATGGCGCCTCCGTCAAGCGCCGCCGCAGTACTGTTAACAGTAATTATAACCTCTTCCACGCTCAATCGGCCGAGGTCGAAACCCTGGTTCAGATTCACCAGCAGCAGCTCCGGGCCGGCGTGGCGGAGATCCTGCGCCGCCACGGCCACGCCCTAGCGGCTGCCGCCGAGTCGTGGATCCGAGAGAAGGACGAGCAGCTGGACCGGCTCTGCCGGGTCAACTCGGCTCTGCAGCAGAATCTCATAACGGTCTTTTCGCAGAATCAGCAGCTCATCGCCGCCGCCCGCCGCAGCGAGGCCGTTGCCGCCGCCCTCCGTGGACACCTTGAGCACATAATCAGTCGGAATGATGCCGCTGCCGGAGACCAGGAGAGCTGCGCCGACAACGACGCCCAGTGGTGCTGCAGAGGCGCCGGCGAGGAGGAATGGCGTTTCCGGTGCCGGGTTTGCGGGGAAAGAGAGGCGGCGGTGGTGCTGCTTCCTTGCCGCCACCTCTGCGTGTGTCAATTCTGCGAGGCTGTCGCCGGCGAATGCCCCTGCTGCCGGCAAGCGAAGAGTGCAGCCGTCCAGGTTTTCCTGCCGTGAACCTCCCCGCCGCTGCAATTAGATGTTCTGCCAGGGTTAATTATGTAAATTCTCCAAAAACCTATTTATTAATTTATTTTTTAGATTTTATTTTCTTTTTAGTGATTTGTAAAGAGTTTGTAATACTAATTTGTACGATGAGAAGTGATAAAAATCTCACAAGTTTTTTTTTTTCTTAGTTTTTGATATAGCGTTTCTTTTTTTAATTTATTTTCGATCATCACAATTTTATTTTACTTTATTTAAAAAATATAATACTGAACTTTAGATTTTCTATTACTCAAGCAATTGTTTCCTCACTTACTAGCTAAGACCAAAAAAGAGTATTTCTAATTAAGATTAATATTTTTTCTTGTATATTTATTAGGAAAAAATGCATCTAGTTTCCTAAGATTTAGGATTTTTGCATATTAGTTGATAAATTTTGATTTGTAGTGTATAAGTGTCTTAGGTTAAAGTTTTTACTGGTTGGTCTATGAATTTAATGTAAGTCATAGCTTTTAGGTTCATGAGATTGACATACAATATATTTATTATAGCATGATTATTTTGTCACTTAAGTATATTTAGCTCTAAAAGATCTTAGAATTTTTGGGTATTTATTTTATCCACTAATTGAGAGAGTATATTTGTTGTATTTGGATTCGTGCCAGTGCACCAGAGCGTACACGTGGTAGAAATGCATGGGAAGCTCAGTGGTAGATGCGTACAATCAAGACTAACCATTGGCCACGACGTTCGGCCTCCTATAATTTCGGTCGCGACGTTTGGCCTCCTATAACCTCGGTCGCAACGTTTGGCCTCCTATATCTTCGGCTGTAATGTCTGGCCTTTTATATTATCGATTACGATATTTTGGTCAAAATTTTCCTATGCTATCTCCATGATATTTGATCACTGCTTTCTGCTGTAACATCGAATACGATGCTTAGTCTGCAACTGCCAGTACTGTCGGCCATGACATGGGATTATTAACTTTCTAAAGAAATCGATCACAGTGTTTGAACATCAACAATATCGGGCTACGATATTCATTCGTTCATGTCACTGCCTCAGTCTAGCGGAGTCTGTCACGTCAGCACGATTTTTACTAAGTATAGATTCTCGTTAGTCACGCAGATCGAGAACCCTCGTGTCCTCGCCACTATCAACTGTCTTCTTGGGGCCGGCAAGTATGGCCTCGACGGCATTGAGCCAATTGGCTCAAAACCTCACTGTACACTATTGCAGCTCATTTATAAATACCTCTGGACAGCTCCAAAGAAAGGGATGAATATACTGAACTTGTATTCTCCTATTCTTTCTTCTTGGACTGGTCTCTTGATCATACTCCTTCTGAGCACTAATGAAGCGCTTTATCTCTGACTCCTCGGTAGATGTAAGGAAAGTTATCCCTGAATTACCTTAAATCTTTGTGTTTTTCTGGATGCCTCTTGACCCCTCTACTCCACTCCCCTCTACTCCACTGCTCTAAATTAGAAACATTGTGACTGCTGATCTTCAAGGCTATTTTCCTCTCTTCATCAGCGCAATATCAAAAATCTAATATCAACAATATTATATTATTTTCTTAACTATTAGCTAAAATTAATATTTAAAAGTTTTAAGACTTTTTGGAAGTTAGTTTTAGGAGTTTCTCATCATTTTTCGAAATGATAAGATGCAAATAGCAATTGATCATAATTATTTAGTTTTACACCATTTTGGTCATATTTTTTATAAAAAATAATCACTTTATAAATTAAAATAATAATAATTTGAATTTTTTTTAAAAAATACTAATAGAAAATTTTATTTTATTTCAATTTTTAATAAGATTAATTATATATAAATATATCTCAATATAAGTACAATAGAATTTTAAATTATAACTAAAATATTTATTTTAATTTTGAAAAACTATGCATTTGATTCAGTAAATTAATTAGTGCGTAAAATTTTAAAGATCTGAGGACATAAGTGCTAAGATTTCATTTCAAAATTTCAAGTTCTAAATTATCCATATATACCCTATTTATTAATATATTATTTCATTTTTATCCAGTTATCTACATTTATTATTGCATAGCTGTTGATTCTAGATTATTCATCACAGTCAAATGTCATTGTCTACTATAATTTTCTGCGGTTCATTGTAATTTCTCTATTTTCTATCACCTTTCTTTTTTTTATTTCATATCAATTAAATCTACCTCTTAAATATTGTGAAATTTTCTTAAATATTGTGAATATTTATCTTACTTCTAGTAGCTATCCCATCTGACTTCTAGAAGCTAGACATATTATTGTGCCACGTAAATTTATGTAAAAAATATCATCATTAAAATAAAATATATGTATATATATATAAGAGAAAATCACTGTATCAAAATAGGATGAATAAAAAAAAAATGCTATTGGTGCTTCAATTTCTTCAAAATAATAAAGGTTAGAATGAAGATTAAATCACAAAAATTTCACATTATTTTGTTTACTAAAAATACGTTGGATTGCGAGTTCTTTGGATCAAACTAAATAGAAATAGAATCAACAAATTCTAACAATATTAATTTTTAAATAATAACAAAAGTGTAGTAAAGATCTAATCCGACTTTTGATCTCATCATGTTCTGGATCTTATACGAGTTGGATCTAAGTTAACGTGAAATAGATCCATACTTGACCTGCTTAATAGGCCTATTATTATTATTTTTGGTAGAATTGTGTATTATATATGTTGATATTAGTTATCTTGCTCTGTTGTATATTTATTTCCCTTGGCCTCTTTAAAATAATTTTGTAATTTTTTCATTAAAAAGTATTTGTAATTTTAATTACTTCTCTAGCATTAATTTTTCTTTCAACAATTTTTTTAAAATGTAGTACTACTTTTAAGCAAACTTTGTTAAATTTGTGTTTAAAACATAATTTTAGTTATTATCTTTAACTATTTTTCGAAAATTTCAATTTAGTTTCAGCCATAATATATTAAAAAATTAACTTTTTTTTTTCGATTAAAACTCTCATATTTTCGGAATAAAATTTCTTAAACTTTGATTTTTACATAAAAAATTAAAATCTGTAGTTTTCACATCAAATTTATTGAAACTGAAATTATAAAAATTGTTGACATTATCAAAATTGGAACTTTCGGCTTGAAATAAAAATTGAGCTTTAAATTCTTAACATAATGCATATTTTTTTAATCTCTAATTACATATTTCCTAAATAATATTTTACAATTGTTATTCAACTTCTACAATTTATCTACTATAATCATTTTTTTTTTGCTATTACACAAAGCCTACCTTATCATTAAAATTACTAAAACAAGTTAAATCTACCTTATCATTAATATTTTTTATCAGTGATTTTTTTTATTAAAATATAAAATATCTAATCTCGTAATTATAGTTGCATTATTTTATCTAAAAATAATGTAAGACTTATAATTTATAAAATTTTAATATGATGCACATGATATTTTATGTTTAAAAATAAAATACTTAATTTTTTAAATTAAAATGTCATTCATATAAGTTCTCAATAAATAATAATTAGTGAATAATATATTATACATTTGTACAATATTAATGTTTAAATAACAATGATGTCTATGTTGAATTGAATCTAACACAACAATAAATAACAGAGAATGTTAAATGAGGTGTAAATTAATGTAATAAGAGAATTAAAAAAGGACATTTAAGTGGAGTATAATTTAATTATAAAAAATATGTATTTTATTATTAAAAATAAAAATATTATATATATATACCATATTAAAATATTATAAAATTAAGAATTTTATATATAATTTTTTGGATAAAATCACATTATACTTCGAATTCTTAGTTCTAAAATTATAACTTTTAATTCAAAATATTAAATCTTATAAAATACATTACTTTAATACTAAAAATTAAACTCGAAAGCTTAAACTTTAATTATCATTTATTTTATAAATTAGCTATATATAAAATCTACTATAAACTCAATTTAGTAAAATAAAAATATTTATATGAATTTGTGAATCATATACAATATATAGTATATGATTTATAAAAATATATTAGTAATTTAATTAATAATATTTTTAAAAAATATTATGTAAAATATATAATTTTTAAAATTTTATTGTTATATGTATAAAATTTAATTTTTAATAATAAAATATATAATTTTTGATAATTAAAATGTAATATATTTAAATGTTTGTTATTAGAAGAAAAAAAAAAGCATATATATAGATTGAACAAGTAGAGAAAATGGCTCATCTCATTTATCTCATGGTCTTTGGCTGCTAGCTAGGCAGCCTCTAACCAAACCTAGCTGTACAGCCTTGTCTATGATGGCCACACTTGCCTCCAAAAGCCTTTTGTTTATATATGGATGTGGGCAATGATGGTGAGTGAAGGGACTGGAGAACAAGAGAGGAAGCTGCTCATTTCTTGCATGGAGGAAAGAGAAAATGACTTCAATTTTCAGGAAGAAGAGATGGCCATTCTCATGCATCATCTGTCATCTTCTCTCATCTTTTCTCATACTTTTGCTTCCCATCAAAATCCATCAGCTTTCTCTCATTTTAATGACATGTGGCAGAGTTTGTTTCAACTGAGCCATCCATTCATCAGCTCTCTTTCTTTCTTTCTTTATAAGGTTTCTGATGAATAGTCCTAAAGAGAGTCCAGGTCCTACAATGCCTATAAGTTGGAGGATTTTCTAGATTTGCAGCCCAGACTAAGTTAGCAGTCATTTCTTATTTCATGAGTCCTTTTCATTGCTTACTATTTCTATTGTATGACAGATGACCTAATTTCAGTGGCTCATTTTTTATTTTTTTTTGCATCCACTTTATACATATTAATTATTATCTTAAATACTGATGATAAATTCTTCCAATTAAATCTAACCTTTGAGTAACAATCATCAAAAAACAAGAAATAAAAAAAATTGACAATTTGTTCATTCAATTAGCCTAGCTTAAATCATAATATTCTATCTTAATTTATTAGTTAGAAATAAATTTAAACATAAAATATTATTTATAGTCAATAAAATTTGATTAATATAATCATTCATTAGGCTCTTGTAATAAAACTAATATACTGAAGTCATCAAATTCTATTTAATTTTTTGTTAGCTTAAGATCAAATTGATAAAAATATTGAGCCATAAAAATAGCTCATCAATCAGTTCACTCACGTCAAGTTGATTTCAATTTAATCTAAAATTCTATTTAACTTTCGATTAATCTTAAATTTCCTAGCAATGTTAACAGCCTTACCCTCCAATACCTATTCAATGCTTAGTTCCTCTTTTAATAATAGAGTAGCAATTGAGTTAATCTAATTTACTTGATATATTGTTTGTGAAAAAAAAAAAATTTATAACATTTTATTAATGAACTTTTTCTGATGAATATCTCTCTACATAGAGGAAAATTTATTTTGGAAAACTATCTATGGATCTTACAAAATGGTTTGTGTATTTTTAATTTTGGTCATTATATTTTATTTTATTTAGTAACCTTTCACTTTGTAATTGTATAAAATTCTATAAATGATATGTAAAAGCTGTGAATTCAAATTTAATTCGCTTGATTTTACTCTAAGCATTTTTTTCTTCTTTTATTTAAATAAGACTTTTATGCACATCTCATCCTTGATTTATTCATGTGGTTTCATGGCATGCATGATGGCATGATGGCATGATGCATGGCAAAAATCATATAGCTATAAAGTATTTAAGAGTTGTTTGGTTCAATATTACCTTGATATTATATTATATTATCTAGAAAAAATATTATTTGATTTAATAACGTCTATAAATAATTTTTTATAAAATTATAAAATCATACATCAAAATATGATATTTAGATATCATGATATCTATATTACATGACATAACATTAAGAAAAGAGTTTGATTTATTGTAACGGCTCTGTTTGATAATAAGAAAAAAAGAAGATTTGGTTGAAATTTTTATCCATTTTTAAAAAAATATGTATGATATGAAATAAAGTAAGTTGGTTTGTTACGACAGAAAACAATCAAAGATTTTTTTACGTAGAAAACCGACTGGCGGAAAAACCACGGCTCCTTTTCGAGGAGGCTTGAAAGATCACTAGAAATGCGTTCTTTTGGTTACAGTATTTGAAGGATATTTTTCTGAATCCAGCTCCCTTGAAGGCTGTGTACAGGAAGTATATATACTCTGGGCCTGCTATGTCTAGTCATTTTTAGCCGAGTAATCTATGGCCTTAGCGACAGCCCAATTAATGCCTGCGGATGGCTAGTATGTGACTCCTGTACGGTGTGTCAGCGGTCATGCCCTGTCGGCGGGAAAACCGCATTTTTCTCAGAGAAGTACAATCCCCCAACGGGCAGATGTCGCGTCAGGGCCTTGTTCTTCGACATCTTCTTCGGCGTCTGCTTTTCGGGATGATACTCCTTCTGTTTGGCTTGGGTGCCTTGCTCACGTGGAGACCACGTGAGCAACCACGTGGATGGTTCAGATGAAGAAGGCGCGAATCCAATTACAACATGGTTATATTAAAAATTGTATAGGATGTGAAATAAAGTTGATTGATTTATTGAGAATTGTATTAGATGTGAAATAAAGTGATTGTTTAATATTGAAATTTGTGTGAGATGAGATATAAAATAATTTTTTAAGTTTTTTTTTAAAATAAATTTAAGATTTTAGTCATGACTAATTTTAGCTATGATTTTTAGCTCATTGCCAAAAAGAACAGTGTTATGTTATGTAATCTAAATATCATGATATTTAGATATCATCTTTTGATAAATAATTTTATAATCTTATAAAAAATTATTTATAAATATTGAACAATTATTTTCTTTAGATAACATAATATTACATCAAGATAATGTTGAACCAAAATAATAACAAACCAAATACTCCACATATAGATTGCAGTATTAATGCCATTTGTTGAGGTTGTTTTTGATTTTTTTTTGGCCCGTGTTGCATTCCAGTGACGATGGTGGGATGCCATGCATGGCTGCACCTTCTGTGTGAACTCAATTCAAGGTGGGGATCACAATAATTTCACCAACAGGAATAGGAGTTCAATTCAAGCCAGAGATTCCCAACCAGCTAAGAAATGAGAGTCTTACTCAGTGCCATCAATTTTCTGATCTCAAGCAGTAGTCAGGCATTTTTGGTTCACATGGCCTGCATGCCCTCAATACTTCGCAAAGTTGACTTGAGGTGGTGGTCAATTTTTAAGGAGGAATGAGATGATACGTGACTGAAAAGGATAGAAAATAATCACTAGAGTAACCTTCAGTGTTCATATAATTAAATCGAAATCACTCAGGTAAGGAGCAGCTTCTGGTAGGATTCTAGGTGAAGTGGTGTAGAAATGAACATCTCATATTAAAAAAGAAGAGCACAATATCAGTTGTATAATTAATCAACGCTTTAGATTTATCTTTTGGGGTATAACTGTGAAGCTAATAATAAAAAAATTTATAGTTAAGCATACTTGAAGTAGAATAATCCTGGGATGGCTGACTTTCTTGAAAAATATTCAAGTCATGTGATTTTCTAAAGTCATGGTAGACAATAATTCTAATATATAAAATGTCATAATATGGTATCAAAACTAGCCTCCCACATTACAATATAGTTTGAGGATGAACCAGGCAGAAGTTGGTTTGGCTTGTGATGACTCGTGACTAAAGAGTATTGGGACTGATCGTTGGGGTGCCTTTCACATATGATTGAATCGAAATTACTAGAATAAGGAGCAGCTCCTGACAGACTTCTAAGTAGAAAACAAAGAAATTAATTATCACACATCGAAAATAGAAAAAAAATTCTTAATTGTACTAGTAAATTACACAATTACAAAATATAGAGATGCTTTTTGAGGCAAAATCATGAGACTAACAATGAGAAACTCTATAGTTAAGCATGCTTAAGCGGAAGTACTCCTACGATGAATGACTTTTTGAAAAGCACTCAAGTTACACAGTTTTTTAAAATCAAAGTAAATAATACCTATATATATATAAATTACAAATGTTATAAATATTTCTTAGGGCAGTCTATCGCACAAGTGTCTTTGTTTAAGTGTGCAATAATTGTTCGATAAGGTTTGATTCTGTTGGAATTTTTCAATGAGAAAAAGAGAGAGGAAACTGAAACTAATTGCTGCAGATTGAAGGGAAATCAGAATACTTTCATTAACATGAAGCATTACAATTTAAAGCTTAAAAAATAACAAACTCCTGAAAAATAGCCATGATAAACTGAATAACTAACTCCTAAAAATAAGGAACAAACTTGACTCAATCAAACTCTAACAAATTCAGCAGTCCTAAGCATGTATTCCAACACTCCTCCTTGCTTTAGGAGCTGCGAATACCAAGTTTCTGCCTTAAAAACTCAAACTTGCTGACTGGAAGTGACTTTGTAAATAAATCTGCCAACTGATCTTCAGATTTGCAATAAACCAGAATCACAAATTTTTCTTTCTGCACTTCTCTTAAGAAAAACAACTTGATGTTAAAATGCTTAGTTTTCTCATGAAACATAGGGTTATGGGAAATGGCAATGGCGGCTTGGTTGTCAACAAAAATCTCAGTACTTTCTTTTTGCTCCAAATTGAGATCCATTAAAATCTTCCTCCAAATCACAGCATTCTTGATCATGACGAAAGCATTCTTTACCTTGAAATCCCTCACTCGGAGGAACTTCAGCAGGGCACTGCCTCTCTTCTCGTCGTCGAGAAGAGGAACTCCCCAGATAAATACCTCCTCCGCCGGCGACGCCGGCTTCTTTTCCTCTGCTACAGTTTCCTTGTCTTTCTCCGCCTCTGCCGCTGGAATC
>JAEMOT010002396.1:213157-279668 GCA_019297695.1 Apostasia ramifera | reverse complement strand
AATGAGCCAATTTTCACTTGTTTCATAACTCGTGAAATAAGTTGCAACAAAAAGCTGGTCTTCTTCTTCTTGGTTTGCCACTTGTGCTTCATCTCCTTGCTGCTGATTTTTATTTTTGCAAATGACAGCTTCATGTCCCATTTGATTGCACTTGCTGCACTTTGCATCTGGTCTTCTCCAGCACTTGAAAGGAGGGTGATCTTTCTTGCCACAATGTTGACATGGAGGATAATCTTTTTTTACTCCTGGTTNTGACACGATTTGCTATGTTGAGTAGTCTGTTAGAATACTCCTTTATGGTTTCTGTCTCCTTCATCTTTTGCAGCTCAAATTCACGAACTAGGTTCAGCACTTGCATCCCTCTAATTCTTTCATCTCCTTCATACTCAGCTTTGAGATAATCCGAGATCTCCTTTGCTGTTTTTAATGACATGATACGAGTGAAGATCGTGGAGGAAACTCCAGCAAACAGACAAGCTTTTGCCTTGGACTTCTTTGTCTTCTTCTCCTTCTGTGCTTTAATTTGAGCCACTGTGGGATTGTCTGGGAGAAGAGGAATGTCATAGTCTTCTTCCACTGCTTCCCAGAGATCCAAAGCTTCCAGGTATGTCTCCATGCGTACTGCCCAAATTTGGTAGTTGTCTCCGTCGAACACCGGCGGAGCAATTGAGGAGAAACTAGCTTCGGTCTCCATTACTGCTCAAACTTATACACAGGTCCCTTAAGAAGAAAGCTCTGATACCAATTGTTGGAATTTTTCAATGAGAAAAAGAGAGAGAAAACTGAAACTAATTGCTGCAGATTGAAGGGAAATCAGAATACTTTCATTAACATGAAGCATTACAATTTAAAGCTTAAAAAATAACAAATTCCTGAAAAATAGCCATGATAAACTGAATAACTAACTCCTAAAAATAAGGAACAAACTTGACTCAATCAAACTCTAACAAATTCAACAGTCCTAAGCATGTATTCCAACAGATTCAAATCTAACTCCTATATCTATAAAAGTGAGATGGGGATATAAGTTGATCACCTCAGTTTTGGTTGAACATGTGTTAACCCAAGAATCTTATTTTGTATTCGGATCAAGGTTAAATTGATTGAGATTGAGATTGAGACAAATTAGAAAAAAAAAACATAAATCTTTTTAGGTATCTCTTTCTCTTGATTAGACAAATTTAACCTACATTTAATTATCTCTCCCAACTCCATCCCCCAACCACCTTTGTGCTTTGTTTCTCCTTGGAGCTAATGAGCTGCATCATGCATGCCACCCTCTAATTGTTTGATTGCTGGTGTTTGGGTCCCAGTTGCTGGATTCTAGTGGCATGGTAGCAGAGAAAGGGTTCCTGCCTGGGAAAACTCAAAGGTGGCAGCACAAATCAAGGAAAAGTATAGAGATATTCATCACTGGCTCCTCTGGTGGGAGCTGCAGTCAATTAAAATGCCTGTCACAGCATGCATGTGTGCATGAATTTGTGAAACTTCACAGCTCGATCAGAGGATGACCTACTCAGATGGGTGTATGATCATTATGGCTGTAAATAAACACAGTATTCGATGAACAGTTTGACTTTCAATTCAATGAGATCTCATTTATATTTGACATTTCAATATTACTCCAGAAACTTGAACGTAATGTTAAAACTACGATTGGTAAATAAACGAGTCTAAATACACTAGCGTTGAGTTCGTTAATGCTAATAAACAATTTATAGAAACTCATAAAAATGCTCGATAATATGAGTCGATATAGAATTCAACTATATGATGACTTATGACTTAGTATGATGATGAGCCTGTTCGTAAACATACGTATTTATATTCTTGATAAGAATTTATTAATAATTTTCGTGTTCATGAATTTAAATATATATGCACTTATCTTTAAATACATTTGTGATATCTTTCGTGAACCAAAGCTCAAAACAAGATCGAGCTCGATTTTAGTAAATGAACGTGAACATAAACATACCACTACTCAGTTTAATTAGTTTGGTTCATTTATAATCCGAAGAACCAGCAATTATATTTGACATTTAGATATTCATTCTATATGTACATAACTTGAAATGAATTCATCTGAAATTAAATAGATTTAACTTATAATAAACTCTAACGTACCCAAAATATATAATGTGTATTCTAATGAAGGAAAATATAATAATTAAGTTCCATTCAATTTGAAAAGTATCTCAAAATTAATGTTAAATGATATGAATTAAACTGGAATTGAAATAAAAATCTGAATTCAAAACTAGATCGGAATTCTCAGACTAGATTCGTTGCGGCTCAAAATGGTTATTCCATAATGTCCGATAGCATTATTGATTCTTTAGTGCATTAGTCATGCATTCACATACAAGATATTGTCTAGTTGTTTTAAGATGTGATGGGAGAAACTGTGTTAGAGAACGATTTATTGAAACTTGAAACTAGCTATATGATGGATTACCCACCATAAATTGTGTATAAGAGAGCTTTGGACTTTGCATGGAACTCCACAAAAGCATGTGTAACTATCTTTATTGTCAATGTCTTCATTAAAATTTTTGGTATTAGTGATGAGGAGAAAAATCGCAATCCTGGGGTATAATGAGAATTATTCAAAGAATCACTTCGAAAGAATTAGAGAGCACCTAATAGATGCTCAAAGAATCTTTCGATGACCTAGGAAATAACTTCGAAGAGTTGTTTAAGGATTTGGGACGCTCTTAAGGTGAACACCCGATTAGAAGAACAAATTTTTGAATAATAACCTAAAGAAAAAACTAGAGGCAATGGTTTAACTTAGTCTTTGAGATGCCAACATAGTTAGGGTTTGTCTTAGCTAAGTATTGTTCCCTAAATTTATTGTGTTTGATTAATAGAGATTTTCAACAAATTAGCGCAAAGTGCTGTGATATATTTACTTATTAACGCACCAAATTATCCAGTAAAAGATAAGTTGTATTGATTTTCTTAAAAATCATTAAAAGGTATGTTACATGATTGGCCAGATACCTATCACTTCCTCGCTATTAGTAAAGTGCAAAAGGATTCCGATTAATATTCAAATTTTGCTAGAAAGTAAAAGGTTAAAAGACAGTAGCTTGAATAATGTTTGTATAATCAAATTTGTTCGTAGTCTACTTATGGTCATTACCTATATACAATAAAGAAAATAATTCACGTATTTTCGTTCTTAATTTACATGATATGATAATGTATATAACATTTTCAGATGATTGGATTGAAGTAGCTTAACGATTTTCAGGGAATTTGTCTATCATATCTTTTATCATGAGTTTTTGTATGGTGCTCATTTGGAGATATTTTCTCAAATGCACCCTATTCCCAGACTAACATGTATCGTTTAAGGTAATTTATTGAACGACTGTTTTTATCTAAGTAATTTCTCAAGTATCTTGTTATTGGAGAGCTTTCCTAAGCTTTATTCTTTCTTATGTCCTAATATAAACTCGTTGACATCAGGAACTTGTTACTTCGATTGTTATTGAGTCTTTTTTTTTTGAAAATTTCTCTTCAGTTAGAGAAGTCTCTTCAAAATTTTTTATCTCGAGGTATAATTTTTAAACTACTATAATTTAAGTTATCTATCAGTGACTAACAAAACTATGAGGTTTATAAAGTCTGGTGCATCACATAAAGTAATTTTGAGTTATCATCATGCTAACATATTACTTAAACAGATTAGGTTGACTATCATCTATCAAAACTTGGTTGATAAGAAATATGGTAGTTGAAAGCATATAAATTTTGCAATTTTATAATTTTTTTTAAGCAATCATATATTTCATATCATTTCTAAATTTCAAATAAAACAATTACTTTAAATTTTAATTTATTTTTATATAAAACTCTAGGGTGCTTATTTCCCCAAATTAAAATTTGAACTAAGAGCTTGTTTGGTTGGAGGATAAATTTAGGTAAGGAAAAAAAAAATATTTTATTTTATAGAGTTGATGTGAAAAAAATTTATTTTAATATTAGAAGGTGTGTAAGATGTGAAATAAAATTGATTTTAAGATTGGAATTTGTGTTGGATGTGAAATAAAGTTATTAAAATTTATAATAAATTAAAAATATTATTATTTTTATTTTGGCCAAATTTTGGGCATTTACCAAACAAAAAGGATACATCATATTTAAATTTTAATATTAAATTAATATTTTTATATAAATTTAAATATTAAAATTAATTTTATTTTATATTTTATATAAATTTTAAAATAAAAAATTCATAAGATTTGTAAGATGTGAATTTATTTTTTGAATAATTACATACATGATATCTCATATTATCATATTTATATATTTTATATTTATTTTTTAAATATTATAATGTGCTTATTATTATTTTTTAAATATTATATTTCAAAAATTATAAAGTACATAAAATGTAATATTTTATTTCTATAATATAATATTTAAAATAAATATCTATATAATATATAAATATGATGATATATAGTATTATTTCTAGAAATGATTTAGAAACTCTATCAAAAATTAATTATGAAATTTCTTCAGATAATAATAGTGAAATTAATTATGAATTTTTTTTAAATAATAATATAATATTTAAAATAAATATATATAATATATAAATATGATGATATATAGTATTATATAAGTATAAATGCTCCTTTTTTTTTATGCAATGGGACTGAAAATTTTACATCTACAAATCTGTCACAATTATAACAAATTTATTTTAAATTTAGAAGGAAAAATTATTTTAAATTGTTTATAAATCTTAAAATAAAAATATCGAATAAAAGTTTATTTTCTTCCACTAAAAAACAAATTCTTTATGACAGTCTGCCAGCAATGCTGGCCAATGAATTGTAGACACGTCAAATATATACGCTTAAGTACTGATTAAACCGTTTATTTCTAATTTTTACCGTCTCGAACACCTCCGCCTCTTCTAGAGGGAAGAAGAGAGGAGACGGCGGCAGAAGCATAGATTTTCTTCCCTTCGAGTTCGTCAATTCGCGATCTCAGTCCATCATGCGTCTCCTTCGGAAAAGCCAATCTTCTCTCTCAGGTACCGTGTTGCTGCTGCTATCGCTTTTCCTGGCGGCGGCGGCGGCGGCTGCGGCAGAGGATCGGGCAAACAAGTCGTCTCTTGCCGGAATTCTCTGGGCCACCGGAAAAGATGAGAGCGATCTCCTCGCCGATATGGAATCGGACGACGCGGTGGATGGTGACGTTGGGGATGAGCTCGCTGGAGGATTCTCCTCTCTCGAAGGCATGTTGCATTGGGCAATAGGTAATTGCTTCCAGTGTTCTTGATTTGTTGTGGGTTAATGCCAGTGTGAGTAAAGGGAGGAAATATTTAATGTCTGATCTCAACTAAATGTAGCTTTGTGGTTGCTTCCTTGGCTTTAGGTATATTTTGTAGGCAGCGCATAGAACTTGAGATATTATCATTTTTCTTCAGTCGGAAGTTTTATTAGAAGCTCTTAGTCTGGCTCTAATAGCTTTTATATCTGAAATTGATGGTTGTGATAATACATTTGATTTTATAGAATTTAGCATTCAAAAAAAAAAATAGAAATTGATGTTACATTCGGCATGTTAGTAAGACTAAAATTTGGGAGGTTTGAAAGAAGATGTAGTGTAAGAAAGTAGTTGAACCGGATAATATTCCAATAGATATTTGAAAATGTATAGGAGATGAAGAAGTGTCTTGACTCAGTATATTATTTAATATTATTTTGAAGACTAAACAGATTCTAAACAAGTGGAGAATGAGTATATTGATACTTATTTATAAGGATAAGGGCAATGTACAAAATTGTATCAATCATAAAAACATTAAATTAATGAGCCATACTTTAAAATTTTGAGAAAGATAATAGAGCAGAGATTATATTTTAATACTAGAGTGTCACAGAACTAATTTGATTCTATGTCTGATAGATCTACTATAGAAGTTATTAGTTTGTTGAAGGATTTAATGAAAAAGTTCGGGGAGAAAAAAAATTTATATTTGATTTTCATCGATTTGCAAAAAGCTTATGATAAAGTTCCAATGAAAGTGTTTAAATTTTTTTTTTAAAAAAAAAATTTCACTACCTATAGTCAAATTATCAAAGACATGTATAATAGAGATGTTACTTGTGTTCAAACATATAGTGGTTTAACTAAGAATTTTCCAATTACAGTTGGAAGTAAACCAAGGCTCAACTTTAAGCTCATATTTTTTTGCATTAGTTTTGGAGGCCTTGACTGGATATATCCAATAAATAATACCTTGGTATATACTTTTCGCATATGATATTGATAAAACTAGAGACGAGGCTAAGGCAAAACTCGAGTTATGGAGAAATATCTTAAAATTTAAAATTTTTTTTCTTAGCAGATTAAAAACTGAATATATAGAGTATAAATTTAATTAAGATAAAAGTACTTGTATTAGTGAGATAACAATTGATGATCAAATTACTAGAAAGAGTGAATGATTTAAATACTTTAGATCAATTATACAAAATAACAGTGAAATAGATGTGGATGTTATCAATAGAATTTAAGCAAAACGGGTAAAATAGAGAAATATTTCTAGTTTGTTGTGTGATAAAAAAATTTCACTTAAACTTAAAAGTAAATTTTACAGAACAATTATAAAACTAACAATATTATATGATATAGAATGTTGGCCCTACAAAATAAAAACACTCAAGTAAAATAAGTGTCATAGAGGTGAGGATGTTAAAGTAGATAATTAAGTATACACAAAAAGATAAAATGAGAAATATTATATCTGCGAGAATGTTGGAGTAGCCTCAGTTGAGGATAACCTCAGGGAGAGTCGGCTAAAACATTTTGGCATATAGACTATAGGCCGATTGAAGTCCCAGTAAAGAGAGTTGAATTATTGGATTTTGTTCGTGTTAAAAGAGGAAGAGAAAAACCAATACGACATGACAAGAAACTATCAAAAGGATTTCACATATTTAGATATAAATAAGGACTTATTGTTTGATAGAGCGCAATAGAAACGAAGAATTCAGGCACCTAGTAGGATAAAGGCTTGGTTTATTTTTTTTTTGTTAAATTGATTCAGGCCACAGGCAACATGAGAGTTACATAATTTCTCTTGTTTTATTTGACATAATTACATTAGACAATGAGCTTTGCAGTTGAAATATCTACTTATATGAAAGAGAAAAGTATAATAGGCATATATTTAACTTTGTTAAACGATAGGAGGAAATTGTTTTTTTTTAAAAAAAAAAAAATTAAATCAGGGATTGATGAACTAGGATTTTTGGTTTTCTAAAGCATTACCATTGTTACTTTAAGATGAAGGGAAAATGGCTTTTAAGCCCCTTCAAACTGCATCAACCTTTGCTTCTAACAGAATGGTTTCTTCCTCTGCAGAAGTGCGCATGTGCTTTAGTTATCAATATAATTCATTTGGAAGCTTTGAAAAACCTACTTTTAGCACTTCATGCATATTTCTAATGTATGAATGGCTGAAGTTTGTGAACAGTGTATATTTCTTTATCAGTTCATTGTTTCTATGAAAAATGAATGTGATTGTTCTGATTACATGATCTAACTAGAAAAATATAAAACTGCAAATAAGGTCTGTAAAAATGTGGTGATTAATGCAGGAACTACACTAAAAAGCCCACAGCAAATTTAAAATTTTTTGCACACTTCAAATACAAATATTTTTTCATGTTTTATGTGTAAGCAATCTATTACAAAGTATAAATGTTTTTGTAAATCGAGACGACGAAAAGAAAGCTCCTGGTTCAATTTCATTAAACTGCCCTTAATGTTGATGCATTATTTATTAGGCCATTCTGACCCCGTGAAGTTGAAGGAAAAAGCTAGTGATGTACAAAGATTATCTGCAGCCGAGCTGGGAAAGCGCCAAATGGAAATAAAGGTGCCCTTTTATGTTTTATGCTTTCTTTTATAAAATAATTTAATAATCCTTCTTGGCATTTTGAAAATGAGCAATTAGTTTGATTTTAGGAGAGTCAAGACAGTGAATTTAGAACTTATTGAATATACTGCAACAGTAAAAAAATACTAGGTCTATCATATCAAATCACGTTTTATGACAAGAATATGTAGTTTATTCAGTGAGCTTCCTTCTACTGATGCCTGCGTTCCCACATCTAAGATAAATGTTATAAAGAGTGCTGAGGAAAGTGATGGGACATGGTCACATGGATTATTTTTTTCTGCAGAGTAATGTCAACACACAGAATGATCAGATTTTGATATTTAATATCCATATTATAAAAATATGACCACAAGATTTGGAAAGATTGCTCATGCGAATGACATTTCATCTATTTAGGATGTGGAAAAATTTCTTCGAAACATTCCTATGTTTGCGAACTTTGAATTGAAGTGGTCTTTTGGTCAGCCTAAGTTATATATATATATACACACACGTATAATATGTTTTTTTTTCTATATTTCTTATTTAATCCCACTATGGTATTCTTTTAATTAGATTTGATAACAAATTGTTAAAATATAAAATTATGCTTGGACTTAACCTACAAGCTTAAGCTTTTAGCCCATAATATCACTTTTAAGGAAATGTATAGATAGATAGATAGCTTTGTTCCAGCTTAACTACAAAAAAGAGTAGGTGGGTGTGACTATTAAGTTACAAGGAGGATTGTAAATTCATAAATTTTTTGATAACTTCTAGCTTCGATGAAGCATGTTGTAAGCTAACGTGCTGTAGGAGGTCAATGTTCTTGCCATGTGCTATTCAATTCATTTTCCTTATGGGAACTACTTTATTAATAATTTGTATCCATTAGGTTTAAGTCCCTTTTCTGAGCAAAAATACTTTTTAGTCTCCCTATTTTCTAAGAAGTTATTTTAGTTCCTTTATCATGTCCAGGCCTTTATTTGATTTGCTCAGAGTAGCAATGTTAAGTATTACATTTAATCTTTGTAAAGATGTGCTTGAACATTATGTTATTGAATAAAAGAATAAGAGGTTTAATATGTTATTGAAGAAGAAAATTGAGGGGGTATGCATTATGTTATTTCAGAGGTCTATAATCAATTGCTTGTCAGTTCAAAACTCCCTGATTTAGATGTAATTTAGTCCTTGAAAACGATGTGTTGGATGCTTTTAAACGTTTCCTCTTACATTGTTTCTTATATAATTCATGTACAGGAACTAATGGAGAAACTTAAGATGCCTTCAGATGCAGAGTTGCTGAAAATAGCAATTGCTGATCTGAATAACAGTTCTATTTCCTTGGAAAATCGGCAGCGTGCACTGAATGAACTCTTGATTCTTGTTGAGCCTATTGATAATGCTAATGGTAAAGTTGTTCTGTAAATAAAAGATATTGTTCAAAGATATATTCATTTTACTATTTCTTCTTATTATGTCTCGTGCTGCTCATCATGTTCATCTGCAGTCCATAACTTTGAAGGAAACAACTAATTTGTATATTTCTTCATCTATATCTGCTATGTTTTGTGTTTTAATAAGTTTGTGTTTTAATATGCAAAATCAAAAAATAAAACACAGCAGATTTTATTTACTTGTTCTAATAAAAGTATAAATATGATAACAAGCTACGAAAATATATTGTTATTTACATATAAGGCATGTAAAAGTTTGAAGTATAACAAAAATTCCACCAGTCTAAAAGCATAAACCATCTAAATTTTGAGCTAGTTAATGATATTGGCCAGGAGTAATGTTAGTGGCTTTTTTTTTTCTTATTTATAACTTTTTACTGCATACATGCAAGTAGTTAATTGGCGTTCTTATTTTATACCTATGTAGTGTCATATATTTTAAAGCTCCTTGTCCATTGATGATTTATGCTTCTTGTTTGGGTTTTTTGCTCATGATTATCAGACCTTGACAAAATTGGTGGGCTTGTTGCTGTGGTTCGAGAGCTTGATAACTCTGAGACTGAGATACGGACAACTGCTGCGTGGATTCTTGGAAAGGCTAGCCAAAACAATGCACTTGTTCAGAGCCAGGTAAATATTTCACATCACATGATTCCTCCATAACTCTCATAAACTATTTATAACCTTTTTACTTGGGGATGCTTAATCTTGCATGGCAATGCTTAATCTTGCGTGGCAATGCTTACATCAGTTATGATTGTGCATTGTCTTCTCTACTTTTTGTGTCATTCTACCAAATGATGCCAAAATTTTTGTTTTTATGAAATTTCATATTTATAATCAAAAAGTTACAATTTGTTCAAATTAGTTGAAATATTGTTATCCATTCTTGCTGAACATGTATTTAGTTTGGTAGACTTAAATGGGTAACATGGCTGGTTTTATGGACACAAAAAGTCATTCTACCATGAATTTTCAATTCTATCATTCTAATTTGTGAATTTTCTCTGAGGTCAATTTGAACATATAACTAATTCTGTAATGGTGAAACATATAGTTACATGAACATCTTAGATCTATAATCTTAATTACATTCTAAGATTACCCCAGTTGTATGATTGAGAGTGTTGACCTTAACTAAGCACATGGTAACCTAGTCCACTTGTAGGATAAACAAATAAATGCAAAGAATCCAATGGCCATTTAAGTTGCAACTGATAAAAGAGAAATGGCAGAAATTTTTTATAGGAGGGAAATCAGAAAAGGACTACATCCCAGCAAATGTGACAGCACATAAAGATAAATTATTGAGGAAGATATGAAAGAAGCTCGTTTTAGGCTAGTGCATGCTTAGTTTTCCTTTGCCCTTCGGAAGAAATAAAGGAGAAGACATCTAGGATCAAGTTAAGCAGCTGAAAGTGGTTATTCTTAGTAGAAACTGGCCTTGAGAAAGCTCGCCATGGAGAGATAAGTAGAAGAAAGTTGGTCATCAAGTTGAGCAGTTGAAGGAAATCCTGGCTGATTTCTAAGTTTGCCTTCATATAGATTCCAGTAAGCACTTTGGCTGCATGTCCGTACCCTTTAGCCCCCTTGGAATGGGGCTTAGCTGTGCACTGCCTTTGGGTCTTGGATACGCCTGTCTTTTTTGTTCCTCAATTAAGTGCCAGTGGAAAAGTGTTTGTTGGAAAGGCTTAATGCTTGAAATGAGGCATAGTTTTGCCTCAAAGTTGCAGCTTAGTTGAGCCCAGGGATTAAATATGACCCCCATTAAAAAAGGTCCTTTGGAGCTTCAAATTGTTAATCTCTATGTTCTACGCACCTATTTTTTGCTCTCAATCTTATGAAAATTTTAGTTTCTGGTTGATACAACTGATCTTCTTGTTTGGTTTAATTGCTGTATTCTCTAATGTGTCTATTTTCTATTAACTTATCTCAGATCCTTTCGCTGGGAGTTTTGACAAACTTAATGAAAATGGTCAAGTCCAGTGCCAGAGAAGAATCTATAAAGGCACTATACGCTATTTCTGCCTTGATCAGGAACAATGAGAATGGCCAGCAATTATTTTATTCCGAGAATGGTTATCTAATGTTGCAGGTGCAGAAACAATGATAGTTGTTTTGGTTGAACTATTTAAATTTGTTGACTATGAGGGCATTTTATTTTTGCAGGATATAATGAGTAACGTTAGTATTGACATTAGGCTTCAGAAGAAGGCAGCGCTTCTTGTGGCAGACTTGGCTGACTACCAGCAAGGAAATGCTGATGCTGAGAAGCATCCTCCATTGCGTGATCCCGCACTCTTAAAGGCAGTAGTTGATCTGACATCAACATCTGACCTTGATCTCCAGGAGAAGGTATGCTTGTATGAACAATGAAAATTGTTATTCTACTGTTAACCTCATTATGTTACTTTTTTGTTGTTTTCAGAAAATTTCATATATTTAGCTTTGTTTGTGTATATAGTGACCTAGAATTTTTAATTGGTTAGTTTAAACCAAAAGTAGTTTTGGTGCCAATCAATATGTTTAGCTTAGATAGGAAAATGTGTTATGTTTAGGTTAGAGAGGAAAATGTGTTTTTGTAAATTATATGATCAAATTTTTCCCTCGTTTCTTAATGCATGTTGCACTGGTGCTTGCAAGTTTATGCATATGTGAATTTATGCAAGTTTATTTGTTAGGATTTAGTTCTAAGCTCCTTTAATTTCCATTCTTTCCAGCATGAAGAGATCTAAGTTTGTTTGGATATACTAGAAAGAGGCTAGGTGGAAGCAGAAAGCTGAGAACCGGAGAATATTTAGATTTACATCAATGGAATCTCTCTTGAAGAAGCTTCTTGTCTTCTTGCATTTCAGATAGAGAATTTGTGGCCAGATAAATGAATTTATTAGCTAAAATATTTCCTATCCTCTCAGTAGCCGGTCTTGTATTGCTGGTGTTTCTGCTATAGTCCTAATGATGATGGGAGACTGCTGGTGTTTCTATTAAAGAAAAAAAAGAGATGAAGAGAGATACATGAACCAGGACTTCCACTTATGCTTTGTGTTCTAATAATGTGTTACTGCTATATTTCTCCGTAGTCTTGCACTGATTAAAATCTCAAGGACTTCTGCTTCATCAGTATAATCCTGAGAGATCTGGGTCCGATGTAACATTAAATTCTCTGACAAAAACTGTCCTAGTTTTCCTCGAGGTCCTTGCTTCACCCGTTGGGACGCCGAGCACTTATGTCATCATAATTATGCTTCAACATCTGAAGTTGAAATCAGTTTTATTTTACATTGATGCTGATTTTGTGTTAGCTAATTCCAGTTAGCTTGGGATTAATACTTTGTTGCTGTTTTGTTGTTGCCAAATAAGTTTAGAAGTATCAACTTCAGCTGTGTAATGTGGATTGCATGTATAACTAAGTATTTCGTTACATAAACCAAATTTATAGTTTTATGACAGAGATTATATCTGGCTATTTATCATATCCTATGAAATATATATATATATATATATATGCTATGGAGAACGTGTCTAAAATATATGTATAATTGTTTTAAAAAAATTGCTTGTTTTAAACTTTGCAGGCAATGTTAGCAATAAGGAGCCTGCTTCAGCTTCCATTCACCAAGGCTGTAGATTTCAAAGATATTTGTGACCTGGAGCAAGTTCTGGAGAGGATAAAAGTGCAGTTGGAGGAATTGATGTATGAGGATGAACAACGAGACTATGCTGCGGACATGGAAATCTTTCGAAAAGAAGTACACATCATTTTCCATAGGAAATTAGATAAGGTATTGGATGCATGATCCCGTGCTCTTGAACTTTTGTATTCAGTCACCTTCGTTATATGAGAATGAGTATTGAGGTAAACAAAATTTTGAAAAGATTAGTATGACAAAGGTGTGGAGGCTTATACTAATGGTGACATTAGAGTTGACCATATTAAAACTGATTGTGTCAAAGAGAGTGGATATAACACTTATAAGGATAAAATGAGAGAGATATATTTAAAGTGGTTAGACCATGTTCAACATTGCTCATGGGTGTTGTACTTGAATATGAGACTGTAAGTCTCAGTGTTAAGTAGAAGCAGTAAAGTTGTCTAATTGTCATAGCAATAATCTTGACCTGCTTGCATTGAAAGAACATTCTATTTAAACTTTTATGAAAACTAACCCCAATTAGTTTGAGATCAAGGATTATTGTTCCTGTCGTTCATTTTGAACTTCGACATTTTCTCATATTTTTTTTCTTTGGATTCACAGGTGTCATGGGTTCCAACATAGTGGCACGATCGATTTTTTTTTTTTTTTTTTTTTTTAAATTATAAATCTCCCACTTTTTGCCGTAACATTTTTAGCACTTCTGAGTTTTTCGTGTATCGTGAAGAATAGGAGCTTCCTTGAATGCACAGATTAGTGGTTCTAGAATGTTGTTCACTTGTTCATTTGTAAATTCCTTTAAGAAAATTTTAGTTGTTGACATCATTAAGATTTTGATAGCCAGTTCTCTTTAGTATGTTAATCTTTTTTCTCTCTCTTTTTTTTTCAAGTTGATTATTAATATCTCGTTCTAGATCTAAGGCTTTGTTTGTCTACAGGTTTAAATTTAACCTGATTTAATTTTAACCAGGCATATCACATCACACATAAAATTTAATATTAAAAATTAAATTTATTTCACATCCTACACATATTACTAAAATAATAACTAATTTATATCACAACCTTCACATATTCCACCATAATAACTAACTTTATATCACATCCCTCACATATCCCAACATAATAACTAACTTTATTTCACATCATTCACAACTTTCAATAAAAAAATATCTCTATCCAAATTTAATTTTAACCTTCTTAAATTTAACCTTACAAACAAACATACCCTAAATGTTATAATTTCACTTGTTTAGTAAGTTCGGTGCTAGACAAATACACTTTTGCAAATTTTTTTTTTTCTCTTTACACTAATTTGAATATGGATGGAGCATATGAATGATGTGATTTTTAATTAGCTTTATAGAGATCTTCTTGTATCAACAACAGCTCAGTTTTTATCCTATTAAGTAGAGTTAATTATATGAATTTTTTATTTTTATTACATTCTATCAAATAATTTTTTATTTAGCTCCAAATATATGAGATCATTCATTATATTTTTCGCCATCTCCTTTGCAGTCTTTCTCTTTCTTTTTCTTACATAGCTAAGATCTGATAACTCAACCGGCATATAAAAATGTCCATCTAAAGAAGAATTATTTATTTCAAGATATGTGTATCAGGTCGTCATTTGGTAACCAAAAATTGCGTGGACACGCAAACAAAGTGGAAAGAGAAATAACATTAATGATAAATCTATACATGATATGTAATAGCATGATATTATTTTGTATAACTGTAATAATGTTATATATAAATATTATTATTTTCATACATAGTACTATAAGTAACGTTTTCGTTCTATTTTGATATCGAGTCCTACATATCTGGACATTGTTTTCAGAAAGATGTCTTTGGATGCTTCCTAAATCCCATAATTTCTTCCATCTAAAACATCAGTGTAGTTCTTAAGTTTATTTTTTTAGATAATAAATTTGATTTAATATTATTTTAATATTAATTATGTTACTCGGGAAAATAATTGTTTAGTCTTATATCCACTATAATTTTTTAAAATGTTATAAAATATTTTCATAAAAAATAATATTTAAATAATATTATGTAGTTATATATATATATTTGTAAATATATGGAAATAGAGATGACTATTAGAAAGAAGATTTTCTTTTTTGGGCTGAACTACTCATGCATTTATTAGTTTTTTTTTTTTTTTTTTACTCATGCATTTATAGTTACGTGTGATGTGAAATAATATTTATATTTTATGTTAAAAATTATATAAAATATAAAATAAATTTAATATTCACATTATTGTTTATGCGACATTTAAAAAGAAAAAAATAAAATAACTTTTATTATTGTTGAAATTTATATTTGAGGTGATATAAGTTGCTATATTTGAATTTTTATAAACGGGTTCTAAGAATAGTATGAGATTTTAAGTATGATCCTTCAAATTAGATACACTCTGAAGTTTTACATAATTTGTATTTGATTTTGAAAATCTTTGCGGGTTTCATTCTCTGTTCTCCTATGTATCTAAAATGCTCCTATGATATAAGTAAATAAATAAAATAAAGTAAAATGCTCATTTTTTTAGATATAAATTTCTATATTTTTTATGTTAGTTTTTGTCGACATCCTCAATTACCCAGTTTAGAGGAGAATTAAAACAAAAATTAATTGGTTAAATTCATCTTAAAATGTCTGCATAAATAAAAAAAAAATTAATTAATCATATTAAAAAGTATATAATATGTTTCATCAAAAATAGAAATTATATAGTATGTAAAATATAATTAATGATATTATTGAGAATAATATAATATAAAATAAAGTAAATTTTTTAATATTAAAATTTGTGTTTAATTTAATAAAAAATAATAATTATTATTTTTAAAAAGTGATCGTTTCTATTTTAGGCATGAGCTAGGACCAAAATGGAATTCATTTAAAACTGATTTAAATATTATATTCTGTTGTAACCGGTCCAGATCATGGGGATCTGTATGTAATTTAGCCCAAAAATACTTTGTTGCAGAAAAGCTGTACGACTGCTATTGACCGCCGACGTATGCGAACGACTCCAGTTTGGTGCTGGTAGTTGGAGAATGCGTCGAGTAGCTCGCACACGAAACCAGAGTGAGGAAGCGCGAGAGAGAGAGAGAGAGACGAAGAAGAAGAAGAAGAAGAAGAAGAAGAAGAAGAAGAAGAAGAAGAGGAGAGGAACGAGGCGAAGCTGAGCCCAACTTGGCATATTCTGCCTCTCATTTCGTTTCTCTGCTAGAGTCAAGCATTTATGGAGACCGCGAGCTCTGCCATTTTTGGAGGCAGCTTGTTACTCCCGACGGCATCCCCTGCGTCTCTCCGGCGGGGACGGGTACGATTTCTCGGGGGCCGCAGGGGATGGATTGCGGCCTCGCTAGAGACGGGAAGCGGTGGCGGCAGTAACGGGAAGAAGATCGGGGTGCCTAATTCCAACTACGTAGTGCCGCTTGACATGGCGGCACCGGGGCTGATCCGCCCCCTTAACGAGATCCTCCGAGATCTCAACAAGCGCGTACCTGACAAGATCATCGACCCCGATAACAACTCCATTCCCTGGTACGTCGTTCCCTGTCTTCTGCTAATCTCCCTGATTTTCTTTCATTTGTTTCTTCGATTGAGTTGGGTGTTGATGTTGATATTGCCGAAAATTGACCCTGTGGGAAAAATCTAAGAAAAGTAAATGTGGAAACCGTCTTCTCACAGGACTTTGTGCTACTTGAATATGAACAGAAATGCAAGGAGTTTTAGATCCGGTGTTTAAAAACTTCAATATTATGGTCCAATCCTAGTTTCACACAAAGAAATTCAGACTTTGAGAACAAATAATGCCAAGGAATACTTCAAATCAGCTACCGGACAATATCTTTTAAGCCTGGGAATTATCCACCAAAGTTCTCGCGGTGACACCCCCAACCGAATACTACCGAAAGGAAAAATAGACAACTTGAAATTGTTAGATCTCTTATGTTCTCCACCAATATTCCTATACACTTTTGGAACGATGCCATGCTTATATAAGCCTACTTCATTAACTATGTGCCATCTGGAGTCCTAAAATTTTAAACTTCTCTTCAAGTCCACCTGAAAAGCCATCCTCATACTTAGGTTAGGTCAACAATTCCTCTCAAGATTTTGGATGCTCTATATTTGTTCATGTTTACTCTCACAATCGTGAAATATTTGATACTTGGGTCATCGGGTGTAAATTATGGGTGCACACGAAATCAGAAGGGATATAAATGCTTCTCACCAAGCACAAGGAAGTATAATCACGCAGTGGAGATTGCTTTGAAAATCAACCATTTCATGCCAGCCTTGGGATATTGAGAGTAATCCTCTTTCTCCTCCTCTTCAGTCTGAGTAACCCAACACAAAATTGATTCCCATTCTTTAAATCAACACCAATGCTAAACCCAATTTCATTACTTTTGAACCCTAGTCCAATGCCACTGAAACCTCTCTACTAAGGAACACGGAACTCCATGTTTTCTCAAGGAGATAAAATGCCCAATAAGGGGGAGAATCGTGTGCAATGGCTGAGTCTGATCAAGAATCTAGTCCGAATCCAATGAGTCAAGGTAGCACATTTTCTGGGAATATTTAGTGACACATTCGAGGATAATGTCAGTTTTGCCAATCCCACTTAGAAATAGTGTTAGATCATGCACACAACATTTATGGCAGTGCATATCATGCACACATCTCCTTCACAATTACATATCATATCAGTATCTCTCTCTGAGTTTTCGAGTCGTGTTACTAGTTTAGATGCAGTTCAAGTTTGAATCAATATTTAGAAGACTCATAAAATTCGTAGTTGCAAACGAATCTTCACCGTCAAGTACAAAGAGGATAGAAGCGTAGATAGATTTAAATCGCATCTTGTTGCAAAGATTCTTACACAGTGCATTGACTACCAAGAAACCTTTGCAAATGGTGAAGATCAATACCGTACATGTTCTCCTATCTTTAGTTGCCAACCAAGATTGGCTCCTTTTCCAAATGGATGTGAAGCACACATTCTTAAATGGTGATCTAGAAGAAGAAAGTGTACATGAAGTTTCCTCTTGGCTTCAAAACTCCACCCACAAAAGATAAAGTCTTCAAATTGAAATGGTCATTGTACGGCCTTAAACTATCCCCCGAAAGCTTGGTTCTAGAAATTTTCTACAGTTGTGAAGCTCTGCGACTATTCCAAATGCCCAAACAACCATAAATGCTTTGTAAAGTGATGTCATGAAGATAACTTGTCTATCTTAATTGTATATGTTAATGATTTAATTGTTAATGTTGATTTTGTAGTTAATATTAGTATTATTTTGTAGTTTAAAATTTAAGGAGTGCACATTGAGTCAAGAAAGAAGTATTTATATTGGTGATGTGACAATTGGTGACCAAATTGTTAAGAAGAGTGAGCGCTTTAGATACCTTGAATCAGTCATACAAAATAATGGTGAAATAGATAATGACTTTATTAGCAGGATTCAAATAAAATGGGTAAAATGGAGAAATGCTTCTGGTATATTGTGCGTTAGAAAAATTTCATCCAGACTTAAGAGTGAATTTTATAAAACTGTAGTAAGACCAACGATGATATATGGTGTTGAATGTTGGCCTACAAAGAGAAAACAAACAAATAAAATAAATATTATAAAAATGAAGATCTTAAGGTGGATGTGTGGGTATACACGAAAGGATAGAATGAGAAATGAGTATATTCGCGAGACAATTAGGGTTGCATCAATTAAGGATAAAGTTAGTGAAAGTCAGTTTAGATGGTTTGGATATGTAAATCGTAGGCCAATTGAAGCTTCAGTTAGGAAAATTGAGTTATTAGATTTTATTCATATACAAAAAGTAAGAGGGAGACCAAAGAAGACATGACAAAAAACTATAAGTAATGATCTTACTCAGTTAAACTTAGATAAGGATTTGTTAATTGATAGAACGCAATAGAAACAAAGGATTCATGTAGCGACCCCACCTAGTGGGATTAAGGCTTTGTTGTTATTGTTGTATGGTTATTTCCTTACCTAAACATAACGTTTTTTTCTAATTTGAAATTAATATCCTTTCTCTATCTTTTTTTTGCAATTTTATTTTGTTGATTGAACTTGATTAATGACTGTGGTGTTAGTTAGGTGTTAGGAAAATGGGCGAATATCTTAAATATCAGTGGAGTTAATTGTGTTTCTATATTTCCTATCTTTAGCATTTTGCTGTGAAGTTAAAAGTGGAATGTACAGCTGATGTCACCTGTTGCTCTCTAGGTATCATGCTAACAGAATGCTCAGCTTCTATGCCCCAGGTACAGTGTCCATCTTGTACGCCTAAAATAACTTCTACAGCTTTGTTTATTTTCTTTTGTGTGCTTCTTCTGTGAACATACTGACATGGGACAAAAAGATGAGAATATGCTCTGATACCAATTTGATGCGGGATTGATGTGGATTCTTTGCGGAATCTTTCATACAAACCTCATCTAGAATCAAATTTCATTCAAGCATTATTCAAAATGGGCAAAGTCCACTCTAAAATTAAGTGCTGGCAATGAGAGGCTAAAAACTTTCACTAATTAGATAACAACAACAACAACAACAACCAAGCCTTAATCCCACTAGGTGGACTTTCACTAATTAGATAAAGAAATAAAAAAGATTTGATTAACTCAAATCCCAACAAACCCTATAAATATCATTATATAATAAAATAAAGCTAAAAATAATTTACATCATCTATTTGTCATCATGGTACACAATCTGATTAGGGTCATCAGTCATCAAGATGTCCCCATCACGTACACTTCTTCATTGGTTTGATCAAAAAGCAAAAAGCCTTGTGATGCATACATACTCTTCTCAGAAGTGTGCATTACTTTCAAGTGGAACTATTTTTCTATCAATTTCTGAGATAAACATTTACCTAATCATCAGAGTTCCTTTTTTTCCTCTTCCTTTACAGATTTCCTGATGGCTTTAGTATTACATTTCTCATTTTAGAAGGTTTATTGATTTTCTGTTAACGTGCAAACATCTATAAATTGGTAATAGAAGCACTACTCCGTAAATCTAGCTTCCATGTTATAGCAGAAACGTCAGAACTTGATGAAGCATGCATTATGGAGCGCCTTAGCATTGTGTTTGAAGGTACTAGTAAGTGTGCAACAGAGGAACATCTGTACCAATTTCTTTAAGCTGTTTTTAATAAGAAATAGTTATTCTGCTAATTGAGTAGTCCTCTACTGTATCAATCTAACAAATCTAGTACTTTCATGTAAGGTTTCCAACCATAAAAGAGCCTAAAATACATTATTTATATCTTGCAAGGTTGGTGTGGAGAAGTACGCAGTGTCATTTTCTCAGATGATGGAACTGCAACAGTGGTTTATCGTGTTACAATTCGTGGATCTGATGGAGAGGTACAATTGGATTTGCCACAGTTCATTATCTTTTTGATCAAGTAACACTCGTAACTGACTGTTAGTTGGTTTCATGTATTTTCTATTATTGAAATTTGGAACTTGTTTATGCTTTTGTGCTGGGAGTATGAAGTTTTCAAATTCTTTGTGATTCATTCAAATAGCAACTCCAGCGATCTCATTTACTGGATTCCTTTTCCTAATTAATTTAACTTGATATTTAGCCATAAAAATTGCACCATAATAACTATGTTTCTGGTCTATGTTGTGAAATAAATTTTATTTTGTATGAGAACATTGTTCGAAAAGACTCCTCTGAAGTTAATTTCTTGGTTGATTTATAAAGGTAATGTCATACAGAGAGTTGATTACTCAGGTACATATAGAATTGCTTAATAAAATGCATTAGCATGAGAAATGACAGTGATTCGACCACAATGTAGCATCTTTGATGAAAGTTATCTAACATGCTATTTTGTGGTAATTAAAATTTTATCTGTTACGTAAATAATTAGTTCGAGTGTTTAATATGTGCTAGAAATTGTTTCCTCTGAGCGAATAATCCCTTCAACTCATCCTTTTTTGTTGATGCAGGCTCATCGCGAATCTACAGGAACAGTATCTACAAATGATGGCCAGTATGAAAACCCTGTTACTGCTGCTGAGGAAATAGCATTTTGCAGAGCTTGTGCTCGTTTTGGTTTTGGTTTGTATTTGTATCATGAAGATGAATCTGGGTGAAGAATAGCAATCTGTTTGAGGTAAGCATTCTTCCTCCGAGGGTATTCAGTCCCCAAGGACAATAGATTTCAACTTATTCTAGCAAATTTGGAACAAATGATAATAGTGCCTTGAGAATGGACACTTACTGCTTGATATCCTTACATCAAAACAAAATGTATCTGTCTTTGTGGATTGAATTGGTATTTGTTAAAGTCATGTCATGTGTTAGCTGTTATTTTTGGGGATTTATTGAAAGAAAGCTAAGTTCCTAAGGATTGTGTGAAAATGTTCTCTTATTGTGTCCATATTTTTCTTATTTATGAATCGTTTTCTGCATGTCAAAAATTTTGAAATCGAGGAACCAAGATGGGTCAAAATACTGGATAAAACTTTACGTGTAAAGGAGAATGGAGCAAATACACATCAAGGTTTTTAAAATTGGATCAAACTTAAACAGGCTGGTTGAACTGGTTCGACTGTATACAACTAATATCTCATTCTGCTTCTGTAAAATCCAAAAAAATGTGAAAACGAAGTTAGACTAGAATATATTGATCCAACTGGTGAAACTTACATGCCTTTTAAGTTAAGTTAATCTATTATCCTTATGCAAATGTGTGATTAAGTGATTTGATATTAGTTTATTTATCTTTTTTAGTATTTGACTAGTATACAAAAGATTCATGTAGCCGACCCCACCTAGTGGGATTAAGGCTTGGTTGTTGTTGTTGTTGTTGTTGTAGTATTTGACTAGTATATTATTTAATATTTGAAGCATTTACTTTGATTTTAAATTTTTCATTCATTAATCTATTCTTTACATGCATTTTTCAGTTTTATAAAAATTATTGTGATGTTTTATAATTTAAAAACTTATGACTTAATTATGAATTCATTCACAGATTTTGATGTCATTTCAAAAAATTATTGTATACTGTGAGATATTCATATTAATGGTTGGCTCGCCAATCGCAGTTTGCTATGTCCGCATGATAGTCTTCATATTTCACGGCAATTAAATGGAGTGGACGGCCGGACGGCTGGTTGTGCCCCGACATTCATTAACTTCTCTGTTTGGTAACAAGAAAAAAAAGAAGATTTGGTTGAAATTTTTAGTCATTTTTGAAAAATATATATGATGTGAAATAAAGTAAGTTAGTTATATTAAAAATTGTGTATGATATGAAATAAAGTTGATTGATTTATTGAGAATTGTGTTGGATGTGAAATAAAGTGATTGTTTAATGTTGGAATTTGTGTGAGATGAGATATAAAATAATTTTTTAAATTTTTTTAAAATAAATTTATGATTTTAGTCATGGGTAATTTTAGCCATGATTTTTAGCCCATTGCCAAACAAGGCCTTAGTATTTATTGAACATCCCCTAAAATTACCAGCTTTTATTGTGTTTGCCAGCTGCCCAGCCTGGTCCACCTAAATGACAAAGAAAAGGTTGCACCAGTATTGCACAGTAAAGATGTACTACATGCTTTTCTTCCTTTGATTTGCATTGAGAGTGAAGCTAAAGGAAAATCACTGTTGTGGTGCTGGTTCATTTCACCTGTCATATAAATGACTACACTCTTTCGTCAAAGATCAAAATTAATGAAGTTACGATAAAAAGTACATTTTGTTGGATGAGATCTAAGGCCGGTCATTATGTTCGAAACTTGAAACTCACTCGCTCTTTATTTGATTTAAGCTCGACTCAATTTTCTTATTAATTCAGGTTATAAACTTGTAATCGATATAATATGATATGTATTTAAGTTTCCTAAAGATATTTTACGTATTTGAATGTGATATATAATGAATTTATTGAAGAAATTAAAATATGTTTACTCCATATAATATGCAAAGTAAATATTTAAATTAAAAATTAAGTTTGATTCAACTTAAAATTCGACCCCAAATCAGTAGATTTTAGCTTACTCGAATAAATTTAATTTAAAGTCGAAAATTCAAGTTTGACTCATGGTTAACTCGCTCAAATTTGACTCGTTATCAGCCCTAATGAGATCCCAAAAAAATTCAAGCATTGAGTTGAGGGGTTTAACTGAAGATTTAGAGTAAATTGAATGGAATTAAAGAAAAAAAAGATTTAGAGCTGTGAAAATTATGCCTGATCTACCGAGGATTAACTCTTATTATTACTGACTATAAAAAAAAAAAAAACTGTAAAAAAAAGTCATCTTCGTACGAACATACGGTGATGAATTACTGCAGCCACCGGTTCTTCGTGACAGCAGACAAACGGTTTCAGGTTGGTTGGAGTTTTATTAGGGTCTGCTTCCAGTTATTTTCAAGAGAGTTAACTCAAAATTTAAAATTGAGTTTTGATTCGAGTTTATTCGATTTTAAATTAAATTAAGCTCAATTATAAAGTATATTTTCGTTAATATAAAATATATTATAATATAATATTATAAATTTATTTTAAATTTTATATATGTATTTTAATATTAATTTTTTAATGTAAACTATTACAATACATTTATATTCAAATATTTGTTAAATATTTTTAATAAATTTTAAATACATATATTTATACAAATATCAAATTAATTATGAGTTGATTGCTTACTTTCAAGCGAAGAAAAATTTAAATTAATTTTAAATCGAGTGAAATTGGCGACTCCACTCTATATTAACACTTTCACGTGGATGCTTCGCACGGCGCGCGCCTATTTAATAAGCTAGCCAGTACTGTTTCTTAGGCCCAAGGCCCATTAAGAATATTTTGGCCCATTACGAAATTTATTACCGTTCATGAATGCATTTCAAATCGTTATTAACTGTTGATAAAAGCTATATTTCGCATATATATTTGTTAAATTTAAAGTTAAGATTGATTGGATATATTTTTTTAATTAAAAATTATAAATAATGTAAAATAAAATTAATTATCATATTAAAATGTATGAGACATGTAATGTAAATTAATAATTATTTTAATATATATGTAAGGTATAAAATAAAGTTAATTTTTATTTTAAAATATATATATATTGTGTAATATAATTTATTTTTAATATTAAATTTATATATGATGTTATATATTAATTTTAAATTAATTAAACAAACAGAAGATGAGGAGTATAAATTCCGACAAGCTGAATGTATTATAAATAATCATAGCTTTAAATTTGACACGATCACACAGCATTTTTTTCTTATAAAAAATTATAATTATTATGAGATTTAAAAAAAAAAAAAATTTCTTTCCAGCTGCGGAAGGCTTTCTCTTTAGGAGTTCCAGTACATAACTTCAATAATATTCATCAATAAATTGATTAATCATAATTTTAAATTATTAAATTATTTAGTACATTAAAACATAAATTACTGAATATTTTAGTGAGTAGAATTTAAAATCATAATTGATTAATTATTAAAATTATATAATATTTATTTTTTCAAGATGTGTTACATATTCTCAAATTCAACTTGAATATATATATATATATATGAAAATTGACATTATCCTATGTTGTATTAAAAGTAAAATTTAGTACATAAAGTAGTACAAAAAATCTATCCTGTATAATGATATTGCAGCACTCGCTTGAATGGATATTCCCTTATCTTAAGCGACATCCCCAAAACATGCAAGAGATATAATAACATCAGCCACTGCATTAGCGTCTCTATATACGGGTGTCGCTCTATGCTCTTTATAGCAGTAAAAAATATGAATAGAAGAAGAAAAAACACTATGAGGAGTTCCTTTCTTAAAGTCTTAGATGATATCTACTATTGTTATGGTTGAGACAACTTCAATTCACACTTCACTTGCTCGATTGACTTATTTTTCGACCACTTTAAATGCCTCTAATGCTACAGCTCTCTCGACAGCTATGGCTGCTTGAGTATGAATCTTGGTATTTCTGATCTCTAACAAAAAATCATTTTGATCACAAACAATAATTTCTAGCCCAGCTATGCCATCGTCTTTGACTGCGTTGTCGAAATTCACTTTGATCCAACTAGAAGGTCAGGGAACCCAATAAAAACATAAGTGGTTAATTAAGCCAGAGTAGCTCATGGGTTTCCAATTCCTCGTGTTAGTTTGAGATGAGTCATAATATGAGGGGAATAAAAGGACTTGGGTGGCAACCATCGCCCGTGGAGGGTAAGATTTATAGTGAGTCTTTTCGTTTATGATGCTCCAAATATGATATTATCTAGCAGTTAAGATATTAAAGTATTTGTCATTGAGATTTTTGCAAGCTAGCCCTTGAACATGCAATAGAAAGCAAACTAAAACATTAGTAATTATCACCTCCCATCTTCTTGCCATTGAAACCCTTGCAGTTTGTTATAGAAATTGCAGCACTGAGGTTTGAAAAAGCTCTTGAATGTTCTTTGTCTGCGCACCAATCTCCTGCATAGGGTTGGGAAAGTGACCCTCCCCTAAATGTCTCTAAATTCTATTATTAGTCTCCTGATCATATGTTGCCACTGATATTCTTAATTACGACATCCATTGTAGTATCATCAATTTGAAGATCTCCACAAATATTAATTATTGTTGTAAATCTACAGTGGACAACTACATGTTCTAGGTTCTTCTGTGCATACACCCTCCCCTCTGTTGCCAATGCCTCTCCTTTACAGCTAGGTGGGATTGCTCCATAATAAAGACGCTAATGAAAGGTGGTAAATCTTAGCAGTGTTTTGATTTTCCAAACCCAATTTTCCCTCTTCTTTTGAGAGGTAAAAGAGGCCTTTAACAGAGAAGCGGTGGGAGATTTGATGGAGTCTATCCAACTCATCATCATTATTATTATGGATTTGAAGAAGTCTTGTGATGTAATCCACAAAATCTGGAGCCAAGTAATTTTGTAGGCTTTCTATATCTCAATTCCAATTCTATAGAAGAAACTCACTTACTTTTGTTGATATATATTCTTAGTTTATGAAGATAAGCCCACTGAGTGAGAGAGAGAGAGAGAGAGAGAGAGAGAGAGATTAGGCCTACTCAAATATGGAGGATTTAGTACTCAAGACAAGCTTCCATATAGTATTAGGGCTGAAGGCTCAAAAAAATGGGCTAAATATTAAAAAAAATAATATTTTATTTTTATTATAAATTTTAATAATTTTATTTCACATCCAACACAAATTTCAACCTTAAAAATCAATTTTATTTCACATCCAACACAAATTTCAATCTTAAAATCAACTTTATTTCACATACAACACACCTCCCAATATTAAAATAAATTTCTTTCCCACCAATTCTATAAAATAAAATATTTTCTCTTTTCTTACTCAAATTTATCCTTCAACCAAACAAGCCCTTAGACTAGGCAATTTGAGCACCAGACAAATTAACAGCCAAGCATAAAGCTCTATTTCGTTAGAGGTCATTTTAATCATGGCAACAGCTAAAATAGCCTCTGATATTTTTATAATAAAAAATTAGTTATGATGAGAAAAATATTCTAAAAAATTAGTTACAATGAAAAATAAAATTAGTTATATTAAAAATTATGTAAAATATGAAATAAAATTAATTAATATATTAAAAATTATATAGAATATAATATAAAATACTTTTTTTATATTTAAATTTATGTATTAAGGATGAAAAATAAAATTTTATTTTATTTTTATTTTTTAAAAAGTTGGACGTCATTTTGACCAATTTAAAAATACAATTACACAAAGATTTTGTTACATCACATTACTGTAATTTATGTCAAGAAATTTAATTGATTCTCACGAGTTCATGATATGGTAATAGTTAAGCAAAAAAATATATATACACTCACTATGTAAAAAAAAAATATTTTTTTAAAAGTAGTCATTAAAAATATAATTTCTTTGGTAAGTATTTGGCATCAAATCACAGACTAAATTGATCTAGTTTTTACTATACTCAATAACATGTTAATTAGATCGATCACATTCTAATTGTCATTTGTTAATGCATCATCATCAAATAAAATAACAAACTAATTAACTTGAAAAAACAAAATTCTTAAAGAGTTTGTTACGTCACATTATTACGATTTATGCTTCAAAATTTTATCTAATTCTAAGTCATTTGATAGGTCAAAAAAATATTAGAAATTATATCACATTTACACATAAATTTTTTTATAAAATTAATTAAATGATATTAGAATATATAGAAAAATTGCATCCTGATATTCTAAATCATATTCCATATTAATTGTGTAAATAACATGGTACTCAAATTGTATTTTTAATCTTGAAATCATATTTAAATACAATATATATAACTTGATGTATAATTTGATAGAATATACTTGATGAAATTAACTTAAATCATATTCAATTAAACACTGCATTTTGAATTGTTGAAATCGTATTTAATTGTATGCATTTTATGTAGTTTAAATTAAAATTATTTCATAAGTAAAATAATCATATTCGAATATAACTAGCAAGTATATTTTTAGCAGATATGGTGACACCGAAATTATTTTCAAATAGATTCTTGCAGCGCAGCTTCAAAGTTATTTTAAATATGATTTTGAATTGTGCACAATATTACAATCGTATTTAAATATGAAATATATATATATGTACTTTTGTATGTTTTTTATTCGATTATGAAAAAAAAAAACCACTGCACAAAAAGTTTATGCATACAAAAAATATGATTTTGTTAATCAATTATTAAAACATGATTTTTACATGTGTGCAGAAACTATTTTTGTTATCATTAATTATGATTTTAGAGCTTTTTTTTTAACTCACGCTACTAATAGAGCAACATTATTTAATATGTGAGTCCCCATGTCGCCACTTGGCATAACTCAGAGTGGTATGCGCATGATATCCTTTTTCAACTAATTTACCCAACAACACAAAAGTTTTTGAGTACTGCCGATAGAGCATTGTTTAGCATCGAACGGATGCCCGTTATGCATGTGTACAGTGGGAGAAATTATTGCAGTCGGACAGTCTAACACGTGGACTTTATGGAAGCCATTCAGCGTGCGACACCTGCGTGCATGTCCCACCAGCATGATGCGGCATACGTAGCAATTTTGTTCACATATGTATCATAATACATCTCATACGTACGTAGCAATTTTTATCATATATGTATCATAAAATATCTCATACGTAGCAAAATTGGTATATATGAGATATTTTATGATATATATGTGATAAAAATTACTACGTATGAGATATATTATGATAGATATATGAGCAAAATGACTACATATAAGATATATTATGATACATATATAATAAAATTTACTACATATGAGATATTTTATGATACATATGTGATAAAAATTACTACATATGAGATGTACTATTATGATATATATGTGAACAAAGTTGCTATGTATGCCGAGTCGTGATGGTAGGACCCGTACGCAGGTGTTGCAAGCCAAATGGCTTTCTCAAAATTCACGTGTTAGGCTGTCCAACTGCAATAATTTCTCATACAATGGACACCGCATGCATCTAATATGGTGCGCTCCCATTGGGTGCTACAAAATGTCCACACTCAATATTTTTTTCTCATTTATCCCTTTATGTACTACGTTGTCTTAGAATAGTACTACTAATTATAAGTACTCTTAATGATGGGGTAATATTACAGACTTTCATCATTGTAAAGATTAATTCCTATCACTTATACAAAGATCGATCCATGTGCAGTCAATTTGCTTATAGATTGAAAGACATGCTAGGGTTTGATAGCAGCATTGCAGTGGGATCAATAGGGAGAAGTGGAGGTTTGGTGTTGCTTAATTTGGAGATTTGGAGGGATGATGGACCTCAAAAGCATGAATAAAGGGAACATCGATGTTAACTTATGATTTGATTAAAAAAAAAAAAATTTAATGGGTTTTTGCTTAGGCTCATTATCAAAGGCCATCTTGTTAATAAATTTGATTTCGCTGCTAGTGAAATTAAGATAAGGAGTATTTAATCCTTATCTTACATGATTTTGTTCTCCATGCACGTGATCTTGGGGATTAAATCTTCTATATTTATGAAATCAGTTTATATAAGGAATTAAGTCTGATGCTATGTTGCTGCCATTAATAAGCTTACGGAAATTAAGCCCCAAGCCATCCGGTTGCATGCTTAGATATGGAGATATATATGTGAATACATCTTTTGCCTTTTGAAATTTGGCAAAATTTTCCCTTGATTTTTCTTCGTCAACTACGGAAGTGATTTCATATGATCAGGAGGTGATCGTCTGAGACTCAAAAGTGCAATCTGATCGTTTAATTTGGAAGAAGAACAAGAGCTGTTTTCGTATTTAATTTGTCTAAGATTGAGAACCAGAATATTGGTGTAAGGTTTTCTTTTTATCTGATATTTTACATAATAAAGTCTCTCTCTGCTCTCCCCATGGATATAAGAGGAATACTTTCGAACCACGTAAATCTGATATTCTTGTGGTTGCTTCGTTCTTTTATTATCATTATTTTTCTTATTTATCTGGCACGACTTATTTGGTTAACTACACGTTCGACGATCCAAATTTTCTACTGCGTATATATTATTTAACAACACATCGACTCTTAAATTTTAAACCCCTTTGGCGATTACTGGCAATACATGGGATTTCATGGAATCCAAATAAATCCTCTATTCTAGTCATTGGAACTCAGCTGAAGGCTACATCACCAATTAACACTCAGGGCCATGAAAGTTGGTAGGTGACTTCAATGAAATTTTCTACCTATCTGAAAAGATGGCCGGAGATTTTTCAGAAAAAAAAAAAGGTGAATTACATCTGGGCTCATGAGGTTGGAGAAAGAAAGCAAATCGGTCTCAATTTTAAAAAATTTGCAGGACAAGTCTCTCATATATAATTTGTACAGAAACATAGGTATCTCAAGCATAGTTTGTATGAGCATATTGATCCCACAATTTAATTCCTGCTAGTTATTGACACAAACTGTCAATATTAATCAAATACGGTCGTTAAACTCTCTCATGATCACCTTGTAGAATGCATGGCTATCAAGTAGAATGTCTCATCATTACTTAATCGTATCGAATGGCTTCAAAGACAATTGTCAATAGTCAGATGTGATCAATGCGGTTAGAGCTAACATATGTCGTGCACTATAACAGGCCACAGAAACTCTTATTTCGGAGGAAATACACGATACTTAGCTAAATCTGCTTATATATATTATACATTGCCCCAGCTCTCATCAGCTGCTGCGGATCACCTTGCTGGACTAGCCATTTACCATTCTCAGAATATGATTTGGGTTTATATGTTGCCATTTACTTTAGGAATATTTATTTGTAATGATCTTCTCAATGTAATTATCTGACCTTTGACAGTGATGGAAGTTTAATTTTCAAGAACTCCTCCACACTTAATATTGATTTCAATTTCAGTTCTTTTCTATGTAATTAAATACTATGACTTTTGCTTAACTTTCATTTAAATTTCACGTAGCTCACAAATGGAGGGTTCTTGCGTCGAATATATATATGAACTTGGCTTGGTTAAGTGATTTGTCGAAATTGTGAGATATCGAAATGCATCATTATTTGTGTTCTCTTAACTCAATAGAGAAAAAACTTCTTTGAATACTTAGAGTTCTCAGATTCAAACTACACCACACAATTTTCAAGTAGAATAAAAAAATTATATTATTTAATTGAGAGTAAATAGGAAAAAGCATCACTAGTAATGGAGAGTATAACAACTCATGAAGCTACGGTATATAGAAATTGTCTGCTTTATCCGAATGAACCTCATGGTTATAAAATGTATGCATCTATTAGGTATAATTAAGAGTGTGTTCTCATATATACCCAGCATCAATCTCTCTCGTACTTAATTTGTACTCACATTCTTGGGTGTAAGATACACTCCCTTTTAAATATTTGAACTAACATCCTCAGGTTTTCTCGACTCACTGTCTCAAAAGCACGTCAACCAAATCCCCACTGATCCTCCTTCCCACCATCCTTCTTCTCAGGATCAACTTTGATATCATATAAAATAAGCTATCCTAGATATTCTTCATTTTGGTCTACTGGGCATTACAGTTTTAAAATGTATCTGCTAGAAAACTAAGGGTGTGTTCTCGTATATACTTAATATCTTTTGTTCACCAAGGAATAATGTCACATGCTCACATCACTCCTAAGTATGATAGAGAGTACGCACTTAAACCTTAGATTACCAGTCTGCCTTGCATTAATATGCCTTCAATGCTTATCCGCCATGGTAAAAATAGGCGTAGAACTAACCAACAATGCCAGTACTACTTCCATCTTTTTCTTCTCATTCTTCTTTTTCTTCTTCTTCTTCTCAATTTTCTTCTTCTTCTTCTTCTCAATTTTCTTCTTCTTCTTCTCATTCTTCTTCTTCTTCTCATTCTTCTTCTTCTTCTTCTTCTTCTTCTTCTTCTTCTCATTCTTCTTCTTCTTCTTCTTCTCATTCTTCATCTTTTTCTGCTTCTTCTTCTTCTTCTTGTCCAAATTAAATTAAAGAACCCGTAAAACAAAACCCACTCGCCATTGATGGAAATTGTAGCACTTCTGCTTCTCCTCCTCCCCATTCTCGGCCTCATGTCCCTTCTCAATCTCTCCCTCACCCTGCTCCGATGGTTCTACGCCGCCTTCCTCCGCCCCGGCAAGGACCTCCGGCAGGCCTACGGCTCCTGGGCCGTCGTGACCGGGGCCACCGACGGCATCGGCCGCGCCATCGCCTTCGAGCTTGCTCGCCGCGGGCTCCACCTCGTGCTTGTCGGGAGGAGCTCCGGGAAGCTGAGGAAGACGTCGGTTGGGATATTGACGGCATGCATAGGGACCCAGATTCGCACCGTGGTTTGGGACTTGGCGGAAGGGGCCGGCGGGGCAGAGAGGCTGCGGACTGCGATCGCCGGTGTGGACGTGGGGCTGGTGGTGAACTGCGCCGGGGCAACGTACCCGGCGGCGATGTACTTCCATGAAGTGGAGGAGAGGGTGTGGAGGGACGTGGTTGGGGTCAACGTGGAGGGGACTAGCCTCGTCACGCGGGTGGTGCTGCCGGAGATGGTTCGCCGCCGACGAGGCGCAGTCGTCAATATCGGCTCTGCCTCCTCCGTCGCCGTGCCGTCTTTCCCGCTCTACGCCGTCTACGCTGCCACTAAAGCGTATGTGTGCATTGAATTCCAATCTCGTGACTGCCATGATGTTCAAACAATATACATACATACATACATACAATAAATACACACACATACATACATACATACATATATATATATACATACATACATACATACATACATATATATATATATATAGATTATAATACCAAGAGTTTAATAGCAAGTTAGCCAACCATAGCTAGGGCTATAGTTTCGCGACCAAATTAGTTGAATTTGTCCTCTAATTTAAAATCGGGTAATTATGTATACAATATTATATTTAGTAAAAATTATATATATTTATATACAAGTCGTAAAAATTATTAAATTTATGCAAAGCTTCAGTTATAAAATATATTTACATATTTTGTTTGCTCTCTTCATATTATTTTACCTAAGTTTAATTGTGGTGAAAAATTTTAAATCCTAATTATTGATTTAAATAAGATGAAAATTTAATTATTGAAAACAATTATGTTATCTTGTTATTTAGTATAGCTAAAATGGAAGATCTTATTATCTAATGTCGATCCACTTCATTTTGAGAGCTACAACATCATAGACTCACCGGAATATATAAGTAGGATATTTTATTATATAAATATTTAAACATGAAATATATATGTAATATAAAAAAATTTAATTGTGTCATATATAAATATATGTATTATGGGGTCACAAATAATTAAGAATCTGTTTTATGATTAATCAGGTACGTGAACAAACTTTCTAGGTCATTACACGTTGCTTACAAGAGCATGGGAATTGATGTACAGTGTCAGGTACGTATCTCCTTGCCTCTAGATTTCGATCGGTTTGACTTGTAATTGACCCAATCGTAACCCGACGAACTTGAATTGTAAGGCCTCAAAAAATTTTTAATTAAGTCATGCCCATCAACCCACACAAGACGACCTGATATATGGGAATCGGGTTAGCCGATCGAATTAACCCAACTCAAAATTAAAACAAAAAATGCACAACTGAACCAGCCCGATATTTTTGAACGGGTTGTACGAAGTATTCGGTCTAAATCCGGCTCAAAACTTCAATGAGTACTTTGTCCCGAACAAAATTTATATCCAGGTTAGACTAATATTAATACCTAGCTATAACTTTCATAATTGATTAACAAAGTATGTGTGGCCTTAATATTTTGTTGGGAGAGTTATATAGTTTTTTTTTTAAAAAAATAATTTTTTCCTCCTCTAACTTCAAAAAAATTTATTTTTTTTTTTAAAAAAGATTAGATATCTAAATGTGTCATCTCATATTTTGAATACTCCCTTTATCAAACTGAGAAAAATTTAGCTTTACATCATGCTAAATAAGAAAAAAGATCAATTATTTATTAATATTAATTTCAAGTTAATCGAAAAAAATTATTATTGATACATGCAATTATATGAACCAGTAAGCTATAGGTTCATGGCTACTTAGTTTTGGAATATTTTCATTTAATTTATTTTCAGTTTTTTAATTTGATCCTTAAATTACTAAAATTATTTCAAACGGGTTCAATTGACAATTATCCATCTCAATTTCAAGTCATTAAATAGGTGCATATATATGAGTGAGATTAATGAGAGAAAGATAAGCTTGATCTCCAATTAGCATTTAGGAGGTTTAATTTTAATTTTAGGTTCAAGCTTCTTAACTCAAATTAATTTCAGGATGCATTTGTTTGGCAAATTAAAGAGCTAAACCTAATTAACATAATAATCTCATCCTACTTATCTCTAGTTTAAATTTAGGAACTAATTTTTTACCTTTTTATTAATATCAAAATAAAAATTAACTTTATCTCATATTTTATATGTATGTTGAAGTAATAATTAAATATATTTGTTATTTACGTGTATCTCAGTATAAAAAATAATTTATAATATATATATATTCGATGAAAAATCTCAGCAAACAATCAAACAAATTTGGAAAATTAAAGCAAAATGAAAGTATACTATGGCTTAAACAAAATTTCAAATTCCTCCACAAAAAGTCATCAATATTTTAAATTTATTTCATAATATATATAAATTTAAATATTAAAAATTATTTTTATTTTATATCCTACATAAATCACAACTTTAAAATTTTAATTTTATTTTATATGCTCCCTACTCATACTTTAATAGAAAATTATTTTTATTTCATATTTAATATAATTCTTAAAAAACATTAATAACTTTATTTTATATTATAATATTAAAATATAATTTTTTTATCTAGAAAAAAAAATTATGTACATGCATATATGGAGATCTCATTAAAGCATTTTAGAAGGAGTACTACAAATGAGCCGAACAGTGATTATGAAGTAGAAATGAGACGACTAAGCAGTCATGAAGTCAAATTATTTAAATATTTTCCATTGATTTTGATTTCGAGAAATCTCTAGCGAATATGAACTCTTGTGTGCCGAAAGAAGTAGCTAGCTATATTATTAACCTCAAGAACCTTGGTGTAATATAGAATTTCCCTCTTAATTTAGTTTATATATATATATATATATGCTAATTAAGAAATAAAGTTTGACTTATAATTATAAGTTATATGTAGAGATAAAAATGATGCTCATAAATCCAAACTGTCCACAAGTGTAGCTCTACTATTTGAAGGCATGAAGTATTTATGGATGGGGAACTGGTCCTTTAATAAGTTCTTTCATTGAGTATGTGTTGGATGGGGGTAGAGCTGCATGAAATAATGACTAATTATGAGACCCCTCTCTTCATCCATGCCTGCCAAGATCAGAAGATATATATCTCAAAAATTTCACAGTTCTTGCAATAAAGAAGACCTGGGTAGGTTTAATTATTAATTAATATTGCATATGAAAATAGGGCAAAAAAAAATCAAAAGTAACACCCAAGTCTACAAATACATAACCACTTGCATATCATATATATATATATATATATATTATGTATGTGTATGAATACATGTACGTATATATAATTGCAAACTGCACATATTATATACGGATCATAGATAAAAGCTAGCTAGAGTGAGTGATCAATTCTCGGAAGATTAATGAGCACATTATAATTAGTTGTGCAACTCAGAACTTGAGCTAGAGTAATCACCAGGGTAATGTCCATACGATTGAATTAGAATCACTTAAACAAGAAGCGGTTCTTGGCTTTTAGGTGGAGGGGCAGAGAGAAGATTCGTCCTATATTAGAAAGGGATCAGAGAGGGTTCTTAAGATATATAAGAAAATAATGTGATCTCAAATAGTAGGGTGTTTTTTGGAAGAAGATTATGAGGCTACGGATGGGAAATTCTATAATTAATTAGAGGTACTTGTAGAGACACATTTTGAGAAAAAATTGTGAAATCAATGATAAAAATATACTTCAAAATTAAGTGTGTTTAAGATATAGAGTTGTACTGGAATAGATAATTTTTTTTGAAAGTACTCAAATCACGTAGTTCCTTAAAATCAAGGTGAATTATAATACCTTTACATTTGAATCATGAAATATTATATTAGTAGTGATTGAGCTAACGTACGTATATCCAATCATATACCGGCTTCAATGTGCATCATAAATCAATGGCTTGTTTCATTAATAACCTTATTGATGTTAATTCTTAATTAACAAATATGAGTCAATCGCTTAACATGTAATTACAACATAACTATATTTGCTCGGTAATGAGCAAATTTTCTCAAGTATTGTATCTCTCGAGTTTGGGTTATGTACAACTAGATTATTCTAGTTTTCAAATTAACCAAATTAATTATCTAGTTTAATGAAATAACACATAAAAATATATATATATATAGGTCCCAATGGATGAAGTTATATGTAATTATTGGATAAACCTAGTTGTCCTTAACCCTTATGGGGCCTATATAACATAAAGCTTAAGTACCCATAACTCCAACTAATAAAGTATTGTGAAATTAATCTTGGGGTTGAATATAATTAAGAATATGATTAATTGAATTGAAGCAAAATTTATAGTTATAAACTAATTATGTGAACGGGGTGGGCTGCATGCATGCAGATTCCATTCTATGTGGCAACAAAAATGGTATCTATGGAGGAGAGGCCGTCAACCACCTTCATCCCAACGCCGGAGGATTATGCGAAGGCCGCTGTGCGTTGCATCGGATACGAGCCGCTCATCACTCCATATTGGTCACATTCCATCCAATGGGTGCTCGCCACTTGTCTCCCAGATTTCCTCCTCGATGCATGGCGTCTTCGTGTAGGCATTCGTAAGAGAATTAATCCCACCAAATAAATATAATTAGTGGATAATAAATCTTATAATATATTTATACATTTACACATGATCTTTCATATGATCATAAGTCAGCAAATCGCAACCAAATGTCAAATGAAGGGAGGAAGTGAGGTTAGGAGAAGCCATACAAATTAAGCTTCTTCTTGTTCTTGTTGATGGCAAACCTTTCGGGAAAGGATTTCTCGTATAAAATGTTGCTGGAGTTAAACTCGATTTTTGAGAAATGGCTGTCCTACCTATTCATTCTTCTATATATGCACAGTGACCAGCAATTCATCGACAAAAAGATTGCTCTAAGATGATCATCTCATGGCTATTGAGAACCAATCGTGGTTCTATTTTTCAATTTTTTTACTTGTTTGTGCGGAACCAAGGTCGCCGATCCTACGACCTGATTTTTGAATATTAGATCTCCTTATCCTAATGATTCGCTACAGGGTAAATCATCACCTCTCAAGCCTCTCTGACTAACGCAGAGACTAATGATAGACAATAACTCCCCTAAATAAGAGTACGTAAGAATCGGTCTCGAACTGAATCCGGATCGTACCCGAACTGAATTTGTTTGGTTTGGCTCAGGTTCTCAAAGTGTTGGAACTTTTATTGTCATACTCATATATATACATACGTACGTATGTATTACTAATTTTTTTTTTAAAATAATTTTAAAGTATTTGAAATTATTGCAAATATAAAAATACTTTTAAAAAGCTATATTTAAATTATTATTTCGGAGAATTTTCTCTTTGCTGAAAACCTCTCGATCATTCTTTTCCTTTCTATCCCGCACCCTCACACCTGCGATACCATACTGGACCCCAAATTCTGCATTAAAACGGTGAGAAAAAACCAAGTTTGAGAGTCAAATACGGCTCGGACTTGGTTTATCTTAACCCGATTTGAGTTTAAGTTAGCTCAGATTTCAATCGAGCTAATTTAAGCGTTTTAAAAAATTAAAATTTTAAAAATAAGTTATTTTGATTAAATAAAAAATATTATTACTATTATTCTAACTACAACGTCTAATACATATTTATATATAAATATTAAATAATTATATTTATAAATTAATAAATATATTACTTGTATTTAAAAAATAGAGATCAATCCAAGTTCGATTTGATTCGGCTTTATCATGGATGATTGCTCTGCCTAATAAATTTAAGTTGAGTTCAATTCAAGTTTAATACCGACCTAAATTGGGATTCAAGCCCTTCGCCTATGTTATTGTTGCGATGCCCTATTTTCTCCGCTACTCACTCATTCTCTGGAAAAATTATTAGGTTTGACAGATGGAACACGTAAGCCGTTCACGAGCAAATTGTGACACATCGTGTTTTGTTGCTAAACCCCGCAGTGGACAGCAAGTAAACTGAGCCAAACGGTCGGATCATCCAACCAAGCTACTCATTGGTCTGGTCAGACAATCTGGTCAAGTAACTCAATTTGTGAAGTTGGAAGGTCTAGGCACACTGAATCATCCGGTCACGCCATTGTGATAAGACTATTTGACCATTGTAATTGGATAGTCAACTATCACGACTGAATGGTCTGATCGTTGCTCCATCTATTGTAGGTCCACTAGCAGCACGCAGTGCGTTGCCATTCTCTCACGGATGGTTGTGTGTTTCGCTTATTGGACCCAATAATTTCTCCATTCTCTTAAAGTTATCCTTCCCTACCGTGTGCATCACTGACCAGTCTGACCTCTTTTGGCTCATTAATTGTTCAATTGTGAGCGAATGCCCATATAATGCATGTGTTCGAGGAACCAATAATTTCTTCATTCTCTTAAGGTTCAGCCACTTTGAGAATCTGAGTCAAATCAAACAAATTCAGTTTGGGTACGTTTCGGATTCAGTTCAAGACTAATTCTTACTATTATTTAGGGGAGTTATTGTCTATCATTGGCCACTATGTCAGTCGGAGAGGCTTGAAAGGCGATGGTTTATCCTATAGCAGATCATTAGGATAAGGTGATCTAATATTCAAAAATCGGGTCGCAGGATCGACGACCTTAATTCCGTACAAGCAAGTAAATTAAACAAATTGAGAAATAGGACCTCGATTGGTTCTCAGTAGCCATGCGATGATCATCTTAGAGCAATTTTTTGTCGATGAATTGTTGGTCTGTGCACAGAAGAATGAATAGGTAGAAAAGCCATTTCTCAAAAAGCAAGTTAACTTCAGAACATTTTATACGAGGAATCCTTTCCCGAAAGGTTTGCCATCAACAAGAACAAGAAGAAGAAGAAGAAAACAGGAAAAAAAAGAAAAAAAAAAAGAAAAAAAAAATGAAAAAAAGAAGAAAAAAAAGGGAAAAAAGAAAACAAAAAAGAAAAAAAAAAAGAAAAAAGAAGAAGAAGCTTTGTATGACTTCTAATAACCTCACTTCCTCCCTTCCTTTGACTTTTAGTTGTGATTTGCTGACTTATCCCATTGATTTGTTATCATTTTCTTTACTAATTTTATAGGTAAAATATCAGCATTCGAGGAAGGGAGAGCCAATCGGGAAAGATGGGAACTCAATGACTCACCCCTTCCCTGCTTCAAAAATAAGGTCAAGCATTTTTTTTTGTTATGTGATAGCTAGCTACTATGTGAGACTAGATTTTTCTGTCTACCCCCTTTCTTTAGATATTTCAATATAACTAATTACTTGCATTTTTTATTATTAAAAAATAATTCTACAATTTTTTTATATTAAAATGAATTTAAGTATTATGAATTGGGACTATTATTATATTGAAAAGAATTTATTTAAATTTAAATTAATTTTTTAGATAAAAAACTTTAGGTTGATAATAATACAAATATAATAAAATTAATAAATTATAAAAATATTTTATTCAATGAAAATTATATAATTTAATTAAAGTATTACAGTATAATATATATCACAAAAATATAATAATAGTACTAATGAAAGAATTTAGTGTTAATAAATATACAACAACGATAATAATAATAATGAAGCCTCAATCGCACTGAATAGTATTAATAAATATAAATAAGACAAAATATTTATTTTTTTATAATATTATAAACCCATTGTATGGCAATAAAATAAAAATTCAATTTGTTTACTACAAAATTAATAAATTTAATATTTTTTATGATAATAAAAATTTCATCGTTACTAATTATTAAATTAGGTAATCAATTTGATTTCAGTTCTTGAATGTTAGAGCTGAGAACTGAATTAAATCATTCTGTTTCAAAAATTTTAGATCCGGAACTCAACTGAATTGATCGATTTCGATTCAGTTTTAGTTTGATTTTGGTTCAGTTTCGCCTCTCCGAGTAATTTTACAAACCCATAGTATTCAGTCGACCAAATATATATGTATATATATTATTTTTCATACTAATGTATAAACGATATGTTATTTTTAATTATTCCCCGACGTTACTAATTTTGCATAAGCGGAATAAGTTCAGAAATTTTATGAAGTTCATGAAAATGAGCTTTCGGTCCTACGACATACCATCTCCCTTGGCTGTCTATAAATACTCCCTCCCCACAGCTCTCCGTAGTAGGATGCGGAGATGCTGCCAAGCTTCTCGATTAAACTCAAGCAATACGCCAAACTTTGGCGGAATCAAACGAGTCAAAACCAAGAATCTACGGACGTTCTTCCAACAGAATCATCTCAAGTGATTTTCGATCTCGGTAGGTGTTAAGACGGGAAACAATCAAAGATTTTTTACGTGGAAAACCGACTGGCGGAAAAACCACGGCTCCTTTTCGAGGAGGCTTGAAAGATTACTAGAAATACTTCTCTTTGGGTTACAGAGTATTCAAAGGATTCTTTTTTGGATTTTCAGCCCCTTTGAAGGCTGTGTACAGGAAGTATATATACCCTGGGCCTGTTATGTTTAATCACTTTCAGCCGAATAATCTACAGCCCTACTGACAGCTCAATTAATGCCTGCGGACGGCTAGTACGTGACTCCTGCTGTACGACGTGTCAGCGGTTACGGTCCGTCGGCGGGAAAACCGCATTTTCTCCCAGAGCAGTACGATTCCCAACGGTCAGATGTCACGTCGGGTCTTTGTTCTTCGGAATGCTACCTTTTCGGCGTCTGCTGTTCGGGCTGATACCTTTCTTGTTCGACTTGGAGGCCTTGCCTACGTGGCCTCTGTGTGATCTTCCACGTGGACGGTCCAGATGAGGAAGCGTGGATCCAATTTCAACAGTAGGCTTTATTACTGTGCTGAACTGAGACTAATTTAGGCTATTGGCGTTTGACTCGAGTAACTCGAAAAATTTGCACCTTACATTATATCCTTAATTATTTTTTGACTTTAAAAATACGTTTAGGAAACTTTGTACTTATATGCAATTTTTTTGAACCTTTATTTTTTCTGATTTTAAATGCTTGGAAGTGATTTTTCGAATTTTTTTCAAAAATTAATGATTTTTGAAAATTGAAAAATTAATGAGTTGATGAAGGGATCAGCAATAAATTTCTTTTTACACCTCAAAGAAATTTTTAGAATAATAATAATAATAATAATAATAATAATAATAAATAATAAATAAAGTTCAAAGAACAAATAATAAAACAACTTTATTTATTTATTTATTTTCTAAAGATTTCCCTAATATTCTGAGGTTAAATAAGTATCAGTATCTTTGAATATAAATAGAAAAGAGATGATAGGCACATTAAATTATAACTTATGAGAATCCTTGAAAAAAATTAAGTTTGTGGAATTACATGAAATAAGACCTTAATTAAATTCAAATGATATTCATTCTAAATTATAAAAATTTAAGAACAATAACATGGATGCACTGTAAAACATTATATTTATATATTAAAAACTTTTTAAAATTTTTTTTATGCATTTATCACCTTGTAATTTTCAGTACTATAGCATTGACATTTTATTAATTTTATTATAATTAAATCATGATTAATTTTACTCAAATACTTATAATAACGGTAGCAATCAGCAGTGGTGACTGGTGGTGCTTGGATTATGTCAATAGGTTGTATGACAGAGTGCTCGAGCGATGACACAGAATTAATCAAGATCTGTGTATGAATTATTATATATATTCTGTTTATTTTTAATAAAATTAATTTAAATGATATATATTTATACATATAATATGTAAAAATTATATTATGATTAATATAAATAAATTTTGAATGAACATACTATTTTACATAAATTTTAATATGATAATTTATTTTGTCATATTTGATATAAATTTTAATATAATTAATATATTTTATTTTTATACATATATTTCAAGGGCAAACATTTTTTTAGGGCAAATTATGTCCAAGTTCTTGACTTTAACGCTTAATATCGTGCAAGTTTATGTTTTTTAAATTATAATATCGAGATTTCTGAGTTTTAATAAATTATCAAATAGTTTTTTTTAAATTTTTTTATAATTAAATTTTTTTAAAATTATCATTTTACCCCTATCATTCTCTTTCTCCTCCCGATCTGCCGGCGATAATTTTAAAAAATTAATTAATTAAGCATTAAAATCATAATTTTAAAAAATGACAAAAGTAAAACTTTAATTTTAAAAATTTAATTAATTATAAAAAAATTTAAAAAGGCCCATTTGATATTTTATTAAAACTCAGGGATTTAATATTATAATTTTAAAAATATGTACCTTATGATATTAAGCATTAAACTCAGGGACCGGGACGTAATTAGCCCTTTTTTTTTAATACCTCGGCAAACAAAAATTTTCGTCCAATAACAAAAATAATTTCCATTTTCGGGCCCCGACGGCCTGGCCCAAGCATTACTGCTTTTTTGACCTTTTTCCCATCGGAACGCCGGACTCGCGGCGCGCTCATCCCATCGTTCCCAGCGCCCCTCGAAGAAGCTGACGGCGCTTAAGGGCGCCTCCCCTTCCGGACCTAGAGACGATCGGCTCTCGCGCCGGCTATCCACTGCTCCGTCCGTTGGGTATTATTCCTTTCAATCTTTGTCCGCTCAGTTCTTATGTCTTTTTTAAATATTGTGGATCGATTCTTGTCGAAGCACAAACTGTCAGTTTTCCGATCATCGCAATTTTTCTTTGAATTTTTTGTGTTTGTTTGTTTGAATTACGTCATGTTTATGTTTATAATTGTTTCCCACATTTTGTTTCTTTATTTTCCAAGCTTCCGTTTTTTGCCAACTGATGGAATGAACAATGTCTTGCTAGGGTTGTCTGGTTTAGTTGTAGGTTGATTATTGCCTAAATTTGCATGATAGTAGAAGTTTGTTCTTTGAAGGGAACTGATGTCAAGGATGAATGTTGGCGTTTTTAGTTCTTTTTAGTTGAAATATAGATGACCTACACAACATGTCATGTCGTGTTCTGTTCCATATATTCATGTTGTGTTCATGCTTTCTGGGTGCTTTATAATGTTGAGACAAGACTATGATAAATTACACTTATTTGGCGTGTCTTGCTGTGTCCACGTCCTGTAATTAGCTGAGAAGTTGTTTTATGCTTTTAAGTTTACTGCATAACTCTAATAACTGACCAATAAATTGATCAATTATAATTTAAGACTTCAATTTACTAGATAAAGATCCACCAAAAAATTCAATAATTAATCAGTTATTAGTGCTAAATAGCATTTTTTATGATTTGGCACACCATGCTCCCTCCCCACAAGCAGTACATGCCTGTTGGGCACCACAGTTTCCCACAACCGAACAGACTTGCAGAGCCATTGCTTGGATTACCAGCAACATGGAGTAGTGGATGGACTGTTCAGAGGATCCAACTTCACTTCTTGGGATCCTATTGTAGCTAATATTGTGAACATCTTATTGTCTTTTGCTGCCTGCAGAGTTAGTTATATACAACGTAACGTCAATAATGCTGCTGACTTTCTAGCGCATTATGCGACACTAGGTGATTTTTGCTGGAAAATTGATATTCTCCTTCCCATTGAATTTTATAACATTCTCAAAGTGGATGTTGAGTGACACTTGAAAACTTGTAGTTTCTTTATTGTAATTCTATGACATTGCCACTTTTCAAAAAAAAAAAAAAAATTTTGTTTGATCGACGAGGGTAGAAGTAAAACCCTAGTCATCAACAGCGAGGCGAATCAACAGAAATGGAAACCGAGACCGAAGAGCTTGCCGGCTCGCTGGAGCTCGTCCCGAAGTCCGCCGATCTTATTGGCCCGCTGGAGGTCCTTCCTTCGGTGGAATTCTGTTGCGCTTATGGCTCTCTTCTCATTCTACTTTCTTTCTTTTTTAAGAGAAAAGCTAGAGTTGTACCAGCTATAGAAAGAAAGAATTTTCAAAGCCTAATTTCATTGGATGATAAACATAAGATATGCAAAAATCATGCATATAAATTTAAGAATTCCAATATCAAACATAGAATTTTGAGTAAATTGGAATGCATATTAATAATTTTAAGTTGGAATAGTTAGTAAATACATGCATGGTAAAATTTATGTGTTATTTATGAATTGTGAAAGCTTTACAGATACTTTATCTTGTTAAAAATGTCTTTTGAAAATTCATGGTACCTTTTTGCTCGGACGAAATTGTAGGCAAATCTTCTCAATTTCACTTGAAATTTGAATATGTTCTAGTTTAAGATGTTTATTTTAATTTCTATAACTAGAGCTACTCTTAATTTTAACATTATAAATAGTTTTGGAACTTTTTGGGTTAAATTGCCAGAAAATTGATTTAAATTGGCATAACAGCATCAAACAAAATCTGATTTTCGTGAAACTTGATTTCTTGTTTAAAGGACTTCTATATCTATAAATTGATAGCTTAGGCATTATTAAATACACAGAATTTGATAGTTTTCTAATTATTTGAAATTACTTTATAGAATCTATCCAGGTTTATGTTTTGATACATGGTAATTTAAATTAAATTTTGAAGTACTAAATGATGTCCAAATATTACCAAAAATAGCAGTTATGTAGTTCACTTGATTTACTGTAAACTTTATGTTTATCACTTAGTCTAAAATTAGTTCTAAATCTAACTTAACACTAGATGATTTTTGCTGGGAAATTGATATGCTCATTCTCAATGAATTTTATAACACAAAGTGGATGTTAAGTAACACTTGAAAGCTTATAGTTTATTTATTGTAATTCTATGACATTGCCTGAAAAAAAAAAAAAGCTCCAAATAAATTTTGTTTGATGATGAGGATAGAAGTAAAACCCTAGTCGTTGATAGCGAGGCTAATCAACAGAAATGGAAACCGAAACCGGAGAGCTTGCCGGCTCGCTGGAGCTCGTCCCCAAGTCCGCCGATCTTATTGGCCCGCTGGAGGTCCTTCCTTCGGTGGAATTCTGCTGCGCCTATGGCTCCTCCCTTCTCCCCAACAACGAAGACAAGGTCTTCGGACTACTCTCTGCAAGAATCCGTAAACCCTGTTACTTCTGCTGAATTCAAATTATTATTGATGAAATCTTTGCAGACTTCGATGGTGGACTACATCATAGGTGTGGCAGACCCGCTAGAATGGCACTCTGAAGTGCGTAAGCTATACTAACATATCCAGAGCTGCTCCTTTTATTCGATTTCTTAATGGCGTGATTCAAATGCAGAACTTGGAAAGGAACAGGCACCATTACTCGAGGTGGATGGTTGGTCTAGGGCCAAGAACGGTTCGCTTTTCTACCATGTTTCTTTTGCTTATTCTGTATTTTATGCCTTAAATAATCTAGCGTTATTCGTGGCATAGATCACCTGGATTGCTGATGGAATTGGGGTTGGAGTCCATTTCAATCCTTTTGTGCATTGTGGAGACAAGGTTTCAAATTCTGTGTTATTGTTATTTGTAAAGTGCCATACACTGATATTTCATCGAATCCATCTTATGGGTGATTAACAGATGATAAAATATGGTGTTGTAAGGATGCATGATCTGGCTCTTGATGTATTAACTTGGAGCAGGTTCTACCTTAGTGGTCGTCTGCAGAAACCTGTATGTCGTTTCTTGAGGTGTGCTTTTTTACTTCTCTGATAATGCTTATATATATATATATATATATATATATATATATATATATCTATGCATTGTTATGGTGTTGTGCTTATGAACTAATACGCCACACATGTATATTTTTAATCGTTCAAGTGACACTTTTGGCTCTATTAACTGATTATTCATGCACTTTGGCTTCAAATAAATTGCTTTCTATGTGTTTGTGGCTGTATTTCTTTCAAATCTGATACAATCAATAATCAAATTATTTTTGCATGCATTTTGATCTAGCTGATTTTAGTTTGACCATACTAAGGTCAACCTCTATTGGTTGGTTCTGATTCCTCTGCAGTATTTTATGTCTATTAGGCATGCTATTACTAGGTTTCTTATTCTATTCTATTACTTAATAGGCCGAGTTTTAATCCCTAGTTCAAACTGCAAATTATAGGCAGAATGTTTGATGTTTTATAGCTTGAGGACATCCGTTAGCAGTCCTTCAGGGGTAACAGGCTTGCAAGTATCTCTAATATTCCATTTATTTATAATTGTTTCGATGGATTCATTGAACTTTTTCTAAAAAAGGTTCCATTCGATGGTTCATGGAATTGTTAGCTTCTCCTTGTGCAGTTTGGTTCTTGGAAATGGGTTCTGGTGGACACGGTGCCTCTTTTCCTTGTTATGTTTTTTTCCTTTTGAAAGAGTGGCACTTACCTTCCATTAAAAAGTAAAATTACATAAGCACATTCAAGTCATATCTCCTTGGAGGAGATTGCAAACATCAGTGGAGACCGGCATACTCGTTACCTATGTAAACTTAGAATCTAAAGCTTTACAAGCTAAATAATCAACTACACTATTGATCACCTTTGGTATGTGGTTAGGTGTGCAAAAAGTAAACAAATGAAGCTATGCAATGGTCTCTTTCAGTAGTTGATCCTCTTGTTGGTTTGTAGTGGCTGTGTTCCTTAGCATTTGTGCTAGTTTTGCACATGATATCCTGAGTATCCAATCAAACACCATGTGACTTTGTTGCCCACAATACCGAAGAGTGATTGCTTGATTCTCGGTCGTGGAGACTTCACAAGTTATTATCTTCTCTCCGCCTCCTTCCAGAAACTTACAGATCTCTAATGATGTATGATGCAGCTAGCAATCCTCCATGCTAAAGAGATCCATCCACATTTACTTTGATCCATGGCGGGGTGTCCACGATCTTTCATTGCTCCTACATTGTTCTAAAGGGACTTGTGGACTCCAATGGTTCCTCAAATGGTTCAATTGGCCTTGTGTGATGCTCTTAACATGAACAACTTTGGCCTTTTCGTTAGGTGCTGGTTTTTGATGAGTTTAATCATTCCATGCTCTCTACATTGGTCATAAGGCATGATCTTGAAATTAAATTAGTTGATATAGTTCAAGTATATACATTTGGAGTTCTTTATTTTGTGGAGAGTACTTGTTATTTTCTTAGGCTCAAATCTCATTAGAAAAATGCTTAAACAAACAACTATACTATATAGATATTATGGGCATCCTATGAGAAAGTATGGTTGGCATTGAATTTGTTGTGGAGTAAGAAACAAAAGTCAAGAAGAAGAAAATAAAGAAAACTTACGGTCGAGGTTTGCAAGAGCATTGCCCTTAAGAATCATTTCTATCTCTTGAGACAATGTCTTGGTGCACAGATTAGTGACGGTGATTAGTAGCGGTAGTCCGCTCGGGTCAACTTCTCGGTGCACAGGTTAGTGGTGGTAGTCCTCTCGGGACAATGTCTTCATGCTTAGGTTAGTGGCTCTAGTCCTCTAGAGTGCAATGACACATCCAACTCGATCTGCACTCACTGGTGAGGTTTTTTTATGTTTAGCCTATAAGTGTTCATAGGTAAACTGAATAAAAAAAAGTTGACCTAGTGTGAACATGTCCTTGTTATGACTTTTATGGGAATGTATAATGCATTTCATCAGCATAAGGACTTTCACAAGTTCTACTGACCTTCTGATGAAGTTCTGTCACAAAGGGTATTCGATTAAATGTGCTCAGCATGTCCATAAAAAAAAACAAAAAGTGCTCAGAGTGTACATTTCTTTTATTCTATATTATTTATCTTAGGATGCTTAGGTACCAAACTTTTCATGCTTGATGAGTTCCATTATTCTTGTGGTGCTAAGGAGGTTTCCATTTATCTGCAGGTTCGTGTTATTGTTGATAATTGGGACATTAAAAAGGTCAACATTGTTAACTTGAAAGCAGCAACCTCAGCTGCACTTCTTCTTTTACCTCCTTTGTTCTCTGAGGTGTGTGCTTTCATTTCAATGTGTTTATGTGCTTTCAAGTTCTGTTTATGCGGTTTTAGTGATTAGTTTGGAAGCACCAGTGCTATATGCAAATGAAATTTCTCATAATGTTGCAGGAAGATATTTATGTCAAAATTTGTAGCCTTTCTTACATGGGCGATTTGCGTATGCTGTTTGCAGAGGACAGGAACAAGGTTAGTGCTATGAATGTTTATCCATCTATATTACGGGATATATGTAATAGAAAAGAAGATCCACTGTATTCAACTGATGTCAAACAGTGTATATTTCAGGTGACTATAATTGATTGAGAACATGTCCACTGTAAACTATATTTTATTTGGATATGATATATTTTGTCAGTTGATTTATGAGAGTCAACGTTAATTATGCTTGCAGGCAGCAACTGTTTACCGAGCTGGAATAGCAGATTTGTGTAACACACGTGCTTATACATTTTCATGGTTCACTAATATTACTATGGGGCTCCATAACTGAGAATTTATTTTTTGGACGCTTTGCCTTTGGACTATGAGGATACCATGTGAAATATCACATTTAATGTGTCTAATACAGTGTTTATCACTGTTGACTGAAGGTTGTTGTTTTTATCTAGTTTGATGTAGATATACATCTAAATAGGTATATATATACGTACCTCAAATATGTTACTTTATGTGTATATATACACGTACCTCAAATATGTTACTTTGTGTATGTTTTAATATATGAATGAGGATACACTTGCATGTTGGTCATAGTATTTCTCCTTCTTTGTGTCACTATGTTTTAGGATGCTAAGGTGGATGAGCGGGTATACGCGAAAGAACAAGATAATAAATGAGTATAATTGTGAGAAGGTTGGAGTGACCTCAGTTGATGATAAATTTAGAGAGAGTTGGCTTGGATGGTTTGATATATACATTGTAGGTCGATAGAAGCTCTAGTAAAGAAAGTTGGGTTATTGGATTTTACTTATGTAAAAAGAGAAAAAAGAAAGGCAAAAAAAAACATGACAAGAAATTATAACGAGTGATCTTACATATTTAGAGCTAAAAAATGATTTATTATTTAATAGAGTGCAATGAAGCAAAGGGTTCATGTAGCCGACCCTACCTAGTGGGATAAATGTTTAATTCGTTGTTGTTGTTGTTGTTGTTGTATTTGTGTCACCATAGATTGTAATATACAGAATATCAACATAATAAAGGAAATTCAACAACCTAATCCTTATCAGCATACCGGTTATGGAAAATGAAATTACAAGCTTTTATATGATGCATAAAGTGAGTTGCTAATTGGCTTTGTGCAGATCAAGAAGATTGTCCAAGGAAGTTTCAAAACATTCCAAGCAATGTATAAGCCTATTTTGCAGGACTATGCAGACGAAGGGTTACTGGAGTTCAAATATCATCCTTATTCAGCAGTTGAACAGGTTCAGTATACTCCATACTTTTTTTTTTAATTACTGCAAACTCATAATCTCACTGGAAAGGTAACATTAGCCCAATTACACTGTGGTTCCAGTCGCTAAGCAATATTTGGTCTATAGGTCTATTTTACAACTACTGCTTGATTGCTTATACAAGCAAATAACATACTATAGAACTTCGCAGAGGAATAGAAAATGAACCTATTGAGCTTTTTAACATTTAACTTTATGTTTTACATTGTTGGTGATTACGATTTTACCTGATACTAGAGTCGCTGGTATCATGATTTGGTCCTCGTGTGCTGTGTTTATAATTCCCGAAGCCTGTTGAGGTTGCACATAGAAAGCTATCGATTTGTTTATGATAAACAATCAAAGGTTTTATCTATATGAGCCTTTCACTTATACAATTTATTTTCTATCAAAAAAAACAAAAACTTAATATGATTTACTTTTTTATCATCAAATTTTAGAAGTTTCTTATTCTTCTTTCCTCTATGCATTTGCTAGGATTGCGGATTATCAGCAACAAGATCACTTTTCTCATGTCTACCTTTGACAATTCATCGTTTCACAATAATGACAGGTACATTAGCTATAATTCCATGAGGCAATTTTAATTACTCTTTAACTATTTATCTGCATCGAGAACTTGTAGAAGTTTTTGAGGTTTCTCAGGTGAAATGCCGTCAGAAAGTACGATTTTCTCCAGAGAGCAAGCTGCTAACTGCGTTTGCAGGTCTCTCAGACGCGCTGTAATGGTTTCAAGTGCTAGGCAGGCGGTCTCTGGATTACTTGCTACTGGTGGTGTTAATGCTGCTCGATATGTCATGAAGAAGATTTCCAAGGCTTGGAGCTCTAGAACATCATGATTCCTTCTTTTAATGTTTATGCAAGGAGATTCATATATACTGTTGAAATTTACCTATAAACTGCAATAACATTAATTTTTACATTTCGGATGTTGCAATATTAATAAATATAAATGTATGTGTGATATTCAGGTTCTCATTTATTACTCTGAGTTTGTTGTATTAGTATATGAATTTTTATTCTCTTGTATAATAGACTTTAAATTTTAAAACATAAATTATCTTAATATTCATTTATATGCAGCTAGAATTTGAATTTTAATTCAAAATTTTTTTGTTTAATTGAAACTGATTTGGGTTAAGATCTAATTGGTTTAGTTGAGTGGATTAGCTATCAAATAACCTTAATTAGTTCAATTTTGACTGGTCAAAGTAAAAGCTTAGGTGGAATTGTCTAAATGCCACTTGGAATGAATTATAGCAATTGGAATACATGCATATAACACTTGTATGGGCTGAAAATTAGAAAGAATTTGTGATAATTTGTGAAAATTCAGCTTTAGGGTAGAAAAAAACTCTCATTTTTTTCCATATGCACTGGCCAAGGCTGAGAATTGGAGTTGGGTAGAGGGAAATCGAGAGGGAAGAGTTAGAAAATCAAATAGTAAGTTCTAGCTAAGATCCTTCTCTCTTCCTTAATCTTCCTTCCTCTCTTCTCATTCTTCTTTCTTTCTTTTTTAAGAGAAAAGCTAGAGTTGTACCAGCTATAAAAAGAAGGAATTTTCAAAGCCTAATTTCATTGGATGACAAACATGAGATATGCAAAAATCATGCATATAAATTTAAGAATTCCAATATCAAACACAGTATTTTGAGTAAATTGGAATGCATATTAATAATTGTAAGTTGGAATACATAGTAAATACATGCATGGTAAAATTTATGTGTTATTTATGAATTGTAAAAGCTTTACAGATACTTTATCTTGTTAAAAATGTCTTTTGAAAATTCATGGTACCTTTTTGCTCGGACGAAATTGTAGGCAAATCACTTTTATAAATGGATTTTGTATGTTATGCATGTGTAAAATTTATTAATAGTCTTTGGCTTATTAACTTAGAGAAAGTCGGCTTAGATAGTTTGGACATCTAAATCGTAGGCCGATTGAAGCTCCAGTCAGAAAAATTGAGTTATTGGATTTTGCCCATGTACAAAGAGGAAGAGGGAGACCAAAGAAGACATGACAAGAAACTATAAGGAGTGATCTTAGTTACTTAGACTTAGATAAGAATTTGGTAACTGATAGAGCGCAATGAAAACAAAGGATTCATGTAGTCGACCCCACCTAGTGGGATTAAGGCTTGGTGTTGTTGTTGTTGTATGTAGTTAGTTATGTTTGTTGTACTCATATTTGGGTGATGGAGTTTGTGGTTATACCTGATTGATTTTTGACGCAGAGCTTATTGTTTTGCTTTTATTCTATTTTTGGGACTTGTTTATACATAATAGAAGCAGCATGTGGTTTATTATTTAAAATGAATGCTTGCAATGAAAGCTTAGTGATTAGATGATGAACTTTTTGTTTTGAGAGTATGATAATAAATATTGTAAATGTAATTCTCTATTGTGTTAATGTATTAAAGTCTGTCTTTGATGTGTTAGATCAGCAATAACTCATTACAAAAGTGAGATTGGCTATAAATTTCTACATTTTATTGGTTATGTCTAGAAGTTAATTCAATCAGGTAAACAATCTGTACGAAATGTTTTCATCGCCATTATACTTAATTTTTTCAGAAAGTCATTATACTTAATTTTTTGTAGTAAATTGTTTCTAAAGAAATTTACTTCACCCATTCTGTTAATTGAAGTAATTGTGAACATTGGTCCATATTTGTTATGCCATAACATTTATTACACTTCATTATGACTTATCCCAAATTTTTCCACTTGCTGTTAAGTTTCTTTCATTATTGTGTTAAATTCTGTTTTCATTGTTCTGGCCTGAATCTACATTAATTTATTTGTTTCTGTAGTTTTTAGATGTTATGCTTTTTCTCTCGATGGGATTTGTAAGTGATATGTTCACTGTTTTAAGACAAATAGGACGATCTGAAGATTGGGATAACTCACCTCATCCAAGGAAGTACTTTTGGGATTGATGTGCGTGTTGTTTCCTATCTTTTTATGATTCAAAGGTGTGGAGTGGCTTGTCAAAACTTACATCTCAGGCTCAAATTATATGTTAACGTTTAGTCAATCTCTGTTGCAGATCTCTTGATTAAGTTCGTACCTTAATGAGAAATCAAAACCTGAAAAAGTGAAAAATAAAATGAATTACATCGGAGATGAATCTATTGAGAATAGAATGCATGGGATGTTGTCAATATGTGCAAAAGAAGGATCTAATATATATGAAGTGGGTGCAAAAGGGGAATTACAATTTGGATGAAAGTGTAAAGAGATGCGAAGCAAAGCTTGTAGCCAAAGGTTATTTGCAGAAACATGGTATAAAAGTTTTTGAAAATTTCCTCTAAAAGCATGGTATGGAAGTGATTATCATTGTTGTTTCACCAGTAGCATGTCAAGTAATTTAGAAGACTTGCACCAACCGAAATGGAATGCCACAAGTGTTTTTCATGACATTAAATCCACAATATTTATAATGAAGAACCCAGTGCTCCATGAAGGACAAAGTATATAGAACTCTGGCACCATTTTGTATGAGATGTTGTTGGAGGAACTATTGAGATCAAATATTACCCTAGAAGCTCAAGTTTTCAATGGTCTCACAAAGGCCCTTAGCTTTCGAAGAAGTTTATGGCATACCTTGGTGTAGGAGATTTTGCATCAAGGGAGTGTGTGATGGATTCTTGCCATTTTCTATTAATCATGTAAGTCCGTAAGTGGCCAAATAGATTTTGAACGGATCAAATATTTGGCTGTTATGAAATGGGTTAATTGGAGTAAATATAGGAGAATAGTTGTAAGTGAGAGCTTTATGCTATCTTAAAGCACGTTTTGGTTTTCTAGGACAGAAGTAAGACCGGCGATGATATATGTGATAAAGAAAGTTCACTCAAACTTAAAGGTATATTTTATAAGATAGAAGTAAGACTAGCAATGATATATAATACTGAATGCTTGCTTCTAAAGAGGAAACATAAATGAGAAATAAAATAAATATTACAAAAATGAGGATGCTAAAATGGATGAGTGAGTATATATGAAAATATAGAATGAGAAATGAGTATATCTGCAGAAAAATTGAAATGACATCAATTGAGGATAAACTCATGGAGAATCAGTTTAGATGATCTGGACATATAAAAATCATTGGCTGATTGGAGATTCAGTAAAAAAATTTGGGTTATTGGGCCTTGCCCATATTAAAAGAGAAAAAAGGCCAAAAAAAGATATAACAAAACAATACAAGAATTGATTTTATATACTTAGAGCTAAATGATGATTTGTTAACTGACAAAATATAATGAAAACAAAGGATTCATATAACTGATCCCACCTAGTGAGAAAAAAGCTTATCTGATGTTGTTGTTGTAGGCTTTTCAACGAATAAATTGATTGAGGTATGGCTCCGTCGAAGTAGTCTCATTTGGCAAAACCTCTCTAACCTATTAATTCTTAGGTGACATTCCTCCTTTGTGGCATTCCTTGATCATAGGATTATCTCCTTAAGGTCCTTTTGTAAAGCTTCCTCTCAGTTGTACATGTGCATGGCAAGTATGCAAGAGAATTAAGTAGTTAAAAGAAAGGAGGTCTCACGATGGTTATAAATAGAGAATGACTTCTACTCCAAAGGGGACCTTAGTGGGGAATCAGTTGGTTTGTCTACTTAACGAGGCTAGGTTCTCTTCTTCTTTACAAAAACTCCTGACTAAACTAAAGCATGGTGATCTACATCTTACTACTATCTGCCTTCTTTACACAACATATATATTGGGGATCTTCTTACTTATTCTCATTAGTTATTACAATGTACATTAACTCTTATGTTGTTCATTTAGGGAATCATATATGTAGTAATTTTCTCACTTGCCACTGTGCACTAATTATAGTATCAACTCTTCAAACAAGCATAGATTTTAGTGGCCTTTGGCGCAATGTTACCAGGTTGGTCGAAATACAATGCTCTTGGTAAAATTCTCTATCATGGTACCCCTAAGAAGTTTTATTTATTTTGGGGTGTTATTTTTTGCCACTGTCCAGATTCCTGAGTCCTCTGTTAGTGGTTCCTCTTGTGCCGCTGGTTTTGGGCTATATGAATTGGGCTATCTATGCTTTCTTCCTGATTTAGTCTTTTTCATATAAAAATATTATATTTCGTAATTATTTTTATATTTTATACAGCCCCCTGATCTGAGTATGGGAATGATCTAAAAGCCAATAGGAAGAATAACACGTATGAAATTGCCCAAAATAATTGGAGTTTGCCTGTTCTCCTTGGCACTACATAAATTTATTGGATTTAGATTTTAGATCATTATTTAGTATTTTCCTTAAATGAAAATGTGATAGAAGCTCTGATTTGATGTTCCGTTGGCATGGGACTTTGGACTGGATGAAGGAAACTAATTCCAATATCCATTAGTGGCAGTATAGTTGCAGCCATGGAATCTGTAGTTGATTGAGATAAGAGGGGTGGCCATACAGCCCATTCCACCTTTTTAAATCAAGTTCTCAAAGCAGTCAATTATGTAATAATATTATTCAAAAAATGTAATAATAATAACAATATAATTATTATGTAATCAGAAAATGATACATGCAAGAGTTATGTTTGGGAGAAAAATTCAAACTAGAGATTAGAGGTAAGATTGACTGTATTAAAAAAAAAATAAACAGAAATGAAGAGTTTAGGATGAAGAAGGAGAAAGGGGGAGCTTCTCTCAGGTCCCCTTTTGGAGTAATGGAGAAGAGCTAAGATTAGCTGCTGTTTGCCATAGAAAAAATTCAGCCAAAATGGGCTTTTCAAACAGATCTAGGGAGTCTTGGGAGAACAGCAGGTGAACAGGCCTCAGTCAGCAGCTGAGAAGTTCTCTTTCTAAAGGTTGGAATCCCTCCTTCACCATAAATGAGGTTATTTATAGTGAAAAAGGTAGTGGGTGAAAATAGGTGGGTTAGGTGGTTTTTATTAATGGGGCAATAACTGGGCGACACAGCGATGGCAGAACCTGCCCACACTGCCTGATAGCTCAGGCATAAATGGCAGGCACCCCTCCTTGTCCTTAGAGGTCAATCACATTATAGAGTAAGGCTATGATGGGACAAGAGCCTGCTAATTGGTGACCTGTTCATCCTTATTGTTCGACTAGGTTCGCACTGATTGACTGCTCGGCTTTAATCCAAGTGGGTCACTCAGGCCTGTTCAGGAGCATTGTTCGAGTAACCCTGCTTGGAGACTGAGTTAAACTTGTCCACGTGTCATAACCGAGTGACGTGGCAGCTTTTTCTCTTAACAAGTTACATCTAATTAGGTGTACATCAAAAGTTTATTATTTTCATTAGTAATTGGTATAGTTGCATCAAAAGATTTATTTACATATTCTTTTATTCATGACAGCAATATTGCACATAACAACAACTAGATTAGAGTTATGCAATGTTTATTGTTCATTTATTCATAATTTTTAGGTTAATAATCTCTGGCTTAGTTTGGCGCAAATCAAAAAACTCACAACCTACTTTTTCCTATGTTATTTTACGTCCAACACAAATATATGGTGAAAAATAGATATGAATTACGTCTGATACAACTTTTTATTTTGGATTATAAACTTATATTGATATAAATATCAAACAAACCCAATGTTTGATCACTCATCATTGTTTTCAAATTAAGTAGAAAGACCTACAAAAACCTTCAACCATTATAAAAAGTTGGTCCTAAGCTAGGTTCCTAATTAGAATTCTTGTTTTTACACATATAATTAGACTCTGATTATATTAGTTACAAATTTTTTATTATTGTTGAAATGTATAAAAAAATATTTTGATAACAAGATTGATGATGACTTTTATCTTTTATTTCATTAATTTCAAGATCTGTGTCTTCTATCATTTTATCATATCTGATTGTTTTATAGTTTTTGTAGTCTTAGAAAATTTTGATGATATATGTGCTTCACTGACTTATTCTTTTCTTTGATAGTCATAGGATTTTTCTCTTGTTGCTGTTGGAGTTTTTGCTCAACTCTTTCTACTGTGAGTTCTTTTGTAATGTTTAGGGTAAGATCAGAAATCACATGATTGTAATCGGTGAACCTATGGTAGTTCGGTTAACAATTCTGCATTGACATGTCAAAATATTGGATCATGACGACCTTTTTTCAGCTCAAATTTGAAATTTTCAAGTAATATTTAGCTTGGAATTCGTCTAACTTGAAGTTGTACGTGATAGGCCCCTGCTTCAAACAATAGAATGCGAGCTGCTTCGATAAGCAAGGTGGTGTGAAGTGGAAGATATTTAAGGTACCATAGATATTAGTGTAGTTAATTATGATAGATACAAAATGTTGTATGCGGAATAATATTGCATTGACTTGGGTTAACCTTTACATCGACTTCATTTACCACCAGTGAAAACCCATTGTCAATTTTTTTTTAAACTTGCATGGTAACTGCGGTAAGTATTTGTTGGCTTGGCAAAAAGGTACTTCGCATTGCGACTTGATACCAAATTTTGAGAAAGAAACCTCTGATGAGAACTCAAAGAAGGAATGAAGTACTTAACCAGATGAATATAATTTGCATTCATAGTTTGCATTAAAATGTTAAGGTACAGTAATCAATACTATGCTATTTTTTCTTGCAGGCATGACTTCAAGAAATTTGTTAGCTTTTGTGTTTGTTCAGCTGTCCACGTTATCTATTTGATTAGTGACTATTTCTTCTTGACTTGCAACCTACCATTTTTGATTGGGATGATTGTACGCAGGAATCATTATAGATCTATTTGTTGGGAGACTGGAGCACACATGGATTATCCCGCATTAGCGGTGAACATTAAGTCGTGGTACTTAACATGTAAGTGATTTCTCCCGAGCTACTAGCTTAAGTTTTTGAGTTAAATAGTATCCATTCATTTGCGTATTGAGCCCACCGTCTTCAACCATGGTTGAGAAAGAATTCTTAACACGTTAAATGGATCATGGATGTAAAAAGATCAATGTGAACGGATTCTGATGTAAGAAGAAGATCGTTTGGAGAGCGCATGCAGAATTATCCCACTGCGGTAGTAGATTATAAGCTACGACCCTTAATATACAAGTAACGATTGTAAATCGCTTAGGTTTTTGGATTAACCAGTGCCCATTTACTTGTGTATTATATCTAACTTAAGCTTTTGGTATTTCTCTTAACATTATTGGTAGAAATTACTATGCTTTTGGAGAAGAGTTCTTCAAATACGTTCTTCTTATGGTTCAATTGCTAGTAACAAGAGCTTCTAATCTCAACAGCCACAACGTTTCTGAAAATTAACTAATCAACGTGTTAGTAGTTCATTAACAACTGAACCTTAATTGTGGGCTAAGCTTCGTCTCTTTGAAGGCGGGATCTTCGAGGAGCAGCACCTTATCCCCATCCTTCACCCCTGCCATGTGCAGGTGGTCTCCATCCTCCCTCTCTCTCCCTCTGAACAGCAACCTCTGCTCCCTTGGCTGCAGCCCTGTCACCACTGACATCACTTTCTTCATCTCCCCTGCAATTTTATGCAAATAGAAAGTGATCTGAATTAAAGCTGGCATCATCGTCTTTTTCTTTCGACAATTTCTTCTTTTTTAATAAGTCTAGAACTTCTCGCTACTCATTTCCAATGACTATTTTAAGTTTTAATCATAATACATTTAATTCATTGGATAATTCATGTTGTCTTCTATGAGAAACATGATAATCTAACTTTTATTAATACATAATTTAGCTTCAAATTTCAACGAACACTTGATTCAAAAAAAAAAATTGGGTTAGTTCCAGACTGATTAGCAGAGGATGCTCACCAAAAGTGGAGATGGCTCCAATGGAGATATGGTGCCAATGCGAACCCACACTGATCCTCAATCTTATAATGCCATCAGCCTCACTTGCTGCGCTGAGTACTCTCTTCTGCACAAGCATCCCTCCAGGCCGTATCTCCCACTCGATCTGGCCGAGTTCATTCCTGCTCTTGCTCTCACCGATGCCGGCGCTGCCAACGCCCTTCGAATTGCTTCTGAACAGTCTCCTTGTTCTTAGCTTGATCATCTTTCTCCCTGACTGCAGTGATGAGGTTTTGCTTGGCTATAAGGAGAGAGAGAGAGAGAGAGAGAGAGAGAGAGAGCACATGGGGTTGGCACCGCGCTTTGCTTGATTGGTGGGGGGCAAGAAAATATCACTTGAAAAAGAGATGCAAACAACGAGAAATAAAGAATTCATATAGTCGACTCCACCAAGTGAAATAAAGTCTTTGTTGTTTATTATTTGATAGAGTTCAACGAAGATTTGCATTTGATTCGAGTTACATTACGAAATTAATATTTATATTTTGTCTGCACATCAAATCAATTATAAATTAGTTTAATTTTTATTAAAATGATATCTGAACGAGTTGAAAATTTGCAGAGAACATGAGGCTGGTTGGAAGTTTATGAGCAAAATGACATTATAAAGCTGATTGACCCAAATTCAAGGCATATGCATGTGGACTTGTAGAATCAAATGTTCTTGGGCAGTTTATTTTAAAATGCTTCCCAAAGATAATTACATTCGTGTGCGAATTTTTGGAAGAGCCAGGAGTTTGGGCACCAATCCCCGCCTCGCCCTCACTCTCGATCAGAGAGAGGGAGAGGAGGGGATGGGGATGCTGTCGGCGGCGGGCTACTCCGCCTCTAATTTTGTAATTTTAAAAAAATTTAATGATAAGAATTTATTTAATGGTTATATTAAAAAGTTAAGAACTTAAATATATATTTTTTTATGTTAAAGAATTTAAATATTAATAATTTATAATTTGTTTGATATTATGTTTTAACTTGAATGTAATTTATTCTAATGTTATAATATCTTTTTTCTATAGTACCTGAAGTTCAAGTATGGGATCATTTTTTGGCATAGTCTTATATTTATGCCATAATTTAGTCATATGATATCATCATGATGAGATGATGATTGGAGGAATATGCCTGTTACAGTCACCTAGTGGTTGAAGACCTGTTCATCTCTTTTGAGGGAGAAATTATTGCATTGCTTCATTCGGATGCAAATCAAAGACCGCCACGTATACTCGAATTCACTTATATTGCACACGTGGCGGCCTCTGATTGACATTCGGATGGTGCTCTATCCGTATGCAATAACTTCTCCTTTCAAGGAGGCAGTAGGGGTCTGACTTCTCTTGGGCTCTTTTTAATGTAAGAACTAAAATCAAGATTGAAATGATACTAATTTTAGAAAATAATAATAATAAATAATTTTTTTAATTATTTTATATAGATTTTAATATAAAAATATTATTTTATTTCACATATTTAATAATTTTTTATAAAAATATTAATTTTATTTTGCATTTTAGACTAAAATATTTGATTATCAAGATTTTTTGTATAGGAAGTGAAATAAAATTGATATTTTTATTAAAAATTATTGAGTATGTGAAATAAAATAATATTATTTATATTAAAATTTATATAAAATAATTAAAAAAAATATTTATTATTATTATTATTATTATTTTTAAATTAATATCATTTTAATTTTTATTTTGATTCTTGTGTCAAATAGGGCCTTAAGTTAATAGATTGTGAAAGGATATTGACAATCAAAATTCACATAAGATTTATGAACTTAATATATATATATATATATAATTATATATAAGTTATAATAAAATAATTTAAAATTAAGAATGCGATGACTCATGGTCTAAGAGGTTGCAGTGTGCTCGTGTTGTGATGTTCTTAAAGAATGAAATCACTGCTATAAATAGTAGTTTTTCTTAGCCCGACAAGAGAGGAATAAATTGAGGAGGTTTTCTGAGCTATATATGAGATTATAATAATAATATATTGATATATCTTTTAAGGGATAAAATTGTGGATTATAATCAATCAAAGTGAATAATACTTTAATACTTGAGACATGGATAGTGGCACTGGGTATTGCAATAATTTAGTATGTTTCTGCTTTTAGAGTATTTTTAATTTTTTTAAGGGAATTGGCATGCAGGAAAATTAATGTAATGTACATGAAGTTCAAATATAATATAATTTTTACTAATAAAATAATTTTATTTAGAATTCAATATTATTTAGATATTTATAGTCTTTAAATTATTGTTTTTAATACTTTTCAGAAAATATTATTTGTATTAAATTAATCAAATTTTATTTTAAAAGGAGACATTTTTAATAATTAAATTTAATAAAATTCATTAAAAAAGATTTACTTAAAAAAAATTTAAATAAAAGGAATCTAAATAATATTTTTTATTTTTATAGAACTAATCAAACTATGGTAGGCCCAGATGAAATTTTCCTTTAATTTTTTTTTTTATAGAAGTTCCCCCTTAATTTTTTGTTGAACTGTTAAATATCTCATGAATCCAGCGGTTAGAATTAATGCTTAACTGATTCAGTTATTTAACTACCTATCCGGCGCTTAACTTGGTCCTTCCCGCTTCTTTCTCCAACGGCTAATTACTGAGTCCACCTCCCTCTCTCTCTCTCTCTCTCTCTCTCTCTCTCTCTCTCTCTCTCTCTCTCTCTCTCCTCATTCACTCTATAACCGCTTCTCTATTTCTCACCTTTGCCTCTTGTTCCAGCTATCCATTTCTCCTCTCACTCCAACAGCTACTTCAGCATACAGAAAGAGGGAGAGGATATATGGCGGTCGGTTACATCATCATCCCCATCGAACTCCTACTCCTTATAGCGCTCCTCTCATTCTCAGCCTGCCTCCCCGCCCTCTCCATTGACTTCGTGGTCGGTGGCAGTGATGGCTGGACCATCCCCTCCTCCAACGACACCGATTTCTACAACCATTGGGCTGCCAAGAATCGCTTCAAGGTCGGCGATACTGTCAGTAAGTCACCAGATCTTTATCTTTTAATCATATCGCTAGCAAAATCTCTGTTAAATTTCTGGTAACCAAATTTTTATATTCAATTCATTGCAGGCTTTAAATATAAGAAGGATTCGGTAATGGTGGTGAGCGAGGAGGAGTACGACAAGTGCCACTCGGCTCACCCCGTTTTCTTCTCCAACAACGGGAAGACGGAGGTACGGCTTGATCGACCGGGGCTCTTCTACTTCATGAGCGGGGCCGACGGGCATTGCGAGAGAGGGCAGAAAATGATCATCAAAGTGATGGGCGACGGCACTGGCAGTGCACCCGGAGGATCGCCGCCGGGCGGCGGGCATGGCAGCGATTCTGATCCGGATTCCGATGCTGCCGGCCTGATCTCAGCTCAACTGCCACTCTATGCTGCCGTCGGCGGATCTGTGGTTCTAATGCTTTTAGGGTTTGATTAATTAAGGTTTATTAATGCCTTAATTGAGTTAGCTAGTTCTCTAATTATCTGTTTTATTGCTAGTTTAGATGTGGAATTGCTTGCATCTTCTGCTTTGGGAATTCTTGAGATAAAGAAGATTTTAGTGATTACTGATTAATATATTTTTTTTTTCAATTTATGTGTTTTTCTTTTTTTTTTGTGAAATTTATTTATGTGTTTTTCATATGTAGTGTTTGAGCATTATGAGTTATGGGCCTTGAGCTATTGACTAAAATGTAGGAGCATTTGTGGTTCACAATTATTAATCATCCTCTTATTAGATTACATATTTCTTGTTGTTTAATTTAGGTTTTATTGTGTCAAACTTGCTTAATATTAGATAAAAATTTGGGATAATTTCATATTATTATGTATTAAATTCTTTTAAATATCATATTTACTTTCAGATTTTCTCCATTAACAAGAGTTGTTATATTTTTAACGGTTATTATTTTAATTAAGGGGGCGATTGGTTTAATGTTATATTGATGTTATGTTATATTATTTAGAGAAAATAATTATTTAGTTTAATGATATTTACAAAGAATCTTCTATTAGATTATAAAATTATTAGTCAAAAGATGACATACATCTAGATTACATAACAGCAAGATAACATCGAACCAAATGCTCCCTGAAGTAAATGGGAGTTGAGGTACACGTTAATTGTTTAATTATGCTAGCTACTTTAGTTCTATCTATTTAAATTAAGTTCTGTGAAAATTTATCACATCATATAATTAAGTGAATTAATTTAAAGTGGTCAAAATATATTGTTGATAGAGAGAAACGGAGTCCTGAGAATTAGAAGCATGTAATGTTTCTAACCTAGAAAGCTATTATAGAGGAATTAAGAAATATCTAGAAAAACATAGTTTTAAGGTGGGGATGACTTCCCTTATGTCCACCTGAGAGCTAGTGAAAAAGCTTTCAATAAAACTCAAAAGGTTTGATCAAAAGACTAATTACAAGAAAAGAGAGAAATAAAGAGAATACAAGCTTCTTTCTAGGAAGATATTAGCTGTGATAAGAATGATTCTCCCTCGTAGTTCCGTGAAGAGGTATTTATAGATGAGCTAAGGCGGTGCTCAACAGTTTTCAAGTTAAAACAGATGGTTTGAAGAAGATTGCTGATGTTGTCAAAAAGAAGACACATAGATTCTTGATCTGGTTGGCTGTTAGAAATTGGATGACCGACTACTGATGCCCGAAAGTTGCAATTCCCAATTAATTGAAAAAGGGAAGGGCTCTGTAGCAGAAACCATGAGTATAGGATGCTGACATTGTCAAAAAGAGGACATGTGAATTCTTCATCTGGTAGACCGATGACCGGGAACCTACAATTCTTAGTTAACTGAAAAAGGGAAGGGCTCTGTAGCAGAAATGGCGAGTACAGGATGCTGATGTGGTGGTCTCTATCCAGCTAGGTGATCACAATCGGACCAACCCATCGTGGCCGACAGAAGCAATAGAGGGGGTCATATATCATGGCCGATGGTTAAATATTTTTGTAAAAGTAAAGATAAATGTAGTTAGGCAAGCAAAATTTAAAAAGCCTTCAGATGATACATGTACGTCTGAGATGCAACGCTGAATCCAGGTGTAAATATATATATTTAGGAAAATGCGATTAATATTATATTTAAAGAGTTTTGTGAGTTCAATATGAAATTACATCGTTCCACAAGATACTTTGGATTTGAATCACAGTTTATTTAAAAAATATATATTTATATAGTTTTCCGAGCTGCCACTTCATTAATATTTCATATTCTTGAGTATATAACAAATTCAAACCTATTTATACCAATAATACTTTATCACGCACTTTTTTTTGAATAATTTTAAATATATTGCTACTTTTGATCTACTGAGATGAACTCTTTTAGGTTTTCGAGCATTTCTCTAAATCTCTAGTTTCATTTTAGCTCCCTCTTTAGTTTTCTCAACAAGGATAATATCATCTGCGAAGCATACACCAAGGCACTTCATCTTGAATATGTCCAATCACGACTTCTATAATTAAAGCAAAAAGATAAGAACTTAAAGCTAGTTGAGCCTTGATGTAATCCAACTGTAATAGAAAAATCCTTAGTCCAACCTCCTTGTGTCCGAATACAAGTAACAGCTCCTTTATACATGCCTTTAATAACTTGAATATAAGCAATACAAATTCCTTTCTTTTCTAAAGCTCTCCAAAGTATATCTCTTGAGATTTTATCATAAGTTTTTTTCAAATCAATAAAAATCAAATGTATATTTTCCTTTCTCTCCTTAAATTTCTCCATTAAACTTTTTAATAAATAAATGACTTTTATAGTAGATCTACCTGATATAAAACCAAACTGATTCTCTGATACCTTAGTATTATTGCATAATTTTTGTTCGATCACCATCTCTCAAAGTTTTAAAGTATAACTTATTAATTTAATTTCTCTATAATTAGCACAATTTTGTACATCGTCTTTATTCTTATAAATAGGTACTAATATACTATTTCTTCATTTATTTGATATTCTTTTAGTCTTCAAAACCATATTAAATAATTTAGTGAGCCAAGAAACTCCTTCATCTCCTAAGCACTTCCAAACATCTATTAGAATGTTATCTGGTCCTACTGTTTTTTTATGCTTCACATTCTTTAAAGCTTTCCAGACTGACATATATGCTTCATCTTCTTTTACGCTTCCTCTAGTGAAAACTTGACATCACACTGAGCTCCTAGACTGACATCACATAGGTCTGTTCCAAGCATTGGTGTGGTAACAATGGTGAGGTGGCGACGCAAAGAGAGTGATAATAGTAGAGTGGTGCTAGGGCGGTGGCTGTGGGGAGTGAGCCCCTCTCGGGATCATTCTTGGCAACAGCTGGCAAACAAGGATCAGCGACATACGGGGCGGTGTCGGCGAGGTGCGCTACGAAGGCCCCGGGGGGAGCGAAATCAATGGCGTTTGGTGGCAGGGCGCGGAGGCTAGCTGCGGCAAGATAGAGGGAGCTCTTCTCGGGCTTCCTCATGTCAATGGCTCCCTGGCGGCTACACGGGTCGACGATGAAGTCGCCTCTATTGGTGTGGCAAACGGTGGTGGTAGCGGGGGTGACTGCGCCTGACGAAGGCCTGAGTAGGCAGAGCCTGCGACTGCAGCAATAGAGGGCCCATCTCAGGAAAAATTATTGGGTGCGCCGCGCGCACCGTTCGGACGCCCAATCAGAGGGCGTCACGTGTGCCCGGACTCAGCTGCATGGCACACGTGGAGGCGGATAGTCTGCGTGGAGGCGGCAATCGGCTGGAGGGGGAGTGCGTCTCTCTCTTGGGTTTTCCCAATTCAAAACTCTAAAAAACTCAAAAACTAAAAAATCCTAATTTTAACATATCATCATATATATACTTACTCTTTAATCCTAACCCTTCAGTTATACTTTTCGAGACGTTCAATGTGGGAATTGTCGTATCACAATACTTTCTTTATTCGTTACAGATATTTGTTTCGAGAGACACGATTGTGCATCTCTCAACATAATTCATTATGGATATTTAAACACGATTGTTCACTCTTTTGTATAATTTATCCTGGCTTTGATTCCTTTGATTACTTTTCGTGATTATATGATGTTGTTTGAGGCTTATGGAAGTTGAAAATCATATATCTCTTATGTTAAATCTTTGGTTATCAACTAACCTAAAAGTTGATGATTGTAGGTTATGGCTCAGAATTTTTTTTTATATTTTAACATATTTTTTCACACGTAGATTTAGTCTCTTTGTAGTATGGAGTTTAATATATGTACTTTTTTAACATAATGCTAAGGATAATTGGATTCACGAAGATTTATACTTGAGACTTTTGAATATTGTTTTCTTGAAACTCTCACACAGGAAGAATCTTATTTATATAGTCGGAGTTGACAAATAAGACCTAGATACAAACTAAAAATTCAATAATAAAATAAAGAATACTAACTCTCTTACAAAAAGACAGAAGAAGTAAAAAAATGAGTACTACTTTCTTACACAATAAGAAGAAAAGAAGATAAAGGAGCCAAACAAGAATCACTAATTAGCTGCAAATTAGGGACCTGGATGTACAACTAAAGAAGACATGCTACAGTCAAAGATCTTTTAGATCCTTAAGGCCCTGTTTGGTGCAAGGATCAAAATAGTATTAGTTTAAAACAATAATAATAATAAATAAATATTTTTATTCATTTTACATAAATTTTAATATAAAAAAATATTATTTTACTTCATATACTTAATAATTTTTAATAAAAATATCAACTTTATGTCAGATTTTAGACCAAAATATTTGGATCGAGTATTTTAGTTTAGGATGTAAAATAAGTTGATATTTTTATTGAAAATTATTAAGTATGTGAAGTAATATTTTTATATTAGAATTTGTGTAGAATGATTTAAAAAAATTATTTATTATTATTATTTTTAAATTGGTACTATTTTGGTCTTAATTTTGTTCATCGCGCCTAATATGGCCTAAATGCCTTCCAACTTGCCTTTTAAGCCTCCTACCAGCTACAAAATAAGTCCAAGGACTTGGAAGCAAATCACCTCAGCAACTNATATTAACAAAAAAATTTACAAATATTTTACACAAAAAATTTATTCGTCGTAATTACAAAAAAATTTTCTCGAGTACTCCTCCTCTTCTTCTGAACTATTATCCTTAAATTCGTCCACAAAATTGTATTGTTANCGGTTCCACCGGTTCCAGGTCCTGTTGGACCTGGAATCGGTCCGGTCCGGTTCCAACCGGTTCCGGATCCGGTCCGGAACCGGTTTGGTGGACTTGGATCCGGTCCGAGTCCGGTCCGGATCCAGATAATTGGGTCGGGTCGGGTCAATCGGATAAATTAATTAAAAAATATATTTATTTATACATTTTATAAAAAAAAAGTATATATTTTGT
>JAEMOT010002396.1:175631-210942 GCA_019297695.1 Apostasia ramifera | reverse complement strand
AACCGGTTCGGAACACCGGTTCGGTTCCGAACCGGATAACCGGTTCTGCTTACGCAGAACCAGTCCGGACCGGTTCTGCGGCCCGGAACCGGTTAGAACCGGTCCGGTTCAACCGGTTCTTACTGGACCAGTTTCGGACCGATTCTGGGTCGAACCTGTCCAATAAGCAGCCCTAGCAACTAGAAACGACCTGCCTAACTGAAAGAAGAAATTCGTAAACCTGTTTGATGCAAGAACCAAAATCAGTACCAAAATAGTACTATTTTAAAAAACAACAATAATAATAATAAATAATTTTTTCTAATTATTTTACACAAATTTTAATATAAAAAATATTATTTTATTTCACATACTCAATAATTTTTAATAAAAATATCAACTTTATTTCATATCCTAGACCAAAATACTAAATTTTTTAACTAAAAATCCAAACTTTAGGGGCCTAAAAATAAACTCAACAAGACAACTTTTTAGGCTTAAATCTCACTCCTTAAATCTTTGAATTTGATATCATATTAAATCTTTCGTTATCAATTTCTTCGAATGACATTATTATTTTCGGCTGGATGTTTGAATTTTGAGTTTGTTGTGTAACGGCAAATACCGGAACCAATGTGTGTTTGTTTACGATAGTTAATTTTAATAGAATTAAGAATTAAATTTTAGATATAGATATTTTTTTATTAAAAATTATGTATGTTATAAAATAAAATTAGTTATTATATTAGAATATGTGTATGGTGTAATATAATTAGTTATTACTTTTAGAATGTGTGGTATATGAAATAAATTTAATTTTTTATTTTGAAATATATATATTATGCAAAATATAGTTAAATTTTAAAGTAAATTTATCCGGGTCTCTCAAGTTTGGGTTAACATCGAATAGGTCCACAAGTTCAAAAAAATTTTAATGAAGTTCTTGCGATTGATATTAATATTTTTATTAATTTTTTTTTATTTAATTTAAATTTTTTTATTTTTTAAATAAAATTTATATTTAAAATATAAAATATCAGAAATGCCCTCTTCTCTCACTTCCTAGCATCATAGGGCCACCGCACACTGCGCGTGCAGCTGCGCCACCGGATTGTATTTTGGTTGTGTTAAAAAACATTATTTTTAGCTAATTTTATATATTATTACAATTTTATATTTATCTATATTATATAAAATTTTAAGTATTATATTTTTTAATACATTTTATCTCAGAATTTAAATTTTATAAAGGGTTTAGAATGTAGGTTAAAATATTAATTTTTATTTTGATATTATATATGATATAAAGTTATTTTTTTGATAAAATTCTTTTGAAATTTAAAAAAGAAAAAATTTAAGGTCCTATTTAATGGGATAAAATATTAGTGTTGTTTTAATATTATATATGATATAAAATTAATTTTAATATTTATATATGTTTCACTTTTTACAAGAAAATCTCCCAAATTTACAAAAAAGTGTTTTACCACACAGTTTTATAATAAATAATTTCGTTTTTCTTATTATTTTTAATTTTTTTCGTTCTAATTAAAAATAATATAATTCTTTTAGGCCAAGCTCCATTTGCAGCCGCTAAGCTCCGCCACGGTTGAACCCTAGCCCGCTCCCTCTCTTCTCCCTCCTCCCCGCCAGCACGCTACCCTCTCGAGCTATGGCTTCTCAGAGCCGGAGGCTTCCCCTTAAGGGCCGGGACGAGGATGGCGTCATCGCCAGGCTTTCCCAGTCGCCAATAGTCGTTCGTGGGAGGGAGGCCGCCGGAGATGCCGCCACCGTCGCCAAGAAGCTCCTACGGAGTACTGGCAAGGCCGCTTGGATCGCAGGCACGACGTTCCTCGTCCTTGTCGTCCCCCTCATCATTGAAATGGACCGAGAGGCCCAGATGAATGAGCTTGAGATGCAGCAAGCCAGCCTATTGGGCACTCCCCCGCCCTCTCTCGTCCCCCCTCCGCCTAAGTGATCGGCTACGTTTTCGTAGCCCAGAGATTACGGTTCCTTGAGGTAAATGATTTCCGTTGTATGCCGACTTTAGATTAGCTTAAGAGGATGTTGAGGAACTAAATGATTTGGCTTCTGGGTTATGAAGTTGCATTTGCATTTTGGATAAAATATGACGATTTTAAATGTTGGAATCTTTGATTACTGCTTCTGGGTGCTTGTTCTTGAATTTGGATTTGCCTGCAGCATAAATTTTGTTTGTTCTAATGCAGTTTATTGACTTGGTTATGCCTTCAATGTATCTGTCGATTGTTTTAGAAGCATGTATGGGAGATCGTCCTGCATCATCTGATTTAAATTAGCATTTGTTCTAGTAAGATTGTATGCTTTTGAGTAGAATTCGAGGAAGAGCAGAGTGTTTAGTTATTTATCCACATGCCATATGTTGATTGGTTTGTTTCTTATTCTGTTGTTAAGGAGTTATCAGAAAATATACATTTTTTTTTTGCCTTACATCTCTGTAGTGGCTGTGCATTCTATTATTATTGCCTCCTTGAATCTATATTCTCTTGCTGTTGTTGTTGTTGTGGTTGTTTTTTATTATGCATCATCCGGTTGCATCTCTGCCTGATCTACCTCAAGTTTTCGTTGTACAACCATCCTTGAAATAAGGATAGGCTTTCTACGGTTGAAAAATTGTTGTTCCTTTTATGAACTGAACTATGTTTTAGATTAAGCTAAGTGGCTTAACTTTTTTATACGGATTTGAAATTCTGAACCTTGGTAGGTGAATGGAATTTGATTATCTTCTGTATATTTTGGTTGTAACTTTAGAGATGAGTTACTAGTCATTCTGATTAAGATGGTTGCAATTTTCGCGATACTCTTTATAGACATTTGGCAGCACTTCAATACTTCAACAAAACATAGGGAAATATAATCCCACTTCATATCCAATACCTGACATGAGCCTTCGTTATCAAGTTCGATGTTTGTGGTGGACAACTTTTCTCTTAGGATGGCAAGACATGTCTAGGAGATAGGTTCATCTCAAATGTGAATCCTACGTAACACAATTAGGTCAGCAGTAGCCAGGCAGATTTAAAAGAACAACGGCATCAAAATCTTAATACCAAACTAGTTGGGGCTGGCTGTATGGACTTATGTTCTCCATTTAGCTCTATGATAAAGCAATGCTTTTTGTAGGGTGTGAGTTAAGGTCTTTTGTAACAGTCATATCCCTAGTCTTGTTTGGTCTTTCCTTTCCCCTCTTGTGAAAGTGTGTTTTCATTCTCTATGAACTCTACTAGTTGAATAAATAAATTAGAATTTGTGGCCCAAACCAAACTTGATAATCTTATGGTCAACCTTTGACCTGTTTGAAGGCAGATATTGGTCAACCCATCATACTGACCCCTTTATAGCAAAACCGGAACCCAATTGAATCTCACATGACCCGAACTTAATAATGTACAATTGTAACCTGACTTGTTTAATAACAAATCAATAATTATGACATAAGTTGAATCAAGTACTAAATAGGTGAACACAAACTCAAAATTCAGAATGATCATTGAGTTTTGTTCATCTTTTTACATGAATACATGTCTGTTAAATCGTTTCAACAGTTTCTTTGTGACGCCCGTGGCCGAAGAGGGCGGGGAGTGACGCCGGGTGATGTCCTAAGAGAAAGGAATCACTGAGGCAAAGTGCGGCTCCTGGCAGGCTTCTAGGCCGAATAATGGGTGGTGAGAGGGGCACAAGAATGAATCGTCTCACATCGGAAAGGGAGGGAGATCCTGAGCTGTATAAGTAGATAACGTGATCTTAAATAGTAGAGGCGTCTTTTGGGGCAAAACCGTGAGGCTAATGATGGAAAACTCCATAGTTAAGCGTGCTTGGACAAGAGTAGTATTGGGATGGGTGATCTCCTGGGAAGTACTCAAGCACGCAGTTTTTCTAAAGCCAAAGCGGACAATACCTCTACAATGAGATCACGAGATGTTACATTCTTTGATCCCAGTTTTGAATTCACATAGGTCTCTGAGTTGTCTAAGTAGTTTCAAGTTCTTCATTTAAATGGTTATCATCCTTCCTTTGCACTTGTATGCCAATAGTTGCCAATTATGCATCTATAAAGGATATGCTATCTACAAAGCTTTGAATGCTTTTGCTTAGTCAAGCTCTAACTAGTTTTTAATTGAAATAATGGATTTTTATATTTGTGAATTGTTTAGGTGAGATAAATGTTAGGGGTAAATTTGATTATAGGTCTTTGAGGTACTTGGTTTTCTAAATGTTGGTATATGAAATTTGAATCACTACATGCAGGCCTGAGTTTTAAGTTTAAATATCGTTTGGTTGATCCGTCATTTTTGTTTTGTTTATTTTGCTTATTTTCAAATTTACCCTAATTTAATTTATTTACTTACCACTTTTTTACGACACATTAAGTAATTTTGTAGAGCTATATAGCTTTTTCCATCACTAAGTTTAATCAAGTTGGACCAGTCAAGCTATATGTTATAGGATGAATGGATCGAACGGCTATAAAACTTGAATTTAGTATTGAAATGTGCAGGAAATATGAAATATTTAGTTTTCTACATGCAAGTTGTATAATTAATTTACATTTTTATTTTGATAGTTAAAAGATAGAGAATATTGTTAGTTGCGTGAGTATGTGTAAGATATAATACCTTTAACTTTAACATTGGCAAGTCAAACAAATCGAACACGCCTTTCTGTGAATATATGTTTACAATGGTGTTATCATAAGGGATTGCAGATATAAACATGCACATTTATGTACATATAAATTTTCAGTGGTATCCATTACATGTTTAGTTGAAGATATATTTTGTTTGCTATATACCTCACATGGAAAGATCCTCCTCCTCATCTTTAGATATGCTTAATGACTTTCAATGAATCGCCCTCGATTCATATATGCTTTACATTAAGGGGGCATTTGGTTCAATGTTATCTTGATGTTATGTTATGTTATCTAGAGAAAGCAATTGTTTGGTTTAATGATATCTATAAATAATCTTCTATTAAATTATAAAATTATTAGTCAAAAGCTGACATTTAGGGGGCGTTTGGTTCATTGTTATCTTGGTATTATGTCATGTAATTTAGATATCATCTTTTAATTAATAATTCTATAATCTCATAGAAGATTATTTATAGATGTCATTAAACCAAATAATTGCCTTCTCCAGATAATATAACATAACATCAAAATAACATTGAACCAAACGCTCCCTTAGATGTCATGACATCTAGATTACATAACATAACACAAAAACAACATCGAACCAAATGCCCCCTAAGTTTTTTGGCAAACGACATCGGTAGATTGGCCGCTGTGCATTCGACAATAGGATCTAGGAATTTTGTCCGCTAAACAAGCTTTAACTTCTCTAGAGTACATCGCAACAACCCGATTCCGACTGTGTTTTTCTCTTCATGCAGCTTTGCGTCGAAATTTAGTTTTATGGAGTAGTTTTGTAGGGTGCTGAGGAGGGTTCCTAGCTTATTGGAGTTCTATGAATTTTTTTTTTTGTTTTTTGTTGTTGTTGCCACACGCATAGAGATTCGAACAACATTAATTGAAAGATGTTTACTTAAAGTATGTAATTATGTCCGTAGTTGTTAGGACAAAAATTTATACTTTTTATATGAAAAAAATTGTACTTTCAATTTAAGTTTTTATTTTTTTTTATTTCAACTTTTAATTTAAGTTAATACCGTAATTTTCTTATTAATGACTTGTATTCAAACGAGATATTTAAATTTTTGAGTTTTTCATGCAGTAAATTCTGAACTTCCGTTGTTTTTTTTTTTTTTTTTAATGTTATTTTTAATGAGTAATAGAAGATAAATTTTTATATAATATTTTTAATATTTAAAAATCTATATAATTTAAAATAGAATTAATTTTAATATTAAAATTGTATATAATGTGATCAATAAAATTAATTTAAGTTAAAATTAATCAGGTAAACAAACAATCCTGCAAACACTTTTCTAGCTCAATGAGGATGTAGAGTGTCTGGTTGCCAAGGAATTTTAAATTTGAAGTTAAATTAATTTTTTTTTTTACGTGAAAAAAGAAAATTATGATATTGGAAGATAATAAATTTTAAGTATGTAAATATCTTAAAGTATTATTTATAAGTAATTTTTATTATATATGAATTAAAATATTTATTGTTAGTTATGAGGAAACTTCAATTATCCTCATAGCTAACAATAAATAAGCATTTTGTGTAGCTATACATATCATTATTATACTTAATAAAGAATACTATCTTTATTACATGTAATATTATCTTTATTATTCATAACAAAAATGTTTAAATGTAACATTTTTATTTTGTACATTGCAATATAGGTAACAATATAAAGAACAATTTTTTGTCCTTTTTATTGTACTTTGTTTAATGCCAATTATTTTTTGGTTTATTATCCTTTTTTTTTCTCTTTTTTATTGATTCTTTTAATTTTAACTAGGTTAAAATTAAACTTAGATAAAGATTTTTTTTATTAAAAATTGTGAATAATGTGAAATAAAATTATTTAGTATATTGGGATATGTGAGGAATGTGATAAAAATTATTTATTATTTTAATATATATAAAAATATAAAATAAATTAATTACGTGATGTTATATATTTATTTAAAATTAATTTAGATTAATTTTAATGCCCGTAATAATTGATCACAAACATTCTTATGTTTGGAATAAAATTGAATCAAATATAATAAAATTTAGATCAAATAATTCAAATCAAATAAAAAAATCAATAACAAATAATAAGTATAAAAAATAGACGTTTTTTTATTTACAGAGAACCATTATTTTTCACTATGAATTATTTTTCTTAGATTAGATTGATTATAACCTCTAAATCATAAGTAGTTTTTTCTTTTTCTTAGAAAAATGAGTATTTGTTTTATAGAATAGATAAAAAGAAGATAAAGATGACATGAGGATAATAAAATTTCTCTGCTAGTCAAATTTGAGCCATCAGTGTTTATTTTAAGGTTTCAAAAATTTACGGATAATTTGAGATTGTTTTCAATCGAAACGGTTAAATTTGATTCGGAAAAACTATCGAATTTCTGTTTCAATCAAAACTCGATAGTTTTGATAGTTTCAGCTAAGTTTTGATCGCAACTGCTAAGTTTTGGTCGAAATATCAGTTTCGATCGAAACTGTCGGAACTCAATTTTCCCTGAAAAATAATATTCAATAAAACTACTGAAAATAATTTAAAGAAAAAATCAAAATTATTGATACTAATACTATTGAAATTATCAAATTATCGAAACTGATACTTTTATAACTAAAATTGAAATTCGATTTTAAAATCTCGATATATTTATTAAGAGAAATTTTATACAATTTCAATGATTAATTCCAAATTTTTGAGTCAATAAAAGTTTTTAATGACACTATTATCACATATGCATAATATTTTTAGTTATATGGCACTTTTATTTTTATAGAACATGTGATACTATTGTTATACTTAAATTATAACTAGATCAAAATGTGATTTAAAATTTGAGGTTATGTTTCTGTTCAGTTGGTATTTTTTTTTTTTTTTTTTTTTGATACCCTTGCATGTTTGTGTTAAATTTAATTATATTAATAATTATATTGAATATAAAATAAAGTAATATTTAATATAAATTAAATATTTTTATATACCTTTTTAATGTAAAAAAAAATTGTTTTGGTTTTTTGATATTGAAATTTTTATATAAAATCATTATTAAAATTAAGAAGCATTTCTAATTTATTATGTGCATTTTGTTTTTTTTGTTTTTTTTTTTTTGATAGTGACATTTTTTAAAAATCATAAAGAAGAATCAAAGCCAAAAGATTCGGACCAATGGGCATCTCTAGCGGACGTAATCAACGCACGTGATTTTGTGGGCCCCATTGCCCAATCGTCTCCCTGTCTTTGCCGAGCTGTCCAATCATTCGGCTCGTTTGTTATCGGCCACGTGTCCAACTTTTATCAGAGCTTTGACTGAAGAAAATTTATTAGGTTAGACGAGCCTGCCAACTCTTCTAGCAATTTTTACGACCAATTAGAGTTCGCCACATTAATATTAGGTGAGACCCATTATTAAATTAGATTCATTTGATTCAAATGTTTTTTATCCAATAAAAATTTTAATTATAACCATCCATTTTATTTTATATCTAATATAAATATTAATATTAATATTAATTTTATTTCATATTTTACATATTTTTAAATATTAAATTAAATTTCTTATTTATTAAATTTATAAAATGATTTTTTTTTATTTAAAATTTAATTTTAAACTAGACGAGACCTGAAAAGATACTTAAATTTTGAGCATTTAATGAGAGCCCTTCGCATATGCACTAGCTCTACCCAGTGCATGCATGACGGAATCCTATTGAATGTTCGAATAACTAGAACGTTTTAACATAATAAAAAGTTTGAATGATTTTAGTATGAATTATATTTAAATTTGATTTTAGTGGTTGCACATTACTCTCAAAACTGAAATCGTATTTGCATATAATTTTATTAAATGGTGCCATTTGCGCTTGGTTAAGATGCACATATGACTCTCTATTCAAGTTATCGTTTTAAACCTAGAGTAGTAGCTAGTACGCAAGAAGTTTATTTTCAACGAAGTTTTTTAATGAGAAATTTTACAAGCATCGATTAATTTATGAATTGTTACTGCAAGCTAAATATCGAAAGTATAAAAGGGGTAAGTCAGAGATCTTAATTGACAGGATTTCAAAAATAGTTTACAACAATTATCTCCTTTAAAAAATAGAAGTAATATTATATATTTCTTATAAATGATTTCTATCATTGAAATTAATTAAGATTTTTTATATGAATTAAAAAATTATAGCTATTTATTGGGCCTATAAAATATTTTTTTAAATAAATAAAGATTAGACTCCAATATTATAGTAGGCTTAATATAACGTTGAAGCCAAATTGCTTGTTGGTTACCACGGGGGACAAAAATATATATTTATGATATTAATAAAGTGATCATTATAGTTGTAGATGACAAGTTTTCTATCGTTATAAATAACAATCCTTTTCCCAATAAATATCGTAGGAGACGTAATGAACTAAGGCTATAAATTTTGCTTGAAACTCTCGAGTTTAGTTTTATTGAAATTCAAGTTGATTTTCTTTTAACTCGAAATCAGCTCTCTCTTGAAATGAAATTTACATAACTCGAATTTGACTTAATATTTAAATGTAATATATTTATAATAATCAATATATATTTTACAATTATAAAGAATATTTTGAAAACAATTCTTGTTCACTACAGTCAAGCATGACTTATAAGTCAATTCAAACAACTTCAAGTAAACTAGCATTCGAATTTGAGTTGAACTGAACCATAATTGAGTCATGCAGCTCGAATTCCCCAATAAAATGAGAAATTTTGAAAAAAATTAAGCACTATTCATTTGATTTTAGAGTCGAGTCAATCTTACTCAACACATATTATAACTTTTACCTTCTTTTAATAAAATAATAAATATTTTAGGGTAAATTACATTCAAGTCTCTGAGATTGTAAGTGTATTGTAAACTGGTCTTAACTTTTTAAAAACTTCGATTTGGGTCCCTCGAAAGTGCATTGCAAACTGGTCTTAATTTTTTTAAAAACTTTGATAGGGCTCCTAAGGTTGCAAAAGCTTTGCAATTTTGCTAATTTTTTATTAGTATGCTGTAAAATTATTCTCATTGTTAATTTAATAATTTTTTAGAAAATATTTTTAAAATATTAGTATTTATATTTTTAGTATAGAAAAAGTAAGAGACGATGGAAATTAAACTTTAAATTTTTGTTAAATATTTAAAAAAAATATGAGAATATTCTTTTAGCATGCGTAAATTATTTAAACTAGTAAAAAAATAATCAAATTTTATATTTTTCTTTTGAAAAAACAGGTAAAAATTATAAGGCAACGAAAAAAAATCCAAAACTATAGCTCTTTTGCAACTTGAAGGATCGAAGCAGACGTTTATAAAAACTTGAGATAAATTTGCAATGCGCCTTGATTCTCAAGAGTCTGGATGCAATTTACCCAATATTTTATTATACTTTACAAACAAATTTTATTATTTTAATTAAAAAAAATAAAATAGAGCCAAGTTCGATTCAAATTAATCCGAAGCGATCATGACTCAAACTCAATTCGATAATATTTCAAATTATAAATATGACTCGGAACTTGGCACATCAAACTTAAGTCAGACTTGATTTGATCGGCCAAACTCATTCATAGTTAATGCAAAGAGATCATATTAGATTTAGGGGGCGTTTGGTTCAGTGTTATTTCAATATCAATGTTATTTAGATGTCATGTTATCTAAATGTCATTGTTATTCATTTATGGACATTTGTTTGGTTCAATATTATGATATTAGAAAATATAAATGCTATCCAAATAATTTTTATTTAGTTGGAAGTTATTGATATTATAATGACAAATTGATGGTGTTATCTTGAGATGTCGCCCGATTTGGGGTGACATCTAGATGTCAGCATGTAATGACATTTTTGTAATTAATTATAATATTATTTAAAAATGTTATTAAACTAAATAATTATTTTTTAAAGATAATATAACATAACATTAAGATAACACTGAACCAAACGTCCCCTTAGTTACTCTTCTGTCTTCTCATCTGCCTTCATAAGCTCTGCCCAAGCAATCTCTTCATGCCATCTCCACCTCTAATGGTGCAAACCCTTCAAATCCTGTCCATGGAGAAGACCACGAGTGCTTTTTAGAATGATCATCATGCTTTTTCAAAAAAAAAAAAAAAGAAAATCAAATTAACTTCATATATAATTATCGACATTCATCAGTACTTTAAATTATATTTATATGTTACTGATCTTAAATTTTGTTATATGAAACAGAAATGAACCGCAACACAGAGATTTATATGCTGAAAACTCAAAAAAAAGAGAAAAATTACAATGTCAGTCTTGGGCATAACTTTGAAGCCACTATGAGTGTAGAAAAAATAAGAAATATAGCATAGAAAGGTGAGAGTGCATTCGTAAGGAGTTGACTCCTGTGCGTTAATTTTTTGACGCACTATATTACGTTTGATGATTTTTGATAGATGAGGAGTATATTTTATATATCATTTTTTTTAAGAGAATATTGAATGACTCTTGTACTTTACTGCTAAATGACTAAACCAAATTTTAAAAAGATCTTTTGGTCTTGAGATCTTCTTATTGTTGTCGGTGATAGAGTAATTCTGATAAATAGAGATAGCTGGTCTAATGGAGCAGAAGCGGGAGCAAGTGACCAAGGTTCCTATAAATAGTTTATAATGTAATATTTATAGATTAATTTTAGAGAAATTTAATAATTTCTCCTGATATTATAGTATTTTTCTATTAGTTATAAGGTGATTAATCATTCACAATTTTTGCCATTGCAAAATGGAATAATACATAGTATTTGACTATCATTATTGAAAATAATATTTTCAATTTATACGTTAGATTAATATTTTTAGGAATTATTCGAAAAAGGTATAAGTGACATGTGTACTCCTATGAAAGATAATTTTTGGGATATATAGCATATATAAAGCAAAAGTATGAATATGTTTTTAAGGTATAATTATTTTAATAATTTTAATATATTTTGAAGTAAAACCATGATTGATATCCACTCAAATTATTCATGGAATTGACATTTCTATGGGAATTAAAACAAAAATCCATCATATAAAGAATAAAAAAATCCACCATATAAGATTCTTTTGTGTTAGATTACTGTTATTCTAGATTAATCATAGTTAAATTTAGCTTTTGGATTTGATGAATTGTTGCTATTGACGTGGGATAAAGGGGTCCTAAGAGAAAGATAAATGAAGAGTACTGAGAGATGGTGGCACGCAATGAGCTAAGCCCGATAATTAAGGCTCAAAGTAATATGCATCCAGAATAGCACAAAGGTATTTAAGGTAGTTCAGGGAAGAAATCCCCTACGTTCACCGAGCGATCGGCTAGATATGATTTCTCTAATAAAAGGTAGTCGGAAAGATTAGTACAAAGAGTGAGGAAGAGGAGAGAGAGAAAGAGCTTTCTTTATCTCAAGTTCTTGGTATAAAAGTGATAAGAGAGGGATTCTGCTACTTCAATCACCCCTTCTTGAAGCCTTTTTAAGGGTATTTATAGGAAGGGGATAGTGCAGCTCTGTCCTGATTTTCTGGAAGAGAATAGAGTAAACAAATGTTGAACCCACGCTGATGGCTTCACTGCTGTCGGCCATTGGAGGAGCCGAAAATAGTGGATGGAGAGCTTGACTTCTCGATCTTAGCATTTCTTCTAGGGATTCGTGATGGCTGGAGCATGCAGGTCCTTGATTTGCGTGACTGAAAAAAGCATTCTATATTGAAAATGGCAAGGTCGAGCCACGCCGATAGCGACAGGCACAACTGAGGAACATTATTATCGATGTTGCTAGGGGATGATTTCGATTTGTCGTGGATGATATTTGGCCGAACTCTCGTGGCAAAGGCCTGGGACCTGCGAGAATAATAATATTTAAATAAGAAGTTAGTGCCACTTGAAAGTCACGTGTATGGCTGAGATACAACGCTGGAATCACGTGTTAACATTTGCTTATTTAATGATTCTAAAAATTTTAATTGGGTCTTGTTCTATAGTAAATATGTGATAGGTTTTATGTATAGTTATAGGTAAATATTGGTTTAATACTTCCATTCCTATAATCATATCACATGAAAAGTCTTTACAAATATATATAATGGGAAAAATAATTCAATATAATTATCTTCAGCTTGAACTTTTAATGTTATATTTTTAACATATTTTAATGAATCCATAATATTATTTATTCCTGTAAAAGAAACCTTCTCTTCTGATTGTTCAGAGAATTCATCAACTCAGAGTTGTTCATTAAATATACTTATAGTTGCTCCAGTATCTACTAAGGCATAAATATGAAAAGATTTATATCCTAAAAATTCTATTTTAATACAAATTTTATTTAAATATTAGTTTACTTCATGAAGATTCATAAGTAAGTTTTGTAATTAAGAATATTAATAGATCGAATAATTTATAATTTTTTCTTATTCTAATCATAGTATTTTGTTCATTATTTCTTATTACAGCTTTAATTTCACCTTCATAATCTGATCTTATTAATCATTCTGTAATGGACATATCGTGATTAAATAACCATCTATTTTTTTCTTTTATAATTCCATAATATCCCGTACAGATTTTCGCACTAATTTTTGTTCGTATTAGTGCAAATTCATTTGGTTGTATTAGAATATCTTCATATGAATAGAATTCATATCCAATTTCTATTTCTGTTGGATATTTTTCATCTCTTTCTTTTTTATGAAATTATATTATATATTTATTATCTTCAGTTTTATTATTGGTTAATATATTTATAGTATTAAATTATATTCTTTAGTTCTTTTAATGTGTATTATTTGTTCTTTAATTTTTAACTGTATTATTTCATAATTAATTTATAAGGGATAATATTTTTGTAATATATCTTGTCCTATTAACATATTAAATATACTTTTTTCATCGCTATAAATAATTTCAAATTCTAAGGCATGTAATTCATTATGGGTATCTATAATTATTAAATTATCTATATTTGCTTTATATATAAGTTCATGAATTTGTTTATCAAAGGTTTAATGTCTTTTCTTCTCTGCTTTTAATATATTATTTTCTATTAATTTAGATTTTATATGAGATAAGGATACTTCTGTGTCTATTAGGGCTTTGAGTGTTATGGTTTTATCATTAAAACTAACTAAGACTTGTATTATACTTAAGTCTATTTTATATTATTTGTTTGTAAATTAGAGCTAGAGCTAGAGCTAGGTAGATCTATATCATCTTGATTTAAGTCTTTTATTTGTAGTCTTCTATTTATTATATTCATAGAATATGTTCTTTGTAATGGTCTATTATATCCTATAAGTTTTTCTATTATGTGATTTTTTCTGATTTCTTCTAGATTAATATTCCATTCTATAGGAAGTTGTATGTCTTTATTTGTTAATTGTCTAGGATATATAATTTCAGAATATTGATTATGTAGATCATCTAATCTAATGTCGGAAGGCATAGGTTTGATTTCTATATTGTTGATTTTTAAAAAATATCCTAATAATCGCTAGGTAAAAGTTAAAGGTTTGCTTCCTTTTAATATAGAAATATTTTCTAATTTATAGAATATCATTAAACTTTGATCTATATTTTTATTTGCTAAACTTATAGAAAAATTAGAAAAAAGTTTAAAATTTATTACTTGATATAAAAAATTAGACTGTATTATTCCCATTAAAGACTGTTCTGTAGTTATTAATCTATTATCGAAGATTATTAATGTTATAGGTGAATCAAGTCCTAGCGATTTTAATCTATATACATCCTAGATATAAATATTTGATTCTATCAGAGTGTTTAACTTATTTTAATATTTTTTTAATTTTATTTTTTGTAATAATTTGTACTTTAGTTATAGCTGTTGGTTCTTCAGAACTATCAGTAGAACCTTCAAAATATTCAATAAAATACATTACTTATTTTGTGAGTTATAGACTAAATTTTTCTTTATAAATATTTTTTTCTTTATAAATATTTTTTTCTTTAGTATTACTTTTAAGTTTAATAACTTTTTAATATAGATTGTTATCAAATATGAATTATTTATTATGATCATGGTTTGTAGTATTGATTATTTGTTCAATAGTGGCTTCTTTATTTTCTTCTTCTTTTAACATAAAAATATAGTTTATTTCTTCGATTTGTTTATCTTTTGATAATGTTAAAAATATCAGATAAACTTGAAAGATTGTATTCTTTTATTATGTTATAATATTCGTTTATTAATTGAAACTGATGTTCTTCTAAAATTTTAATATTTTTTTTACAATTATTAGCGTAATGTCCTTTTTCGCCATATTTAAAATATTTTTTTATTATAACCAGGTTTGCGTTTAAAATATTTTTTGTGATTATGAATATACTTAGGTTTATATCGTATATTAAAATGACGTTTATTTTTATAGTTAAGCCACGATTTGGTAAATTTAAACTTGCGACGATGATATTTAGGGTAATATTTATATTTACATCTACCATGTTTGTTGCGCAAAGGAAGAATGCCAAATTTATATGTTGGTAAAATATTAATACAACAATATTTATGATTAGCTTTAGAACGGTATTTATAGAAGAATTTACATAATTTTTGATCGCGACAAAAGTCCATGATGAGATTCATGGCACATTTGATTCGTAAGGCCAAAGTATCAAATTTTAAATATTCGATATCTTCGGTTAATGCTTTAACTATAAATCTAGTATATTTTTTTTTTACATTTTTCATCCCAAGGTGCTGGTAATTTATTAAAGTATATTTGAGCCCAATGATCATATTGTGAAAGGAGTAACTTCCAAACATATTTCATATATTTTATGAAATTTTTTTTAGAAAACAGATATTATCGATCTGTATTCTAGAGATGATTATTTCTATGCATTCTATGTCTTCTGAATTATCAAGAGATCCTCCAGCAAAAAATTCTAATAGAAATTATCCTAGGAGAATTATTGCATCATCCTTAATCTTTTCTTCTTTTATTTTTTAAAATTATGGATAATTTTCTAAAAATTTTAAATTATTGAAGCTAAACCTTCAAATTTGGAGGTTATTAGTTCTAATAATTATTGTGTAGTCATATATGCATATATATTTTTTAGTCCTCTAATTAGTTGTATCCATTGAAAAATATATTATTTTCTTTCTAGAATTGAAATTTTATCAATATTAAAGATATATGGATTATTTTTTGAATATTTTGTTTTAAATTTTTTTCTTTTTCATTAGTATATATATCGTCAAATGGATCTTCTTCTTTAGGGTCTTCTTTAGGGTGAAAATATTTATTACTGAATTGATTAAAGTATTGATCTTCAGGTATTGAAGGTCTTTTTCTTGTAATAGGTTCGCCGACTTTCATATATATGTCTGCTGAATTTTCAGTTAGTTGATTATTAATAGTTTCATTATTATCTGTATTACTATTAGTATCGCTATTAGTTTCAGAATAAAGTTCATATTCTGGTTTATAATTATATAATTAAAAAATATGTTCTTTTGATTAATATAATTTTTGAATAACAATTAGTTTTTCTGTTGTGGGATCAAACATATATATTCTTTTATTTTTTCTTCTAATATTTATTTATTTATAAGAAAAAGATTATAGATTTCTTCAAAGTTAGTGAAATCATCTAATATATTTATTTCATGTAAGGTATTTATATACTCAATTTTATCTTGAATCTTTTTCATATATTTTTTATTTATATTTTTCTGTGTTAGTGTCTAGATTTTCTAGATTTGCTTGATATTTATTATTGCTAGATATATTTTTAATATTGTTTTTAATATTACTTTTTTTTTGAGTTTGATTATATAAGGATTCATAGATTCATTTATTATTTCAATAATTAATTTAAATTAGTTGCTAAATTTGTTCCACTTATTTTATTAAAATATTTATTTTTAATATCAAAGGTTATTTCTTCTTTAGAGTTTTTTAAATTGAGTTTTTCTATTTTTTCTAATTTATAATCTAACATGGTATTTGAAGTCATTTTGAAATAATTTGAAATAATTTTAGATCTGTGTTAAACTTTTAAGTCTAAAGATTATAAGCATCCATATAGATTAATATATTGATAATAGATTTGTTTGGTACTTAAGACCGATGTTCTTACTCAATCTTTATAGAATTGTCTTAAAAATACTCTATTAACGATAACTTCTGGCCTAGAAGGAGATTACAAATAAAATTACAGAAAAACATATGAATTTTAGCAAAACTATATCATATTAATCTTAATGCATGAACTTAAAATTTGTTGACTTAATAGTTTAACAGATCTAAAACAAAAAGACTTAAGCAAATAACATGAAGTAAAACATGATAAAGATAATTTTATTATATATACAAACAGAGTAAAAAATACGTACAACTAAACTTGGCTTTGATACCAACTGGACTGGACCGACTCAACTGGACAACTGGACGACGTAGGTGATAGCAAGAGAGGAGATTATGAAGATGGATATTTCGAATGAATAACTGACCACAGCCCAGCGGTCATCCTTATATACACGATAAAGCTAGCTAATAATGTAATGCTCTATTATTGTCACTTATTGCTACAACAGTATAGTGCTCCGCTCTATTATTTATACAGTGCTCCATTATTGCTAAAGTAATAAAAAATATTATTTTTGACACAATGTATAATGCATTTAGTGAAATTTAGTCCCACATTACTAGTAGGAGGATTGAAATCTTCTTTACATTATTTTATGAGTAGTGCTTCTCATGAGAATTTTGTGGACTAATTGTTTTAATTGTAATAGTTAACTGATTTTTAGCCAATTTGATTCAATTTTTAAAACATTAGTTTCATGTATTTTATTAATAAATGTAAATTATCAATTAATTGCATGAATTTTTTTTGTTTGATCTAAAGAGGGAAAAAAAAAAAAAGATGAGAGGAGAGAGGGAAGAGAGAGAGACTGCCCACTTGATGCTCTATATGAATTAGCATGAAGCACTTTTTTAATCTCAAAAATTTTTAAGTAATTTTTTTAAATTATATATACAACAAATATATTTAATAAATATTATAAATTTTATATTTAATTCCCAAAAATTATAAAAATTGTAAGGACTTTAACTTATAAATTATATTTTACATATTTTAATTACTCCCCAAATGCATTTTTTAATTAGAATAAAATTTTCTGTTTATATACTCGATCTGCCATTGATGAATTATACTCTAACTCTAATTATGAGATAGATTTGCATAAGATATAATCTTCTGATTTGCAAAATTTTGGATTAACGGTAGTTCAAATTAATAGTAAATTATTATTATTATTATTATTTTAAATAATTATAATTTTATTTAATTTAAATTAATGATCAGAATCTTAAGTTTTTGTGCATAATTAAAATAAAAGCTAAATTTAGGTAGAGACAATGATGACAGTAATTTGATGCATTAAATATAATTTGTAATTAAAATTTAAAGCTCGAAGAATTTTATAATTTTCGATGAACCACGTAAAATATGTAATATTTACTCAAGGTTTTCTATGCGTGATTCCCCCTTTTTTTGAGACAGCTTTTCTTCCCTCCGTTCAAAGGGCCGGATAAAAAGCTTTGCTCGCTCGCTCTCTCTCTCTCTCTCTCTCTCTCTCTCTCTCTCTCTGTTTCTCGCTGTCGCTCTCGCGCGCTCGCGCTCTCGTTCGGTCTCTGTCTCCGCGCTTAGCCACGAGCGTGGAGGACTTAGAGTTGCTCGCACATCGAAATCCGCCCTAGAAAAGCAGCAATGGCTGCTCTGGAAGTGATCGATTCGTTTCTCGAGACCTCTAGCAGAGTCTGTTGCAGTCCCTTCGCCATTTTCCTCCAGATCCAGGTGCGCCAGTTTCCTTTATCTTCTGTTCTGCAATTTTTTTTTCCTTCGCTTCCTATTGGTTTATCCGCGTCCGGATCCGGCAACAATGCTATTCGGTTTAATGCCTTGGCATAATCCCGTAGAAATGCCATTAAAAACCTTGTCTTGTGGCACGATTAATGTTGGTCCTGAAAAATTTGTTCAGTTCCACTGATATTATTCAAGATTCATATTTTAGGAGGACCACTCTGTTATTGATTTATCTGGCTTGACGCATAACATATGCTTATTTTGCAGAAACATATATTAATACATAGTAGAGCATTCAAGTATTTGTGGCAACATTATTCACCGATATGGATTATAAAACTGTGTTAAATGACCCTCCATTCATGAGTTCTATATGTAGATGCGAAACTAAGTAGTTTGATACCAAAGTACTTAAGGGTTAATATTTACATTATAAGAACATCATGTGCATGTGGAAATTTATACCATTTTGTTGTAGGGATGCTGTATATGTTTGACCCTTGCCGTTGGTTGGAGCTGTGCAGCCTATGTCAGGTATCTTATTTCTTAAGAACAATATTTATGATTTTTTTCTTTTTTCTCTTTTTTTTTTCTTTTCTAGAACAATATTTATGATATATAAACTTCAATGTCAATATATAAGGATTTTGTTCTGTTCACTTCTACCAGGAGTAAAGTAATACGACGCATGAAACACAATCTTAATTGTGGAAACAGTTTTGCATTTATTTGTGATGATATAAATGACCTTGAGCACTCCACCCAAGTGAACTTACCGAGAGTTTCAGTCATCATGCCTTTGAAAGGATTTGGGGAGCACAATTTGCAAAATTGGAAAAGTCAGGTTAGTTATTGATATACTGGCATATGCTCAGTTTGAATCTTGACATGATTTTCTATGCTTTAGAGTTTAGAAAATCAGGAAATAGCGTATCATTTGAAAATTTTAATAAGTTTGATATCTTAATGCAACTTTTGAGGAGAGTGTCAAACTTTAATAGTTAAAATTAGGTTTTTTGCCAATGAGCCTTATTTGTTAATCTGCTTATCATAGTCTAGGTGTGTTATTATGCTGCACCAGAAGTTCCAATCTAAATGAGAGCATGTAACGACGTTCATCTCCATTGTGAGTTGCAATCTAGTTTTCATGGCTCCATATTGAAGAATATTTTGAAACAGATCACTTCTCTGTATGGGGGCCCCTTGGAGTTTCTTTTTGTACTGGAAAGTATTGAAGATCCATCCTACCAACCCGTTTCTATGCTAATATCGGAGTTCAAGGTAGGACCTATTTTTATAGTTTCATAGATAATTGGTTTATTTTTGACCTAATTGCTCAAATTCACAAATTTTAGCAAGGGAATTGTGGTATTTATTGATTCATCATTTTGTTTGGAATTGTTTAGTTGGGGCTCCAAAAACTACTTTATTATTCTCTCTTATATTTATTTCTCATCCAACACAGTTTTCAATATGAAAAATCAATTTTATTTCACATATTACATCAGTCTTAACATTAAAATAATTTTATATTCAAGACATATTTCAATAAAAATAAATTTTGTTTTACATCCTCCACATATCCCACTATGAAAATTATATTATTTCACGTCATATGTCTACATGCTACATCAATACAGTTTTCCTCACTAATCTCAAAAAACAACCATCAACCCTAACATAGCTTCTCACCAAAGCAACCTTGGTTTGTCAGGGTTTGCTAAGTTAATTCATCATACTTTCTTTTATCCATCCATCTAATCTGGGATGGCTTGGAGGACCTACATGTGCAACTAGAATTGTAGGCTAGAAATATCCCCAGTTTTTCTTTTATCAAATTCTTCATGCTTTCTTTTTGTATATTTCTGAGAATTAATATCAGAGCTATGATTTATGAGATTTGTTTTTATTATATTTTTTTATTGATTAAACATTCAATTAGAGTTTATATTCAGATGTTAATTTACAACACATTTTTTCTCAACATATATAATTAATGTTAATTATTTTCAGGATAGTGTTGATGCAAAGATTGTTATTGCTGGGCTCTCAACAACATGCAGTCAAAAAATCCATAATCAGTTAGTATGTAAATCTTTTACCGTTTCTTTTTTTTTTCTTGATTTCACCTCTTGACACCAACATTTCTCAACTTAGAAATTATGGTCATAGTGTAGTTCAAATTTGGGATCCCCTAGTTTTCAAGCAAGCTCCTTCCCCACTGAGTTATGAGAACACCACAATTTTTTACCCTTTCTTACCATAAAGAAAATCTCTATTTTCATTCTTCACTGAAATAAACATCTATTAATATTGGTTTGTCTTTTATTTCTCATGGCATATTTGTTTACAGACAGCTAACTATTTTTTTGAATTCTTAAAGAGCTTTGATTTTTTGCAAATGATAAAGCAAAGTTCCTAAACTTGTTTAGCAGCAAGCTCAACATTATCTTGGTTGAAGTTAAATTTTTCCTTTTAACTCTTTCTTTTGGTTTTTTGCAGAATTTGAATTAATTTGTTCCCTTATTGGCAAAAATTGAATTGAATTAAGAAGGTTGATTCCTTTGCAAAGTTGTGAGAGCACTTTAGATAATGTTAGGACGTTCCCATTAGTCAATTGCAGGTGAGGATTTTAATTTGTATCTAGGAGGACTTGCCGATAATTCAATCATCATAGTCCTGGTCAGAGAAGAAGACGGAGTTTAACGGCCAACCACTTCATTCAATTAGTCACATGTTCTATTTCGTCATTACTTTTTTACTTCACACCTTATTCAGGACCGCTTCATCGTGCGGAAGTTCTTAAGCTTTGGGGGCGTCCCGAGGCATGTATAGGTCTAGAGCGACTACTCTGCCTAGCATATCTTTCTACCCTCCTCGGGTTCTCTCTGCTCGGTTCCACAAAAAATCCCTGCCAATGAATGGAAGGCTGCTGCTCTGTCTACCATCGAGTTATCGGCCAACAAGGAAGAGCATTAGGGAGCTCGTCCACTCTTTCGAGATTTTTTCAATATAGGCTATTCATAAAAACCTTGCACAAAATCTAATGAGAATGATCATTACAGCTCTAAACCAACCCCCCACACATGCAAAGAAAAAAATAATGGATATTTTATTGGCTTCTAACATCAAGTCTGATAGGAAAAATGGTTCTGTTAGCCTGAAATTTTATGAATGACAAATCTGACTAATTTTGACTCTTAGTTTTTTAGGGTATAGATTTTGCCAATATACTTCTTTTCTGGAAGCAGACCACCCCCACCTACCATCACCACCAAAAAAATGTAAAAAATACTTTAAAAAAAATAGAAAAAAGAATGGGGTTGGCCTATTTGGTTTTTGCATCATTTTGGTTATATCTAACACCAAAATGGTTCATTCATTAAAATAATAATAACAATAATACAAAATAAATTTCTATCACATCTTATATAAGTCTATATATAAAAATTCACCTTATTTCACATCCTATATTATTTTCAATATAAATATCAACTTTATTTTACATTCTATGCAACTTTTAATGTAATTAACTAGTTTTTTTCTCATCATATACACGCACAAAAGAAGCTTAGAATTTTTGAGGCATGACCAAACTGGTCTTAATGCCAAGCTTAGGTGTCCTAATGGCTATGCCCATCTACTAGTTGTTTGATGAGGGGCTAGATATTGTGGATTACTAGAATTGGCAACTATAACATAAATGCTATGGTTTAGCTTCCTGTTATTGTATGCATCAAAGTATGTTGTACGCTTCTTCAATGCTGCATGACTGTTGTCAGAGCTTGGAGCTTCTATTGACTCCAAGATCTGCAAAAGCATAATGTGAATGACACTTTAGTCAACATTTTCAGGTGGGTGTTGAAAAAATGCACAAGGAAAGCAAGTATGTTTTATTTCTGGATGATGATGTTAGGCTGCATCCGGGTACGATTGGAGCACTAACAGCAGAAATGGAAAAAAATCCAGAGGTTAGCTTTCATTATTTTGCCCATTTGCAGTATGTTTATTCCATGCTTGTTTGTAAGTATTCTTTGTATTGCCAGTGATATCTTTTCTTAAATGGTGCAGATTTTCATTCAAACTGGGTATCCGCTTGATCTGCCATCTGGAAGCTTGGGGAGTTACTGCATCTATGAGTATCATATGGTACCTCAGACAACAAAAAAATCTTATTTTGACGTATCCCTTTTATAGTAGTTCTGTCCAAACAATCTACACTTGGAGCACGGATGAATTCTAAAAAGTAAAACAAATTATCAATTGATTGTGGAGTGCAAAATATCCTCTTGCACTGTATTTGCAGTTCAAATTCTAGAACTTAGAAACTGAAGATTGGATATACAGAGAAATTTGAACAAAATTCTTATGTAAATTCCAGAAATTAATAGTTTCACAGTGACATTATATGCCAAACTATGCAACTTCAGGGAGTACTTATCAGTAGCATATAACTCCATCAAGAATAGCACGTGCTTTCGTTGCTTTCTGGAATTCCTGGGCTTATGACATGCAAAATGAAAGATTCTCTATTTTATCTGGAATGCATGTATATCAAGATAATATGACAGTAAAATTTACTGAATAATATGTGCATTTAGCATATCAAGATGAATGGTCCTATCAATGTTGAACATCTAACACCGTAAAAGTTTTCTGTTTGAATGGCTGGAAATGAGGATTTGACTAGAATGTATATTTCATCTTCTAATTGCTTAAAATCATTTATTCTTAACATAGTCATCCTGTCCTGGTACTATATGACAAGTCTTTTGCCATTTTGTTATGGTCATTGCAAACAAAATGTCTCAATTTAAGTCCCCGCATCTGAAAGGATTCCAAATTATGATGCCTTACCGGGAGTCAGCATCCTTTCTTTGAAAACCATAAAAATGATTCTACTGACATTACTAACTAGAGTGCCAAGCTATCTTCAGACAACATCTGATATACATTAAGAATTGTGCAAATTTCAAAACTCATTTGAATTGGGAAATTACTAAATGGTTTTCATCAGTTGTAGCTTACATTAATTTGGATAGTGGCACTTGTATTTCAATTTCCGGTTGACCTATGTTCATATGTTATTTGTATGGTACAGATAACTATCATTTTTAGATTGCTCATCTTTATGATGTTACATTATGTATATCTGTTTGTGTGTTTTCTCCCTTCTCTTTTCCGTATTAAACATTTCATAACTATCGTTGCTTACATGATATCTTACTGCCAAGGGATGACCTATCACACACTTTGCAGTGTAACATTTCTACAAAACACATTAAGTTTCTAAAAAGGATGATCATCATTGCATTTGCAGCCTTGTTCGATGGGATTTGCAACTGGTGGGAAAACTTTTTTCTTGTGGGGAGGTTGCATGATGGTAAAAATTCATTTTTTCCATATCCCTGTCCGCATTAAATCTGAAAGAAACTGTTGTTGCTGTGGTTCTAATTCTTCTGCTTTTTCACTTTAGATGCATGCAAACGATTTCAGGAATGATTCATACGGTGTGGTTACTAGATTGCGAGATGGTGGATATTCTGATGATATGACTCTTGCAGCAATAGCAGGTAATAATTTTACCTCGACTTGCTAAATTTTATTATGCAATAAATTTTCACCTTGTAGCCTAACTTTTATTATGTGATACAGTAATAGCGTGGCGTAATAATCTTGAATTATCAGCATATCGTGTTGATGGAATTTTTTTTTTATACTATGGTTGCATTAAACTAGGACATTATGTTGGCAAATGTTTTGATAATGGATGAATATTCGTTCATTTTAAGACTTTTCCTAGATATGTATGTTTATGAATATGGCCTAGGACTTATTTTGTTCCCTTAACAATGCCACATTATATAAAGGCGTTTTAACATATATTTAGAAGAAGCTAATATATTTGTTTTGAACTTCTTAAAATTATTAGGCAATTCACGTCACTGTTTCCATATGGTTGGATGGTAAAATTTGTTTTTTGTATTGATGGCTTTTGGGTTTCAAATCTAGGGTCAGAATTTGTGGGGGGAGGGAGAAATGGAAGGATATAGTTGAGGTTACATGCAGATAAAATTGAAACGTAGAAATTGATTGGTCCATTTGTGTTAGATATTTCTTCAAAGAAGTTGCTTAGAATAGAGTGGTTGTGCACAGTACTACATAAAAAAAAATTGCAAATGCTTATTTAATATTATTTAATTTATTAGTTAGCATGTTATTATGATTACACTCTTTCCCCTAACCTCCACCCCTCAATACAATCATCATACACATGGTAGCCGAATATAGTTCCATTTAATGTTTAAATGTGACTTGAAAAATCTATTAAAATATAACAGAAGCTTTAACTTATATCTATTTAAATTTTAATTTAAGTTTAATCTATATAAAGAGAATAGTTTTAAATTTTAAATATGATTATTTAAATTTTAATTAAATAACAAAAATAATTTTAAAGTTTAAATTTTAAATTATCTAAATAATAATAGAGAAATTTGAAATCAGATATTTTTAAAAATTTCGAATTTTAAATAAAATGAAAATATAATGATTAAATGTGAGATTGAAGATTACATGATGTAACAAAGAATGATATAATTGTATATAATTCTTAAGCAATCAGCATAGAAAAACTCAGGAATATATCTTAAGAAAGATATGAAAATAATACGAATAAACTTCAAATTTAACCTTTAGATCAATGAAAAGCGAATCAACAAAAACTTCAAATTGATTCTAATTCAATGAAGAAAACATCTAGACATGTGATCAAATTGAAAAATTCACAAAACACTTCATGTAAACAAATATACGAGAGTAATGAAGAATAAGAATAAAATTATTTAACAAAATAAAATACCAAATGTACAGGGCCATATCGCTTACGACAAAGTCATTGTTATAATTTAAGGTGTCGAGACTTGATTATTACATTATATCATCTTGTATATAATTATTTTTATTTTGCATCTTTTATTTGAATTGCACATTATATTTTCTGTTAGTGGGAATACTCACTTTAATGTCCTGTATATATTTTGAGGTTAGTTTGGGTCTTGTATATGATTTGGCTCAATTTGGGTTAAAGTAGGGTTCATCTATAATCAATTTAATTCAAATTAAAGTACTTGATTGAGATGCAACGAAAGCATGGGGACTTGGATGTAATTTTACCATTAAATACTTATTACTAGCTTAAAGTCCAGGTTGGGACTTGTTGCTATTGGGTGGGCGTTTCTCCCAACCTCCACCCCCACCGTCCCTACCCCCAATAAAACAAAAACTATTAGAAGGCTTCTAAAAAATAGGCCAAGAAGCAAACTAATCTAGTGAAAATCAATGGATCAATAAGTGCCTTTTTTCTTATGAAATTGTAGCATAAAAATGCCTTTTTAGATTTATATTTATCTTGTTTTTTTTTAAAATGTGATATATATACTTACCTTATTTAGAAATGTGATATGTATACTTACTTTATTCGAGACTAACACATTTACATCTCATGCTAAAAGACCACGACTCGTAGGCAGAGCATAGAAAATCCTACATCGACAAACCACAAGAGATGCTAAGTATATATACAAACCCATCCATACTGCAATATATGAGTTTTAAAACCATGAGGCTAACGGGCCAAAGCAAACAGTATTTATGGAGCCAAGTCGTCACGTATGGTATCAGACTCACTTTGCGTTTGCCCTTGGGCGATAGTGGGGTAAACCTCAATAAAAATGCCGAGTCTCGAAAGAAGTATGTGATACCCATATCCTTGTAGGCAAATCCCACATAATCAAATTCCAGATCGACAAATTATGGGAGATGCTGGGTATATATAAGAACGCATTCTTATCTTTGTAGATATATTTTATAAACGTGAGGTCCACAGGCCAAAGCGAACAATATTTATAGAGGTGGGCTACTACATATGGTATTAGAGGCACTCCGAGTTGTCTATTGGGTGATGGTGGGGAAACCTCAACGAAGCTGCTGAGTCTTGAGGGGGGAGGTTGTATGTGACACCCTTAGGCAAATTCTATATCGACAAAGTGCGAGAGATGTTGAGCATATATGAGAGACATGTTTTAAAACCGTGCGGTCCATAGGCCAAAACGAATAATATTTATGAAGACAGGTTATTATTTAAGATATCTCTTGGACCACATGCCAGATGCTCTTGTTTTACTGGAATCAGTTCACTCAGATATTTCTAGGACTTCAATCCTATGTTCACAATTTTTTTTGTGAGATTTCAGAAAGATTTCCAAAGAATTTTCATAGTTTGTCCAATTTTGTTGGTTAATTTTCTGGTTATGTCTTTTTAAATGTTTGGAAATCAATTTTGATTGTTACCTATACTCTTGTGATCATTGTTTTGTTCCTTGATTGATCCATTCGACCAATATTCAAATAGGACAGTGAAATTGCATGTTCCTCTGGTCACTGGCACTGTTTAAGTTGACTTATCGATTTCCAAATTGATTGGAAAATTCTTTATAGTTACCCTTGAATTATCCAAGTTGACTGGTTGATTTGCAGATCGACTGGCCAAAGCAATCGGGTTGTTCTTTTCTCCATTTTTGAGTACTACTCACTCAAGGGTTCAATATGGAAATTGACCAGGCTAATTGACCGGTCGTATTTGTGTTGCTGTCTACTAGGGTTTTTCCAACAAGTGGTATTTTGTCCTCGGTGAGCTCCATTGAGATTAATACTGATTTAGAAAGCCATGTATGTTTTAAGAAATTCAAAGTGGATAGATATTCCAAAGTTTTATCATGATTAACATGGGAAACATATTAAAAAAAAAAATCCAACTTTTGGCCTAAACCTTTCGGTTATTTGTGGTGGAATGCTTATGGAAAACTGAATGAAATGGACTTTCTTTAATTTCGTTCATGTTAAGAAGGGGAATGCTTTTGACATAAACAGATCTTAATCTCTTACTTTAAGCTCCAGGTTTTGGAAAATAAACCCAGCTTTCTAGTTTCTACTGATCCTTAAGCCTGTTGGGAGTCTGCTCTGAACTCATTTCTGCAATTTACCTATTGGCCAATTTGAATTTCAGGGTGAATTGGGATGATTTTACTAGCCAGCTTTCCATGATCATTATCTATTTTACCCTCTCCAAATTCAAGCTGAAAAGAACTTTAGCACTTGGTTCCCTACTTTCAGTCTCCAGTCCTTCTTCAAGGTTTTCTCTTTTTCTAATGTCAAAATCAAAATAAAAGGTTTTCTCTTTACCTTTGTGCTTGAACTTGCAAATTTTCAAGGAGAATCACTTTGGGTTGATCTTCTAGTGTTCTAAACATGTTCTTCTATAGTCTTTGAGGAGTTTGTTGTTCCTAATTTTCATTCTCATGCCTAAACTCTTTTTGATGTGTTTTAATCATTACACTCTTCTTGGTAACTCTATTTTTCAAAATATTCTTGAAAAGTTTTTACCTAACTCTTCTTGTGTATAATTATCTTTATCCTCAATTTTAGTGGTATACTTCAAAGTAGTCAATTCTTTCCAGATTTATTTATCAACTTTTTTTATGGCAAGTCATTGCTTGTATTAATGATTCATTGTAGGGGATAATTACATACATGCTTCTAAAATCTATTTATTTTACATACTTGACATTCAAATCTTTAATATTATATATTGGCCATGAAAATCATATGAAAATTATATCCCATCTATAACTCATGTCACAGAGTTGTGGCATACATGTAATAAATATTGTAATTTTCATATGATTTTAGAGGTAATTATATAATATTAAATATTTAGGTATTAAAAATGTAAAATAGCTAGATTTTAGTGACATGTTTGTAATTGCTCCTTCATTGTATTGTCGCTTACTTGAGTTTTCTTTATTGTAGTTAGTTAGTTTATCATCAGTATTTGCAAAAGTTAATTAACTTTAACAAGGCGAAAATTAACTTATATGATAAATATATATGTTTTGAAAGTCATGTATTCTATAAATAAATATAGTTATTATAGTGGGATGTGTATGGGGTGTGAAATTAGTTATTATTTTGCCATGTGTATAAAATATAAAATAAAGTTACTTTTTATTTTAAAATATACGTGTGATGTGAAATATAATTTTATTTTAATTTTGAGATTTGTGTATGATATAATGTCCGGTTAAAGTTAACCATATGAACATTAACTTGGCTAAACAAACAACACTATATTTTGTACTCTAGTGTCTAAAAAGTTTAAATTTTTTTGTACCTTATTATGTGGAAAAAGGGACGGCATAGGTTAAAATTCTACCCATAAAAAATTGAGTTAGACTCTAACTTATACAAAGTCGAGTTAGAATTGAGCTCTTAAAAGGTTGAGTTTGATTTGAGCTTGTAAAAGTTGGTAGTTTGCTATTGAGCTTGAAAATATCAAGTTGTAAGTGTTTGGCTTGAGCTTGTTTAGAAAACCAGGAATTAGAGAAGAATTTCCCAGATAAGGAGTTTGTGGAGTGGAGTAGGCTCATTAAGGAACCGAACCATTATAAATCAATTGTGTCTATCTTTTCTCTTTTGCTCCTTATGGTTTCATCGTTTATTTATCATACTAAAATTTATTGGTTTGCTCGACCACTTTACCACATTGATTTCTAAATTCATACATTTTTTTAGCTTTTCCTAAGCTCTTGTAGAGCCATTGGTCCATTTGTCTGGCCGATTTGAAAATTGAGTGTATGTCATTGTTTTGTCTAAGCTCCGTTTATGCATTCGATTGGGGTAAGCTCTGGTGTTCCATGTGTGAAGCCTACAGGCATAGGCTGTTCCCGAGTGGTAATGCGGTACCTTAAATTCAAAGGGTCCTTTTGAATTTTCACTTAAATGGATAACTAGATTTTAAAAATTTACCTAGGAACTCAACTCTTCCTCTTAACTAGGATATCAATTCAATCACCAAAATCAGATATTTCAATCAAACTTAAATTTTCTTTCATCATGGGCTAATTTAAAGGATTCATTAAAAACTTTATTAATAGAGAGTTAATCCATAAAAAAACTCAAACAGATGATGCAAGATTAAACATTTCACTATATAAAATTACTAAAGCAAATAACAAAATTGACTAAGTCATCGACGATCCCATAGAATTTGATCATTTTTTTTCTACCATTAAGGTGAACTATGAAACATGCTTTGATCAATTGAAATAATAAAATCAAGTTGCATAAATATATCAACGATCTTGGTGCGGTCTGATCTAAGCCCTCAATTGTAAAGATGTCAGCACCAGATGATTTTTTAGTCTTGAATCATGTCAATACTCAATACCATCATTGGGTTGGGGAAAATTTCAATGTAGGGGGCTACAGGATAAAGATTAAACAAAAAAAAGGGTTCAAATGTGTTTCAATTAGGTAATGCACATTTCACGTCCAAATAAGTATAATATTCAAAACAATAGATATTTTCAGTAATTATATATATATCTAAATGCTTTTGAAATTTAGGTGGTGGACCATCAGCCCAAATAAAAAGGGATGCTTCCAAGAAGCATTGTATTTGATTATCTTCTTGTCTTAGATGAGCGAAGATATTTTGTGTCTGTCTCATTTATATAATATTTCATGCTATAATATCGCAGTTGTAATAATTGTAATAATATCATTATTATGCATCATGTCTTCAATGATAGACTTTTCCTTCACAAATTTGAACTTTCACTCAACCTTAAAAAAATGAGATACTTCATTAGGCACATAGATGTTTAAATGGATCCGTTAGCCTCATTTGTGTTATAATATTTTTAATTTTTAGCATACAACCATTTTTGTATGGACCAAAATAATATATTACAAAGGCATTTACTCATGTTAAAAAAACTCAAGTTCATGTGAATCCTCGCTTTAATTACTTGCGCATTATGACCATTTTCAACTTGATTATTATTTGTTTCTTTTTCAGTTTCTTGTTAATTTTAACCAAACCTTCTTTTTAATATTCATAATCAATCATGAAAAATACAGGACTTGGGTACTATGTTTATGATAACAAATCATTAGTTCCAACAAATTCAAAGCAAGCATTGCCGTAGGTGAAATTATAAGAGTTTATATAAATTTTAATGCATTTTAGCATCTAATTCAGCATCTTGTTGGTCTAATATATTCATCTTGTTCAAATTAGTGGATTAGTTACAATTATTTCATCTAGATAGTCATTTGACTCCACAACACATTCTGTAACACCCCTTTTCACAAGAGTTTCGATCAATATTGTATTATGATCAGCAGTCTTTGTATCTTCTTCTATAATTTTCATCTCTTTTTTTTTTGCCTCTTGTTTTTTACAATCTTCTTTTTAGGCATCGATAATAGCACAGCTAGAATATGATTGAGATGATGCTTATGGAGATCCATCTTTCTTCAACCATGAACATCACCAATGTTTCTATTTAAGAATTATATGCTGCGGTTTTGATTTGATGTGCAATATGTTTAGATTGGTAATATGTCAGAAGTTAACAAAATTAGTAAACTTCTTGTGATACTACTTGTAAGGATACTCAAATTCTAAATAATTTATCAAATCTCTTTGGATAATATGTCAGAAGTTGTTAACAAAATTAGTAAACTTCTTGTGATACTACTTGTAAGGATACTCAAATTCTAAATAATTTATCAAATCTCTTTGGATATGTCATTTAACCATTTCTCTTTTTCTTGCGAAAATGAGCTAAATCAATTAAAATGTTACTACTTTTTTTTTGGAAAATAAATTTGGACTCATGCAAATTATTAAATAATTAAATCAAATAAACAAAAACCCAATTTTAGAGTGAAATAAATTACCCCCAATGCATGAAATAGTTATTTTATTCGATCTTATGAGCTTTAGTGACCTCTGCATAAAACCAAATCTACCACTCTGCACAGAAGAAGAGCCTAAATAATGTCTCTCTTCATGCTCGAGTTGGCTCGGGAATGAAGGTGCTACGTATGTTGGAAAACAACTTTGAATGATCAACTTGAAATAAAACTAACAAGATAGTTGGTGCCATGATTAATGGAGCCTGACATGATTGAAATTCATTACTTGACATTGATGTCATGATGATAGTCACTCAATCAAGCAGCACTTGAGTGTTGGATCAGTGGTGGGGTGTGTGGGATCTTTTAGTGCTTATAGAGGAGCATAGGATGTTGACTAGTGTGAAACAACTAAAATAGAAGAAACAGACGATGAGGGGTTGATGTGCAGTGATGGAGGGATTGAGTCCTACTCGAAGTTGAGCAGGATTAAAATATGATTCAAGTTCATTGAAGCCTTGAATCCTGGTGTGAATGACATAGATGAATGGTTTTACATTGATGGATAGTTTCAGAAAGGTGTATTAGCATCAAGCTTCTTATGATTGCGGAAGGTGGTGCAGGGGAGATGGATTTGTCAAACAAAGGTCAGTAAAATTGTATATTGGCGAATAGTTTCTAGGAAGTACGAATCTATTTAAAGGGTTGAAATGTGCCATTATCGAATCTCGATACTTCCAAATACACATTGGATGTCTTAGATACTCCACATGTATAGTTGTATGCGAATTTTAAAAACAAATTAATTACTTTGATGCACGGAAACGACAAATGTTAGATTGAGCATGAGTCCTTTTCTATTATTTTTTTATTTGAAACCCAATTGTACCTGACTCATCCCATCTTTTATGTGGCTCAGTGAATGTGTATCTTAAGTCACTCTTCACATCTCTCACCGATGCCTCATCTTGTCACCTTATCAACATTATTGTATTTCTCCATCCTCGAGCATCTCTCTGTCTCAAGCTTCTCCATATAAAGAACAATGGGTATTCTACCGAATGAGCTATAAGGCCTTTTAAACTTTAAAGTAAATCAAGTTGCTAGAATATATACATACAATTAAATGTATTTTATAACTAATATGTTGCATTCTTATCATACCTTATCATATATTTTAAAGGTTTTTTGTTTTATTATATACATATCGTATTTGTATCCCTAATCATAATCATGCTTCATAGGTTGGTGATTGGTCTCCTCTAAGATGGTGCAATTGGAAATATTTGCACAAGTTGGTGTTGGGAAAATTCAAGATGTCAAGTGAATGTCAAGTCAATTGAATGCAAGTAGGTGAATGTCGTCTCTACTTGTGTATGCTTATATCGATAGTATTGCCATGTTACGGAGATCCCAACTAGGGTTCGTGTGATGGTCAAAAAATTGGATCTTTCACACAAACATTGATCTTGCTAGTGTTTTGCCCAACACATTTGATGGGATAGTTGGACCTTGTAGCTTTGTTGTCATTGAGTGGAGCCTATCATTCTGGTGACGTGATCAAAATGCCCTATGATAGAGTTGAAAGTGAAGTGGAGCTTTGATGCCATTTGATATAGAATGGAAGAAAAAGGAATTTGTTAAGGATACTTTAGTAAGAATAGAATTAGAAATAGAGTGAGTATAATTCTCTACAAGAATTTAAAGGATATTTTATTAGAAATCAAAAGAAATAAAGGTAGAATTATACCTTTTAAAAATTATTATCAATGGAATGACTATTAACATTATAAGTGTGTATGCCCCTAAGTAGGTTTAAATGCGAGTATAAAGGAAAAATTTTAGAATGATTTAAAATAGTTGATAAGGGGAATATCTTAGGAGGAGAGTATTTATCGGAGCATATTTTAATGAACATATTGAAAATATTACTGAAGAAGTTTATAGCATTCATAGTGGATATGATTTAGGGAAAAAATTTCATAGTCGAGTATAAATTACATCGTGATACTAGAGTATTACAGAATTATTTTGGATTTATACCGGACAGGTTTGCTATGAAAGTTATTCATTTGTTGAGAGGTTTAATGGAGATGTTTAGGGAGAGAAAAGAAGATCTGTATTTAGTTTTCATTAATTTAGAAAAAATTTATAATAAAGCCTCAAGAAAGTGCTCTAGAGAGTTTTAGAAAAGAAAGATATTTGCACCGCTTATATTCAAGTTATTTGGAACATATACTATATGTGTTCGAACACAAAAGAATTTGATTAAGAATTTTTTATTTCAGTTGAATTGTATCAAGGTTCAGTTTTAAGTCTATATTTAGTTGCATTGATATAGAGATTTTGACTTAACACATTCAAGAAAAAGTACTTTGTTATATAATATTTTTTTCATTGATAAGATTAGAAAAGATGCTAACTCAAAACTTGAGTTATGAAAAAATATATTAGAACTAAAAATTTTTATTTTAACAGAGTAAAAATTAAATATATAGTGTAAATTTAGTCAAAAAAGAAATACTTGTAGTAATGAGATGACAAATAATGGTCAAGTTATTAAAAAAAGTATTTAGATATCTTGAATGAATTATATAGAATAACGATAAAATAGATAGTGATATTATTAGTATGATTCAAGCAGGATGGATAAAGTAGAGGAATACATTTGACATATTATATTATACAAAATTTCACTTAGACTTAAAGATAAATTTTATAGAATAGTTGTAAGGCAAACGATATTATATGATGCTGGATGCCGGCCTATAAAGCACAAACATACAAATAAGATAAGTGTCATAGAAATAAAAATATTGAGGTGAATGAACAAGTATATGCAAAAGAATAAGATGAGAAATGAGTATATCTGCGAGAAGGGTGGAGTGATCTCAATTGAAGATAAGCTCAAAGAGAGTCTACTTAGATGGTTTGGATATATAAATTATAGTCCGATAAAAGGTTCAGTAAGAAAAATTGGATTATTAGATTTTGCAATGTAAAACGAGAAAAAAGGAAAAATTTGGTAAGAAACTATAAGGAATAATCTTACATATTTGGAGCTAAATGAAAATTTGTTATTTGATAGAGTGCAATGGAAACAAAGAATTTATGTAGCTCACCCTATCTAGTGGAATAAAGACATGGATTGTTGTTGTTGTTGGAAGAAAAAGAAAATATAGAAGTTGACAGTGAAGAAATTAAAGGAAAATGGAAATAGTGGGGACACCACGATCGACCGTCGATTCATTCCTGGTAGAGTTTATCGTCGACGGCCGAGATCTAGCCACACTGCTTCGATCTGGATCGATTGACTATTAGGATAGATTTGGAAAGATGGATGCTGCGGATTGCTGACTCGGTGGATTGAAAATTTCTCATTCATTTTGATTGATTAGAGATTCCATTTTGGGATGATTTTATTTCCCGTATTTATTTTTTATTAGTTATTTCTATTTCTGTGATTGTTATTTTAGGCATGTTATATGGTATTTTCTTATTTGTGTGAGAAATTTATTGTATTATATATTTTCTTTATTGAGTCAGTTTGCATGAAGTTCTATATAAACGCCTCCCTATTATTCTTGTTTTTTCTAATGCTGAAGGAATTTGATTTGTGTTTTCCCTTGGGATTATCTGATTCTAAAATGAATCGATATTCCGGATGGGGAAGGGCTTGGGCCTTGGATGAGAATCCCTAAACTTCACCTGCTCCAGCTCTCTACTCTGGGTTTGATTCCGTTTGTCTTGCACCCTTAGTATTCATCTCATCTCATCCTCGTCCACTCCGCCTGTTAGCCTACATTGTTGTGCTCAGTTTGTCGACTTCAGTTTGACGTGGTCTCGTCGTCGTGCTACCACATCGCCGACGACGCGCTCGCGTCGACTGTGCCCACGCGCACATGACTCTTCTCGATACCCTCGTGCAGTTCCAAACGTGCACGCGCAACCCTGCTCGATGCGCTGGAGCTCTGCCCTCTCCCACCAGTCCGCGTCCTGCGCTCACCGCTCGCGC
>JAEMOT010002396.1:146803-164101 GCA_019297695.1 Apostasia ramifera | reverse complement strand
AGAGAGAGAGAGAGAGAGAGAGAGAGAGAGAGAGAGAGAGAGAGAGAGGACGGGTTAACTGAGGAAGGCCCGAACGGGCGTCACGACTCACGACTGGTCTGCTTTTATTAGATAATTAATTAAATAAATTACTATTATTCTCGTTTCGTTAACTTATAATTAACTCTAATTAATTAGTGGGGCAAATTGCAGTAGGGTCCCCAACTTTTATTTATGTTGGTCCTGAAAATGAAATTTTTACTGTTGTTTGGTCCCGTAATTCTTCATTCAAATATTAGATCTACCTTGCCCCCGTAAACTTATTTCATCCTTCTTTTTTATATTTGATGTGACTTAACAAGTATTATTAGTTTTTTAGTACTTATTTTGTTAAATTTACATCAAAATATTTATTTTTCGCCTTTTAAATCTAATCTAAAATTTTTATAAAAATATTTTACAAATTGGTTTACTGTTCATCATTGGTCAATAAAAAGATGACTATTTGAAAGCATTCCATCTCCGGAAATACTTGTGAAGTCACATCACATAATATTGCTAGTAACAGTGACAGTAAAATCTGATGAAAATCATTTCAAAGGATCCATCTGCATAGCATGATCAAAGGTGGGTACTTAAATGAAAAAAAAAGATAGGCAGTATGCAGTTCAACCATATTTTTTGTGCGGGTAAATTACAGCTCCATGTTTAATTTATTTCTGAAATTACGTATGCATTTTGCATTTTTCTGCATATAATTTGCTGATATGATATATATAATTCAAATAATGGAAATATTATCGGTATCATAAAACTGACAGAAAACTAGAGCGGCAACGGTCAGGGATCGAGTCACGATCGCGGGTCTGCAATCAATGTGCATTATAGCGTTTGCTTGTGGGGCATCACGTGTGCATGGTGGGTGGGCCCACGCACAAGTGGCACCTAGTTGTTCGACGCTAAACCATTCGAGTGCCGAATCAAAAAATTGCTCCTCCTGCGGAATTAGATCATGCCTCAAGGCGTCCCAAAATGCCCAAAATTAAATAAAAAAATATAATAATAATATTTTTAATTTATTATAAATTTTAATAACTTTATTTCATATTCAACATAAATTTTAACTTTAAAAATCAACTTTATTTCACATCCAATACAAATTCTAACTTTAAAATTAATTTTATTTCACATCCTACACATCTCTCAATATTAAAATAATTTTTTTTTTCTATTAACTCTATAAAATAAATTTTTTTTTTCTTACTCAAATTTATTCTCCAACCAAATAAATTCATGTAGGAGAAATATACTTCTCCATCTCTAATTTTAAATCAAATTAAAATACTATAAAAAATAAATTTCTTTCCTATTAATTCTATAAAATAAAATATTTTCTCTTTCCTTACTCAAATTTATCCTCCGACCAAACAAATTTATGCAAGAGAAATATACTTCTCCGTCTCTAATTTTAAATCAAAATAAATACTATAAAAAAAATCTAATTTAAATTTTCATTTGACAGTAATGTTGTATAAAAAATTAATTTTATATTACATAGAAAAATTTAATTATTTCAACTTTCAAAAATTGTAAGTAAATTTATCACTTATTAAAAATTTATAGCATTACTTTTCGTACGATTAATCCCATGAATTAGAGTGATTTCAAAGCTTCATAATTTTAACGAGATTTTTTATGCGCTCCACTAATTGGCGTGCAGAATGGGCTGGTCAAATTAATTAGTGCCATGTGGCAACGTCCCTATAGCTGTACATGCGTGCAATGGTGTACGGTGCACAAGCCCAATTAGCGTATGACATGTGAATGAAAGTGAGTCATATGTGTTGATATGTCGTACGCTAATTGGTTTGTGCATCGTGCACCGGTGCACGCAAAAATATCTCATTGTGCATGAGACGGAAAAATAAAATTGAGTTAATAAATATATAAAAAAAATTTTTAAAAGATTTTTTGGTATTAAACTTAAGATCAAATTAAATAATTTTATATTAAAAATATGTTAGCTAGGTCACGTGATCTAATTTAATTATTTTAATATTAATTAAACCCATTAATCACTAACATGTTATTAGTTAATAAAATATCAAATTATTTAAAAAATAAAATTAATTTAAGTTTTTCGAGACTTAGCCATACAAGATAGAAAATCAAAACTAAATTGAATTTTTATAAGAAAAAAATTAAAACTTATAATTTTCTGACCAATGGCATACTTCTGATTATTGTATATAATTTTACATATCCAATCATTTCCTCAATTATTTTACACAAAATATGAAATTCATTTCATGGGAATTAAAATTAGAAGGGTGGGGGACACCAACCCCCTTGAGTGAGTGTGAGAGAGAGAGGAAGAGAGAAAAAAAAAATATTATATATTATTTAGTGATTATATTTTTTAAAAATTTAAAATCATAAGCTAATATAATATTATAATCTAAATTTAATAAGTTAATTTAATTTTAAACAGTTATATCGTATCACATAATTAATATATTTTAGCATATATTAAAATAATAATTAATTTATAATATATTTCTCACATATTATAATATAATAATTAATTTTATTTTATATTATTCATAATTTTTAGTAAAAAATATTTTTATTTAAAATTAATTAAAAAATAAAATTTAGAAAAAACAGATCCTTGGATATAATTTACCTTTAATTTTAAAATTACAAAGGGAAACAATCACCCTTGTCTTCTTCTGCCAATGATTTTAAACACTCGTCGCCCTCCATCGTAAATTTGTAGTTCTATCACGTACAAAACCCTCTCAATGATTTGATTCAATGTCGTGTCTCTCCTCTCTTTCTCTAATGTCAACAGTACTTGAAGCAGTTCTTACTGGCTTCTTCATTCTTGTGTTCTTGGGTTTTCAGATTCAGGGATCTCCGTGCTCTGAACTTTTTGAATGAAGAAGCCGGAAGATGAAGCAGAAGCAGTCGCAGATCAGACCGTCTTCCCCTCCCGAAGATGCTACTTTTCATGAAATACCCTCGCAAGATGGGTCTCGGAATCACCTTTTTCCGGCTTTCGGAGCTTCACCTGTGAAAAAGAGAGGCCATAATAGCCGCTCATGGATTCAGATCGACGGCAGCGGAACGTCGCAGACCGTCGCATTTGACAAGGTAACGTTGATGAGGCGATGCGGATTACCATCTCGGGATCTGAGGCTCTTGGATCCCTTGTTTGACTACCCTTCCACTATTCTCGGCCGAGAGAAGGCGATTGTGGTCAGCCTTGAACAGATTAGATGCATCATCACGGCGGACGAAGTTCTGCTCATGAATTCCTTGGATGCCAATGTGTTAGCGTACAAATCGGAACTGATCCAGAGACTTCAGGCTACGAAAGCTAATAATGGTACATGGAATCATTCAATCTTTGCCTAGCAGATTTTGATTACACTTTTCAGTTAACTTTTGATGTGCAGATGAGCTGCCTTTTGAGTTCAAAGCCCTGGAACTTGCTCTTGAATTGGCTTCTGCATTGCATGATTCTGAGGTAGCCACTGTTTTTAAGCCTATAAGAAGGCACATTAGTCTATTTTCTTCTTTTAGGACCTGTGATACCACAACGTCATGGAGCAATTTGTTTTTGTAGCTTTCAACTTATAATATTTACTTAGGGGCTTGACATAGAGCAGAATTTAATGTTGGCATACGGTTCAGGTTTGCTAACCCCAACTAGTTTGACATTTAAGGCTTCTTGTTCCTTTACCATTGGGTTTAAACTTTTGCACTATTAAGATTATAGTCATTTGAATATTTGTCGCAATTCAGATTTTATTGTGTGCTTTGTTTGCTCATTCAATTATAACAAGTGACATTGGAGCTATGGTTTAGCTATGTTGTGGGATTCCTGCTTTTGAGAGCAAAGGAGAAACTTCAACAAGAAGTTAGAGAAAGAAGATTGTCAAAGATTCAGTCGAGGTGAATTGTCAAAGAGCAATGCTTTTGACAATACTAAAATGGAAGTTTGACACTTCGAGAGCCTCGATGATTTGAGGTTTAAATTTTCAATGAAAAGAATCCATAACAAAGGATTGAAGCCCAGAGTTTGGATCTATGAAGTATAGACACTTCAAACAGCTACACTATGTCCGTGTCGGACACATGGACACGAGGGAACATGCAGAGACACCGTGTTGGACACGCTACATGGCGTGTCCTAATAAAATAATATTAAAAAAATTAAAAGACACTTATTGGACATGTGAGGACACCTTAGGACATCTTAGGACATTTCTAGGACATTTCTTAGATGCAATACACTTTTGAGACATAGAACACTTCTGAGACATATATAAAATAGAATTGAATATATTTAATATTAATGTTAAATTTATTTATTAATATTTAAAATTTTATTATTGTTAAAATTTTATCTAATAAAATTAAAAATCTATCAATTATTATTAAGATTTTATCTAATATAAGTCAAAATTCTAAGCAAGTAAGATAAATTAAATTTTTTCCTCCTTTGCTGTCCTTGTGCCTTATGAAAATAAACTAATTATAAAAAATTTGTAGTTTCACCTTCATCCTTTTCTTATTCTCAATATCGAAAGCTCTTATTTTCTCTTATTATTATACTCATTGTGATTGTCCTAATAAGCAAAATTGTATGCTCTTATTTTTTAACCTACTTTGCAAAGTGAATCCTAAATTTTCATTTCAAATTTCTTTAATGTCAACAACATTTGTTCTTAAATTTTTATCTTGATTCTATGAGATTTTATTGCTACTCATAAGTTATTTGTACTTAAAAATTTAAGTTTGTACTATATTTTATGTATTTTTTAAGTATGAATTATTGATTTTATTATTATTATATTTTGCGTGTCATGCTGCGTGAGTGTCCTATGTTTTGGAAAATCATCGTATCGCCATATCATATCGTGTCGTCTCCCGTGTCCCCGTATTGTGTCCGTGCTTCATAGGTTTGGATCACCATTAATCGTAGTAAATCTCAAAGAAGTCAGGCAAATAAGGAAATCTTCATCAGCTAAAATGGCAAGCATATCCTCCAGATGAGATCTTCCAGAAAAGACAGGATTTGGAGGCAGTTACACAAATGTGGTCACTTAGCGTCTTTGCCAATACTGTTGTGCATGGGACTTGACTGGATAGCAATGTATGAGAATATTCTCAGAAACATCTCAGTATGCTCATTACTCAAATTCAGTTATAAGAAGAGCTAAGTAGCATAATGAATATGATATTCTTCCTGTTTATTTCTGTTCTCAATAAAGTTGCTAAAGGGAGCGAGGTTACTGTAAAGAAGATTATAAAATAAAGTGCTCCAAGTGATCCGTAATATCTCATGATTTTAATATAGAGGTATTGTTTGCTTTGGTTTTAGGAAACTGCATAATTTGAGTACTTTCTAAGAGGTCACTCATCTAAATACTGCTCCAGCTCAAGCATACTTAACTACGGAGTTTCTCATTATTAGCTCACAGTTGTTTTCTAAAAGATGCATCTACTATTTGCGATTATATTATCTACTTATACAATTCAATAATTTTCTTTCCTTTTTGATACAAGGCAATTCATTCTTGGGCCTCTCCACCTAGAGACCTGCCAGGACCGCTTCTTTTTCGGTAATTTTGATTCACCCATATGAACATTATTTCGGCAATCACTCCTCACCCTCTTCAGTCTCAGATTATTATAGGCCCCACCAGCTTTCGCTTGGTTTGTCTTGGAATCACATCGTATTATAGTGAGTCGACTTTGATAATATATTGTAGCATCTCGTGATTCAAATATCTCTATTATTCACTTTGACATTAGGAAATTGTATAACGTAAGTCCTTTCCAGAAGGCCACTCATCCTACTATTATTCTAGCTTAATTTTACTTAATTACGAAGTTTTTCATTATTAGCTTCATAGTTTTTTTCCAAAAGGCGTATATACCATTTGAAATTACGTTTTCTAGTTATACAGCTTAGGATTCCTCCTTTTCCGATACAGGGCAATCCATTCCTGTCCCTCTCTTCGTAGAAGCCTATCAGGAGTTGCTTCTTATTTTGGTGATTTCAATTCACTTATATAGATATTATCTTAGCGATCACTTTCCAGCCTCTTCGGTCCCGGGTCGTCACATGATTTATCATCAATAGTAAAGTTTATTGCAGTCTAGAAGTGTGGTACAGTAAAAAAATATAATCCATCCAGGAGGTGTTTGATCTTCTTTATGTCCTCGAAATGAAGAGGAGGAATAACATAGAAGCTAGTTGCTCGAGAAAACCAAACCATTCTTGTACTCAACTAGTTGCATAGAAGCTAGTTGATTTATCATCAATTGTACAAGATCCTAACAAGAGGAGTTGTAGAATCGAGATGGTCATTTTGTGGGGGGTGAATGGACAACTATATGCAGTGTAACTATTCACATTAACCAAAATGAATTACTAATAACAAGTAATAATAAGTAGAAGCAAGTAAATAAATGACACAAGATATTTTTGGTTCAACAACTTTATGCGTACATTTAAGGCCTAGAGGCAATAAAGAAAAACTTCACTATGAAATAATTTTCTTTCACCAAGTTAAGCAGAAAAGCTCTTTAGACAAGTACTTTTTACTCTTTCTTCATTAGATTTCACTCACCTAATTCACTTAAAGAAAGTAGAATCACATCGACCTACATGCCAAACTCACTAAGAGCCACACCGATATCTAGGTTTACTTTATTATTTTTCAGGCAAATGAGAGCTCATTGAAAGCACACTTGCTCCTCACTAAGAAGAACTCTAGGTCTCACTCTTTTTTCATGAAGAAGAAAACTGAAAACCGCACACCAAGATCTCACTCTTTCCTTACCAAGAAGAAAAAAATAGACAAAATATGAAAAACGGTTATAAAGTATTACAATATCAACTAATTAAGCAATTAAAGTCGAAAACACGATGAAAGCTCTCCTCTTTAGATCTTGTGCACAAGTGCATGTGATCACACATAAAGCTCTTCTAACAAAGGATGATTGATCATTAGGAGCCTTTTTAAATTCTCACAAATTTGATATAAATTCAATCTCAGGTGTTTCACACTGATAACTCACAAAACCTTCTTTATAGAGGTCCAAATATTCAAAATAATCTCCAAAAGAAAAGACAAATGGCCAATGAAAATCAAAATTAATGGTCACTTCAGAAAGAATTCTATTATTAGTCGACCAACCAAAACCCATCAAATTAGGTATTGTTAGAAAGGTCTTAGAAGTCTTTTTTTAAATAAAAATTTGTCTATCAATTTGAGATCTGTAAAAAAAGTTATGGTTAACATATTGAAAACCATCAGAAATCAATCTAGAATAAGAAAGCTGAACAGTTACTTCAGTTGACTAGCTTGGTTGACAAAGGCCAGCACGTAAAACTCAGCCAATGGACCTTTTTCCTGGGCTTAGTTATTGGGATCCAAAAATACTGTTGGTTCCTCCCTTATTGTGATATTTTGATGTTTACTAACTAATTTAAATTAGGATACAACTAATGAGTTTTGTTTCAAGCTTTGTTAATTTCAAGAAATAATTTCTTATCTCAAGCATGGACCTAACTGTGATATATCAAGAAATTGGAACCTGAAAACCTTATTTATTTCTTGTTCTTACTCATTTCCTATAATTTATTGCTCTTCTATATCATACGTTGAGTAAGGTTAACAGCTTCAGTAAATGAAGGTTAACAGCTTCCGTAAATAAATCTAATTTAATCGATTAGTTGATCGATTAAACTGATATTGATCGATCAAAGACAATGGACGTTTAAGCTTGATCGATCAGAGGTGTTGTTAGTTGAGATTTTTGCTGGTGTTGATCGATTAGCTGATCAATCAAACATGGCAGTAAACTAGGCGTTAGGCCCTGTTTGGTTGGAGGCCATTTTGGGGAGGCCATGGCCAAGATGGCCTCCAACTATTTTATTAAAATTAATAATAATAAAAAATTAAGTATAATATGTTAAAAATTGTATAGATATAATATAAAATAATTTTTTTATATTAAAATTTATGTATTGAGGATGAAAAATGAAAAAATTATTTAATAAAATAGTTGGAGGCTATTTTGGCCATGGTCATGACCAAGATGGCCTCCAACCAAACAGGGCCTTAAACTCTAACGGCTAACTATTTGATCAATCATTTGATTGATCAAAGTCCGCCAACCTAGAGCTTTACTGGCTATTAGAGCTTCCTCTATTTAAGGGGGTTGACTGCTTTCTTGGCTTTTTTCTTAGTATTTTTTACATTTTAGAGCTCTCAACTAACTCATTTTTCTCTCACAAATCTCAAAGTGATCGAGCGTATTAAAAAGGTGTTCAAGCAAGGATTCAAAGCTTTGGTGCTTAAGCTCCCTTTCTTTCTTTCTCTCAGATTCAAGATCAATCTTTGAAGGAAAGAGTGAGTTAATTCTTTCTCTTGCTTTTTAGTTATTTCTCATTAAATTCTCCTCTTCTTTGAGCTTACTCAAAATTCTTGTAACGAGGAGATGAATTTTGCAATTGTTTGGTGGATTAGAGCTTTGTATACTTGTATGTGAGCAAAGTCCTAGATTTTTGTTTTTTTTTACAAGCTTCTCCACTTTAGAACAAAAGAGTATTGTTTAATAATAGTTAGATTGATTGGTTGGTTGCCATGGACTAGGCTCAAGAGTAAGTCGAACCATGTTAAATTTTTTTATATTCTTTTTGTTTTATTCTTTTTTACTTGTGCTTATTATTGTTATTGTGTTATTATTATTATTTCATTAACTCATTATATTTAAGAAAATTAAACTCATTAAAATTTTAATTAGGGGTCTATTCATCTTCTTTTAAACTCTTATCGAGCTTTCATTTGGTATCAGTACAAGGTCCTCGATTTGAGGTTTAGCAATCTAGAAGAAGTATGACTACTAGGAACTAAGAAGGACAATTAATTTATAGACCTCTACTTTTTGATGGATCTAATAGAATTAAAAATATATATCTTATTATTATTATTAAAAATTTATTTAATATAAGTTAAAATTCTAAGCTAACGAATTTAAATAAAATTTCTTCGTCCCTCACTGCCTTCGAGCCTCTCAAAAATAAACCAATTGCAAAAAATTTAGAAATTTAGCTTCAACTCTTTCTCTTATTGTCGTCGCTGAGAGCTCTTAATTTTTCTTATTGTCTTGCACGTCGTGGTTATCCTGGCAAGTAAAATTATATTTTCTCTTATTCTCCCACTACTTTACAAAGTGAATCCTAAATCTACATCCTAATTTTTTTTAATGTTGACGACATCTTTTCTCAAGTTCATATATTGATTTTATAAGATTTCTGTGCTATTCATAAATTATTTATATTTAAAAATTTGAGTTTGTTCTATGTTTTATATATTTTTTAAGCATGAATTGTTAATTTTATTATTATTATATTTGATGTGTCATGCTATGTTCGTGTACTATATTTTGAAAAATTATCATGTCGTCGTGTCGCACTGTATCATGTCCTTCATGCCCCCGTGTCGTGCTCGTACTTCATAGTATGTAGTTTAATTTAGATGTTACTCTTGTTTGTCTTATAATTAACTTTTTATCCTAACCTTAATTCTAGTTCAACTCTAGTTAGTTATTTCAATTTGAATTGCTTATTGTTTTGCCACTTAATGAAACATATTTACTTGAATGTTACTCTTACTATTGCGCTTAAATATTGTTCTTGCTTTTAGATATCTTATATTGCTAATTTCTTGTGACATATTTACTTCACTTTGTTCTATTATAACTATGATAATTGTGTAAAAATCTCCATTATTGTTGTCTCATGTGGATTATCTTTTTCAGTTCACTCTTAAGAGGGAGGTCCATTTAATGGACATGTGTTAGTAAATTGAAGGGAGTGTCTCAGCTTTAAGGGGAGTGTTTCTATCTATTATCTTACTCTACCCACTCTAACGGGTTACCAAACATAAAAAATGAGGAGATTATTGGTTTCTTCCTTGTTGTGATGTTTTGATGTTTAACAATTAATTTAAGTTAGGATACAACTAATGAGTTTTGTTTCAAGCTTTGTTAGTTGCGGGAAATAGTTTCTCATTTCAAGCAAGGCCCAACTGTGATATATCAAGAAATTGGAGCTTGATGACCTTGTTGTTACTCATTTCCTGTAATTTATTGCTCTTCTATATCATACGTTGAGTTTTAATTGTATTGAACTTAGGAAGATAGAAGTTTGAGCATAAAATTGATAAGATGGAACTCCACTGCCTTTGATTGACCTATTGATCGATCAAATTGTTTGATTGATCAAAGTCAATGAACTACCACTGTTTGATCGATTAAGGTTAACAGTTTCAATAAGTTAACCTAGTTTGATCGATCAAACTGGGATTGATCAATCAAAGATAGTGGATGCTTAAGTTCGATTGATCAGAGGGGTGTTGTTAGCTAAAATTTTTATAGGTGTTGATCGATCAAAGTAGATTGGTCAGGGACTAGTCGTTAGACTCCATCAACTAGCTCCGTAAGCCTAGAGCTTTACTAGCCGTTGGAACCTCCTCTATTTAAGGGGGTTGGCTACTTTCTTGGCTTTCTTCTTTGCATTTTTACATTTTAAAGCTCTCAACTAACTCATCCAGCTCTCACAATTCTCAAAGTGATCAAGTGTATTTAAGAGGCGTTCAAGTAAGGATTCAAAGCTTTGGTGCTCAAGCTCTTTCTTTTCCTTCCTCTCACATTCAAGCTCAATCTTTGAAGGGAAGAGTGAGTTAATTCTTTCTCTTACATTTTTGGTTATTTCTTATTAAATTCTCCTTCTCTTTGAGTTTACTTAAAAATTTTATAAAGAGAAGAGGAATTTTGTAATTGTTTGATAGGTTGAGGTTTGGTGTGTGCTTACATGCGAGCAAAGCCCTAGGGCCTAATTTTTGTTTCTCTTGTACGTGCTTCTAAGGCAAAGCCCTAGACCCATATTAATTCTTCATTTGTTTAAGTCTTAAGGATTTCGGCACTTACCAACTTGCCTAAAAACAATTGCTGATAGTAAGGGCACTGCCTATTCTTTTATTACTATAGCACCCAGACACTCCTACTGGTTATCTCGACAGTCTTTTGACAGTCACATATTACTTGTCTGGTAAGGAACTAGGCGTGAGCGTGTGACTTGGCCCACCTGGCCTCCGTCACACCCGTGACTCGGCTCACCTGGTTTCCACCATTATGACTCGGCCACCTGGCCTCCGCCATGCTCACCCAACATTACCCTCCCAGCGCAATGCCCGGGATCGAATCGTGGATCTCGGCACTTACCAACTTAACTAAAAGCAATTAATGATAAGAAGGATGCTACCTAATCTTTTATTACTATATCACCCAGACGCGCTCTGGTTGTCATGATGATTTTTCAATAGTCATGCATTACTTATTGAGTAGGGCATTGAACTTAAGTGTGTGACTTAGCCAACCTAGTCTTCGCTGCACCCGCGACTTGGCCCACTTGGCCTTTGCCACTGTAACTTGGCCATGTGGCCTTTGCCACTGTAACTTGGCCATGTGGCCTTTGCCACGCTCACCCAACAAGCACATGTTTCACTCTCTGGTCGATCTAAAAAAACACTCCAAATCAAATCAGGCTTAAACCTAACTCACTCCTAATCAAGTATAAAGTGCCCAAGGCCTGTTCCATCATATTTCTATGTATCCACTAATTGATTTACTTGAATTTCTACCCAAAATTAAATTCAAAATAAAATATCTATTCTTAACATCTTATTCTTTGACTCGATCTTGATCCAATTCAACTTGACTCAATTTGCTTTTATATATTTCAGCATTCCATCTTTTCTTTTTATCATGCATACCATTTTATTAATATTTCACAAGTTAACCTAAAATATTCTTGATGAACTGTTAGTATTAAGCTAACTTAAATACATTGTCCAAACTTCAAAACTCATGCACACAAGGGAGGGAACTAGCAAGAGTTTCTTCAAAGCTTGGTATAGTTAAAAAGTTGTCGAAATTCGTGGAGCTCTTTGACAAGCTTGTTCTTAAATATATTTAACTTTTTTGTCTCTCCAAGGTTTTTGCATCATCAGGCTGAGCATGACTGCTTAATACAATTTTTGGCTCCCGTATTCTGTAGACTTCCTCTCACATTAACACAAATCTGAGTTTCTCTCCTGTTGCCTTCTTGATTTCCCAATTGGAAAAACTCTCAAGGTGAGGGAGAACCTTTTTCAGGTCCGTGACTACATGAGTGAGTTTAGTTCCACACCAAAAAGTATTGGGTGTGAATAAGATGCGACTAGTTCTTTTTCACAGTACATTTTTGTATATGGCTGTTAAATTAGCTCACTTCTATGCTTATATAGTCTGATATGCATATTGAAGTGTCAATAGAGCAACTGACTTTGTATCTGGTAGAGCTTCTTTTGATGATGCCAATTAGGCAGTAGAAATGTCCTTCTTGACTTATTTTTGCATGATTCTGGCAAACATCTATTTTTTTTGTACTGCTTGTAGTTGAATTTCTTTTTAGTGAACTTAGGCCAAGGTTGAATTCTGGGAATAAAATTGACTGGTTCTTTCTTGGATTTGAATCGGTGAGTTGATCTATTTCTAGTGATTAGTTCATCATCGCATTCAATTCTGATGTAGTTCCTCTCTTTTTCTTGCTTGTCTGAGTATGATGATACTTCATGTAATCAAGATAACTGTCATCTCACCTTCAAAAAAAAGATGACAGTTTTTCTCCTTCAAAACCTTATTCTCTATTTAACAGGTCACAGAATTGGAATTAGAGGTTTATCCTGTGCTGGATGAACTTGTTTCTAAGATTGCGACCACAAGTCTGGAGCATGTACGCAGAATAAAAAGCCAATTGCTTGCTTTAACCAACAGAGTTCAGAAGGTAGGCAATCCTGTATATGATGAAAAGAACTACTAGGTAGTAGACATCTAAAACAGTAGATAAACGTTCAGGTTCGTGATGAAATAGAGCATCTAATGGACGATGATGGCGACATGGCCGAGATGTATCTAACCGAGAAGAGGGAGAGAATGGAAACATTTCACTCCACTGATCAATACTTCAGCAGCCTCCTGGTGGGCAGACCCGGCATCTCAAGATCTGCTCCAGTTTCACCAACATGCTCCAGTAGCATTATGACCATTAGCAGGAACGAGGGCTCAAGATATTCCTTTAGTAATTCAAGCCATGTCGTAGAACTGGAGATGCTGCTGGAAGCTTACTTTGTTCTTACTGACAGCACTCTAAGCAAATTATCATCTGTAAGAATCTGAATCTGATCGTAGAAGTTTGTTTATATTTATGATTCATATTTTTATTTTTGTTTACAGCTGAAGGAGTATATTGATGATACTGAGGATTTTATCAACATCAAACTGGTGAGAATCAATATTAATGACAAGAGTTTCAACATTCATAAATGATTTAAATTTTGAGGTTTGTCCTGACAAAGCATTGTGGCTACAATTCAACCCAAAAATTTTTTGTTTGAGTAGAGCTAGTTTTATTGTTCTGTTGAACCAACGTGTTTGTTGATCTGATAGACCGATGCACCTCACATTCATGTGCCGTTTGTGTGAGTGGTTCGATTCATGCTGAAAAGTTATGTTGGGTTATGGGTTAGACGTTGTTATACCTTGTCTAAAGATTGATGACGGTGACCCCAAGCTCAATCAGCTTGCCAATTTAACATTCCTAATGAATGATGATCTTCAAGTTGAATCTTAATTGTTTCATTGTTTTCTAAATTGAACAGGATAACGTTCGAAACCAGTTGATTCAATTCGAGTTGCTGCTCACTGCTGCCACATTTGTGGTAACCATCTTTGCTGTTGTTACAGGTGTGTTTGGGATGAACTTTCAGGATCCCGTGTTTGATGCTCCCTCTAACTTCAACTGGGTCCTTACGTTATCTAGTGTGTTCTGTGTGGTCCTCTATGTATCCTTCTTGCTATATGTTAAACACAAGAGATTGTTACCGTTGTAAAAAAATGATAATTTTATTGTACTTTTGATTATTTTGAAATAGAGGTTTGCAAATATGTATCTATTAAACAAATTATGATGAACTAGAGCGTAGTGATTTGATGCATTGAAGCAGCTAAAGAGGGGAAAGAGGAAAGAATTATAGATCATATGCATGAAGGTATGTTTTCTTCTTACATATTATTTAGGAAATGCTTAAATACAATAAAATGCGACTTTGGTGATCTTCATGGGTAAGTATTCTGCTAACTTTTCAACTGTGATCTTATTGTAAAATATTCATGTTTAAGTAAAATATTAAACATGGTAAAAATGATTAATAGCTTAATGATAAGCAGTTCTGAAACGGGTACAGCTGAATTTGCAGAGAGGATTTGTGTGGATTGATTGAAAAGTGATTGTGCAATCACACTTTCTCATGTGCTATTCTAGAAATTTAGTTAGAGGCATATTTTCATAGTTGTCACCATGATTATCAAAAAACTTTACCTTTATGATCATTTTAGAATTTATTTTGGTTTACTAACATCCTGATTTTATCAGGCTTCCTTTTTGAGATACCTTACAATCTAGCCCATTTTGATGCTCTTATTTATGAGCTCAATCTTGATCACTTGACATGAGCTTATCTTGATCTCTTCATTTCTTCGACTTTATAATCACCATTCCTTGAGTCATCATTAGTTTGCTGCGGCATTTCATCTTTTGCTTTGTCATGCATTCCATCCTCAATCTTTTATGAGTTGAGTTGCAATCATTCTTGATGAATGATAGTGACCGGACTCAATTTGGGCAGAATTTAATAACTCAATTCCAAAAAGAACTGAAATGAAGGGACTGAACTGCAAGTATTCCATTAAATTCAGCCCAAGCAGCGGTGCACTCAGCCATGGCCAAGCCCCAAATAATCGCTCTCCTCTTCTCTTCCTCCATTCGATTCACGACAAACACGCTGAGCCCACCGATCTCCTCCATTTGGTTCAGCCACGATCTGCCATGCCGACCACGTGTGGTAGATATAGAAACATAAAAAAAACTATGGACCAACGTCTCTCAGCTATAAACATAATGATAAAAGGGAAAAAATAGATGAGAGAGAAAGGTAGCTGTACTGCTGGGGGGTTCTTTCTCTTCTTGCTCTGGGATTTTCCCTTTGATCACTTCTCTTCTTACGCTCAAGCTATAAAAAAGAAAAGAGCTAAGAGCATGAGGACTGTTAGAATATAAAATTATTTCTGAGTCATGATCTATAAGCTTAAGCTTTTAGGTCAGTTAATAACTAGAAATTTAATATGATATCAAAGCCAGGAGATCTCAAATTTGAACTTTGGTGACCCCATTTATCCCTAGTATAAGGTTAAAAAAAATACTTATGCTGAATTTTATGCTACAAAATAAATAAATTTGCATGTGAGAAGGCGAATTAAAATATATAATCATTCTTAAGCTATGACTTGGTTCTTAGGTCTATGATAAATTTCAAATGATATACGAAGATGATATGATGGTCTTCAGTTCTCAGATGAATCTTCTTCTCCTTCTCTTTCTTATTGGGTCGTATAAGAGAAAAATAGAGAGATAAGAGAGCTTTACCTCCTCTCTCAACTACTACTTTCCCATGAATGGTGATGATTCTTCTATCCCTAAGGCGAAATCCTTTTTATATTGTGGATCACAATTAGCTCGGGCTTCCAATTTTTGTTGTTCTCCGCTATCAAAACTTCATGAATATTTTTCTTTGTTGCTCTAAGAACTAATTTCATTTTAGTAGTGTTTGAAAGATGGAGAAGACAATGGAGGATAGAACGGCATAGTAGGAGGAAGAGGGCTGGGCGGGAAGGGCTGGAGCTCGGCGATCTAGGTAGCCTTAGGCTGCAGCCGCAGCTGCGGTTTTGACGGCTTCGATCCACGGCGGCCCTTTGAACGTCATCGGCTGCGAGACACCAGAGCCAAATCAGAGCTCTTCCTTTGCTTCAGAATTTTCCTTTTCAGATTATTATATCAGCTCTCTGAACTGCGCCTTTTTTTGAAAAGCATGCCTTCTTATATTCTGTAACTGGGTTGACCATGTGACCAGAAGGTCGACCCGGTGGACCATGAGACACCGTGTGGTCGACCATGTGGCTGACCTGGTGGTCGGCCTTGTTGCTTCATGCGTGAGGCCAACCTGGCTTGTGTTGCCGACTCTATCACTTTGGACCAACCGTGTGGCTGACCCTGTGGCTAACTGTCTTACTAAAGTTTTTGCTGTCTATAGTTTTTTTAGTGTCAGTGACCCTGTGCCTTAGACTTTGCTGTAGTTTTTTTTTCTTTGGGAAAGACAATACCTTGTGGCGGTTCTTGTAGCTAACCCTGTGGCTATGTCTATTCCTGTGGCCCGACACCGGCCGGTCTCTGTGCCAAAAAAAGAAATGCACATAACTTGAATAATTTTAAATTAGATTTAATTTCATAAAAAAAAAAAGATTTACCTCAAAGTTTTATTGGATACAAATGTTCATCATGAATATTTTGAATGGAGAGATGGGAAGAGGTCAACAACAACAACAACAACCAAATCTTAATCCCACTAGGTGGGGTCGGCTACATGAATTCTTTGTTTTCATTGCGCTCTATCAGTTACCAAATTCTTATTTAAGTTTAAGTAACTAAGATCACTCCTTATAGTTTCTTGCCATGTCTGCTTTGGTCTCCTTCTTCCTCTTTGTACATGGGCAAAATCCAATAACTCAATTTTTCTACCTGGAGTTTCAATTGGCCTACGATTTAGATGTCCAATCCATCGATGCCGACTTTCTCTAAGTTTATCCTCAATTGGTGCAACACCAGCTTTTTTTCGGATATACTCATTTCTCATTCTATCCTTTCGTGTATATCCACACATCCATCTTAACATTCTCATTTCTGCAATATTTATTTTATTTGTATGTTTTTTCTTTGCAGGCCAGCATTCAGCATCATATATTATCGCTGGTCTTACTACAGTTTTATAAAATTTACCCTTAATTTTGGATGAGATTTTTCTATCGCATAACACACCAGAAGCATTTCTCCATTTTACCCAGCCTGCTTGAATCCTGTTAATAACGTCATTATCTATTTCGCCATCATTTTGTATAATTGATCCAAGGTATCTAAAGCGCTCACTCTTCTTGACAATTTGATCACCAATTGTCACATCTCCAATATAAGTATTTCTTTCTTGACTAAATGTGCACTCCATATATTCAGTTTTGATCTACTGAGATGCAAACCTTTAGATTCTAGAGCATTCCTCCAAAGCTCTAGCTTCGCTTTAGCTT
>JAEMOT010002396.1:55479-137541 GCA_019297695.1 Apostasia ramifera | reverse complement strand
TATATATATATATATATATATATAATACAGATATTAAGTTTAAATTGAATTCAATAACTAGTTTTAAGTTTTAAACATAATTAGCTACTCCAACGAGAGATGAAATTAATATTTTTATAAGATCCAAAAAATTAAATATGTTTTTTTGTCTTAAAAATCAAATATGTTTTTTTTATGAAAAAAAAAATCAAATATGTTATTTTACCCAAAAAAAAAAAAAAAAATTCCGCGAGGTCTGAGCTGGCATTTTCCCCACGCCTTGCGCCGTTGCTCAAAACCTTTCTTCTTGGAGTATTTTCTTGCAATCGCAAGTAAACAAAATCATAAAAAAAGAGAGCTTGAAGGCAGAGGAGGAGGAAGAAGACATTGGAATCTTCTCTATTGCCCCCATCTCCATGGCCGGAAGATGCTCCTCCTCCTTCTCCCTCTCCTCCTGAGGACCTCTTTATGCCATGGCCGCATCCACCGTCTCAACCGCTTGCAACAGCCTCTTCCCAGCCTCTCCCCCCGCCGCCGGTGAGCACGAGGCCAATCACCACCAACGTTACCACGGCGGAGCCAAGATCAATGCCGAACAGCCCCATCGCCATCCTGCTTCTACTTCTTTGAGGCAATTGCTGCTCCTCCAAGACGACGACGCCCGATCCCTCGCCTCCTGCATTCCCTCCGGCGGTGGCGATGCCCGTAGGGACGAATCCGCCATCGGTCTGTTGGATCCGGTTCTCGTACAAGAACCGCCGGTGATCGCGGAAAGTTCGTCTTCCGCCAGCCGCCGCTATCAGATGGACCTTAGCGATTTCGGAAGCGGGGCGCAGACCGTCGGATCAAAGGGCAGCCGCGTTAACAGCAGCGGAGGAGGTGGAGGGAGCTCGAGCAGCGATGGGAGCGAGGAGTGCAGCACTAGCAGCGGCGGATCGGGGGGCATCGGCTGCTGGAGCAAGCCCCACAAGGCCAACGACGCGCGGTGGGAGGCGATCAGGGGTGTCAGGTCCCGCGACGGGGACCTGGGGTTGAATCACTTCAGGTTTCACAAGAAGCTGGGTTGGGGAGACATCGGTACCGTCTACCTTGCAGAACTTAGCGGGACGAGCTGCTGCTTCGCCGTAAAGGTCATGAACAAGGAGGCTCTGGCGAGCCGGAAAAAGCTTCCCAGAGCACAGACAGAGAGGGAGATTTTGGAGTGCCTCGATCATCCCTTTCTGCCTACCCTCTACAGTCACTTTGAGACGGAGAAGCACAGCTGTTTGGTGATGGAGTTCTGCCCAGGGGGAGACCTCCATGCCCTGCGTCAGAGGCAGCGCAGCAAGTATTTCCCAGAGGCGGCTGCAAGGTAGGATCTGAGTTCTAGAGCTAACTTCACCTTTCGACTCTTAACACGTCCCTTGATTAGCAAATCTACTCTGACATAATCAAATATGAAGATACCTCTTTCTTTGAAGTTTTCATTTTGATCAATTTTTTTTGCACCAGCAATTAAACAATAGGACTACTGTGCATGCTAATCTTAACCATGAAATGATTCATTGGGCATAGGATAGCATAAACCTACTGATGAAAATATTTTCCTTGCACAGTTTGCCTTTTGGATATCGAAACTGCTTTGAGGTGTACTATTCAATATAAACCAGATATATATATATATATATATATATATATATATATATATATATATATTTATTATGGCTTGTTTGACAGTTCTCATTATTAATGGAATATTCTTATAAGAGCCATGAATATCAAGTAACTATTTGTTTGTCCGTTATTTTCAAACAGCAGAAAAATGTATTGATAATGCGTCAACACTAAATTGTGGGCCTGGAATCAACTCCCAAGTCAAAACAAAAAGAACATAAGATGGTATGCAAAGAACTTGTAGTGCAAAATAAAAGGACACAGGAGTTTAGTGTGAAAAACTCGGGAAAAATGGTTGCCAAGTGGTAGGAAACTTTAAGAGTGCACTAATTGAGGTTGGGATTACAAAAGTTCAAAGTCGAAAGTTTAGGAGATATACAAGCATGTGCTGGAGAATATAAGTCGTTCAAGAAATGTAGTTGAAGATCTAGTCTTAACTGTCTTGTCGAAGACCTATTTGTAAAGAGTTGTTTGAGTTCTTCATTTGCTGGTGTTGTCAAGTGTATGGTCAGGATTTAAGTTAATTTTATTGTTAACAAAATTTCTTATATATTAGGAACAGATAAGAGGAGAACATAAAAGTCGTACGTTGAGAAGCGTTAAATAAACAAATAGTACAAAGGAAGGTGTTTGGCATCACATGCTTTATAATATCATAAATATCATATAATTTGTACTAGTAATAGCTGACAGATTAGTACTTTATAGGAACTCAAAACTGTTGAAACCTTTGAATTGCAATACAACATATACTATGCCACTTACGTACAGGATGTTGGGAATTCAAATATTGCTTGACAACAAAAGTTTTAGGATAAATCTCATATAAACGCAGTAGAAATACAGTTGAAAATCTTAAGCAATGTGAGAAAATCATATACAAATCATAGAAGAATAGACTAGAACACAACAAAAATTATATGGAGAACCCCAAATTGAAAAAAACCATGGTTGTACCAATAGAGATCTCATTATTCTCAAAGTGTCTCCAAAAAGAGGTTACTCTCTATAGATTAGGGATTTTTCAAAAGATCAAATTCAAAATATACAAGAACCTATTTATAGAAAATTCTCTATAACAAATGAATCCCAAAAAATAGATTGTTTGTTACGGACCAGACCATCCGTTTGCCAAGAACGAAGCATTCCATTTTTCTGTCGTCTGTTCCTGCGTCGTGAAGCCACAATAGTCGATTTGTTATGGATCAATTTTTTCGATCTCAGAAATGAATGGTCCATTCTATCCCAATTTTCCAGCATTCGTTCAATCATTTGCCGAACATCTTACTTATCTCGTCCACCTTGATGTACATTTTGTAGAAGATTCAAGCTTTACACTTCCATCAATCTCTTACTTAGAGACTGATATTTGATGTACGCATTTTGTACTCGTTCTTAAAGTGAACTTCTTCAACAATCTTCATCTTCCTTCCTTGCGTGACACTACCTTCTTATAAATCAATATGGAGCCAACTGAGGCATTACACAATCCCAGATTCTCTATAGAGACTACCTTGATAAACATGATTGATTTTTTAGTACCTAGAATTTTTACTAGTGACAATATCCTATCATTAATAAAACTTTTGATGTAATGATATTTCAACTTAATGTGCTTTGTCCTCGAGTGAAATACTGGATTGCAAATTAGACAAATTAGTAATGTCATTGAACAATACACTGATATTTTCTTTCTTGCCTATCTCCTTTAGAAAATTCATCAACTACATCTCCTTTCAAGCTTCCGAAATAATAACATACTCAACCTTTGTGGTTAATAACGCAATTTTTTTCTGAAGTCTAGACAACCAATTGATATCAGTCCTTCCAAGGCTAAAAGGTGTTCTTCATCTAATTCAGATTGTTGCCAAGATCTGCATCTATATAACTGTTACATCTTATTTTAGCATATCGAATTAAAAAAAAGTTCAGCTGCATTTCAATAGAACGGGGATAGTGGGAATATATGACAAAATGTGAATATCCAGAATGATACAACCTATTACGAATATAAAATATAAATATACGAACTCCACAAACAAACTCACATCGATCTACTATTCACAGTATTGTTAAAAAGTCAATTGTTCACAAAAATATACATCCAAAATATATAAGATAAAAAGATGTTTTTAAGTTTATATATTTCTGTCGACCATTAATTTGTAATAATAATAATAATAAGGTTTAATTATCAATAAACCCCTATAGTTAACTCCTAATTACACTTTGGTCCATGAGATTTAAAAACTTAATGATAAGTCCCTAGATTTTAACTAATATAACAATGGGGTTCTTTTGTTGTTATCTTTTAAGAATTGTTAGATTTGTATTTATTGAGTGATTTATTTTTCTATTTAATGCCATTGAAATTGCTGTGCCTGCGATTTGCTATCTGATGGAGAGGGGAGGAGGAGACCCCCTCCGCCTCTCGCACAGGAGGAGCGAGAGAGAAATCACCTCCTTTCCTCGTCCGCCAGAGCGCTGTGTGAGTAAGTAAGAGAGAGAGAAAGTCCAATGGTTAGTGAGAGATGGGGAGAGGGGACAATGAGAAGAGCAAATAAGGAATTTAATATATTTAATGTTTAAAATATGAAATATTCTTGAAATATTCTGTAAGTTTTAATAGAAAATATTTTATTTGGACCTACATATGTAATCAATTTAATTTAAAGGACCTTTAATGTTATATTAGTTAAATTATAAGGACCTATCATTGATTAACCCTAATAATAATAATAATTGTGTGAGTATAAATTACTCAGTAGATAGTTCAAATTTTAATGAGTAACTAAACTCAAAAGCTAATTAAATATATACTAGGTGATAAGATCTTAAATGACTAGTTTATAATAGTAGAGAAAATATACACATCAAAGATAACAAGCAGAAGTGTTGTAGTTCAAAGTTAATATAATGAAGTTGGAATAATATTTTAAATATATAACAATAAAGTATCTCGAATACTTCACAAATGGAGGATATCAAGCAATCATGTCACTATTGCTCCAAACAAACTGAGTAAAAAGCTGATAAACATATAAAGCATATCAAAGAATAGCAGATAGTTATTTATTTACTTTAATAAAATATTTCCAACTAATCTGTATAGAGTACATGCATATACAAACTTTTTTTTTTGATAATCATGCAAATACAAACTTAATTCGAGATTGTTGTAGCATCAATCAATTCTATCACTGAGCGGCCTTGTCATTTTTTTCCCATTGGGTTTGAATTTGTTTCTCTAGCTCCTCTAAAACCTTCTACGATCTACATACAGGATAGTTCTGAACTTATATTTTCATAAAGAATCAAATCTCAGGCTTTCTAGAGTTTCAGCTTCTTTTAGCCAAACGAATTGCTAACTGTTGTGATAGTTGAACTCCAATCTCTATTGCCAGCTCCTACATTTCGACGCCACAATGGATTATCTGTTTTGGATCAAACAATCCGATCCTAGAAATGGATGGTTTGTTCTTTAGCAATTTTCTCGCATTCGTTTAGCCATCTGCCTGACGACTACCTTGTCTTGTCCGATCCATTCCCTGTGGCAGATTGTGTTTTCGTTGGATTTTGGATCAACTCAGAATTTACCTACCATTCCTTTAATCATTTAAGTAATTGGTTTGTTTAAACAAGTGAACTTTTTATTAGTTTTGTATTTCTATTTAAAATAATAAAAATATTAACTAATTCATTATCTATTATATTATGATTAATTAAACTTAAACTATAAATAAATATGATATAAAGGAAAATATCAACAATAAAATGATTACATGATAGACATTTAATATTAATTTTTTTAATAAAAACTATTTTTAACATCTTAATTTTATGCTTAACATAAGTTTAAATCAATCTTATGATCTTTAGATTTGGTTCACAATCATGAACGTGATTAAAGAAAAAAAAAGGGACGATAATTGCAAAATATTATAAAAAGATAGAAAATACACATTCTTCAAGATAATATTATAAGCAAAAATTCTATAAAGATTTATAGCATGTTTAAAATTCCTTATCAAAATATTAATAAAATCAATCAAAGGTAAATAATATATACTATAAAACAATAATAACATAAACATCAAATAAAAATTTTATACCATGACATCTAAATAGAATTTTACCTATTAGAATTGTATTTCTTTTTTATGCTTATTGGCTATGACAAAAAATTTATATTATTAAAAAAAAGCTTCTAGACACGTTGATTGCTAAGTATCTCCACTGAAGCATAAAGAGCTTCAAGTTGTCTTAGTTGAGGTTAAACTTGTCAACCACAATAAGTAACCAAGTGATTGCTAGGGTTTCCCTTCTTATGAGGAGAAAAACTTGAAACTCTAGGAAAGCATCATTGTATTGAGGAAGGTGTTCTCATAGTCTCGAAGTAGTCATCTGAGATTTGAGAAAGGTAGCTTGAGATTCTAAGGAAGTTGGTATTGATGCTCAAGACAGTTGATCTTGAGCTCTAAACAGTAGGAGATATCCTTGAGGTAGTTTATTCAAGAAGTCTACTTGGGGAAAAATGACCGATAAATTTGTCACGAGGATATTCATTATGAATTCAGATTTTCCTCGAGAGGCTCTTGAGGATGTTCCTGAAGGATTGACATTATGTGTTTCGTAAGGTGGGACTTCGGAGATCATTGGCTGATATTCGAGAAAATGCCACATGTAGAAAGGACAATTGTACAATAGTATTCTTGTATACTTCTTCCAAAGGCACTGTCGTAAAACTTGTCTATTTAAGAGACCGTTAGCCCCCCTTAGAAATCATGGTCTTAGAGTCAAGAAAATTCTTCTGTGTGCAAAGTGTGTCTAGTAATGTTCGTCCATTTGAAGCCTTGTTGTGATCAGGAAGACAACCACCATCCTATTTGCAAGAGGAAAAAGAAGTCACCTACAAACATACATTCAAAGGGCTGTGAGTAACCTTGTAATCCAGCATGAAGTGAGCACTCTTGTATTAATCCCCTAGAGTTAAGTCCCTGTTCCCATTATTGTAATAGTGGAAAATTGTGCAAGACAAGGCCTTTTGGTTTTCCCTTGTTAGGTTTTTTCCTGTTGAAATCTATGTTCTTTGTGTGTGTGTGCTTGTTATGTATTTTCACATGTTTGGAAAAGGGATTTTGCCTTTACAACTCTAGTTTCTTGTTGGCCATGCAACAACTGTGATAAATTCAACACAGGCTCACACATAATCATTGGATGGTGTATGCCCAACTGTCATTTGAGCTTATTCTCAATTGAAGCTATTTTAACTTTCTCATAAATATACATATTTATTATTTTTGTCCTTTCATCTATATTTATTCATTCACTTTAGTTTTCTCATTTATATGATACTTATTTTGTTAGTATGTTTTTACTTTATAAGCCAATATTTAATACCATAAAATATTGTTAGTCTTATAATTGTTATATAAAATTTATTGTTAAGCCTAAATAGGATTTTTCTATCGCATAGTCTACGAAATGCATTCCTTCACTTAATTCATTCTACTTGGATTCTTTTAATAACATTACTATTTTATTCTCATTTTATATGATCGATTAGGTATCTAAATTGCTCATTCTAGCTGATAACTTAATCGCTAATTGTCACCTTCCCAATATAAGTGTTTATATATCTAGACCAAATTTACATTGCATATATTCAATTTTAAATCTACTAAAATAAAAAATTTTGGACTTTAAGGTATTACTCCATATCTCGAGTTTTGTCTTATTTCTATCTTTAGTTTTATTAATAAGAAGAATATTATCTGCAGAAGTATATAACATGACACATTTTCTTGAATATGCGTAGTGAGGACCTCCATAATTAATGTAAAAGGATATAGACTTAAAGTCGAGTCTTAATGTAATTTAATTGTAATAAGAAAATCCCTAATCAATCCCTTTTGTATTTGAACACAACTTCCTTATATATATTTTTAATAGCTTGAATATAAACAGTGTAAATTTTTTCTTCTCCAAAGCACTTCTCTTGAAATTTTATCATAAGCCTTTTTAAATCGATAAAGACCAAATATAGATTTCCTTTTCTCTCCCTAAACTTCTCCATTAAATCTCTCAATAAATGAATAACTTTCGTAGTAAATTTATTTGGCATAAAATAGAACTAATTTTATGATATCCCAGTATCACGATATAATTATGCTCGATTACCCTCTTTTAAAGTTTTAAAATATAACATTGATTTAATTTCTCTGTAGTTGGTATAATTTCATACATCGCATTTGTTCTTATAAATAAGTATCAATGTACTAACTTCTCTAGTTTATGTAATATTGACTAAGCCTACCGTTTTAAGAAATGGAAATTTGTATCCAGTTTCAGGTTTCGGCTGGGAACGAAATTTGATTTTGTGAATTAGTACTACTTTTATGACTACTGTTTACTGGACCCCAGTGGTTTCTCCATATAAGAACTGATTCATTACTGATTGTCGAAAAATACTCTACAGGTTTTATGTTGCAGAAATTCTCCTTGCCCTGGAGTACCTCCACATGTTGGGTATTGTTTATAGAGATCTCAAGCCAGAGAACGTCTTGGTGAGAGAGGATGGACACATCATGCTCTCTGATTTCGATCTCTCGCTCCGCTGCACCTTCTCTCCCACGCTTGTCAAGTCATCAAACTCAGATGCAGGTCATTTAAAATCCTCTGCGGCATACTGTGTTCAAGCTTCTTGCATTGAGCCTCCATCATGCATGCAGCCCACATGCTTCACTCCACGCTTCTTCAAGAATGGAAATCCCAAAAGGGACGCAAAGGGTTCCAAGTCAAGGAGAGCTGAGACCTGCAATCATCTAGTCCCTGAGCTCATAGCAGAGCCCACAAGCGCTAGATCGATGTCCTTTGTGGGAACTCATGAGTATCTGGCCCCTGAGATCATCAAGGGTGAGGGACATGGGAGTGCCGTTGATTGGTGGATGCTCGGAATCTTCCTATACGAGCTCTTGTTTGGGAAGACTCCCTTCAAAGGACCAGAGAACCGAGCCACCCTGTTCAATGTAGTAGGAGAGTCCTTGAAGTTCCCAGAAGCCCCTGCTGTGAGCGCTGCTGCAAGGGATCTGATGAGAGGGTTGCTAGTGAAAGATCCCCAACAACGGCTTGCTTATAGGAGGGGAGCCACTGAGCTGAAGCAGCACCCTTTCTTCCAAACGGTGAATTGGGCTCTCATTCGATGCGCCGTCCCACCGGAGTTGCCGAAGCTGCATAAGAATGGTGGTCGGCAGCCTGCAGCAGACTGCATTGCTACCTGTGGTAGCAGTGATTTGAAGCCTGCTGGTAAAAATGAAGGCGTTGATTTCTTTTGACTCTTCTGGTGTTTTGTGCTAATTTTCATTAGCATTCAACATCTTTTCGGTGTGATTGCTGCCAGATTGATGAAAAAAAAAGAAACCTGAGCCTCAGAACTCCTTTTTCTGGGCTGCAGGTGCCATGTTGATTGAAGGAGATTAAGAGATGGTTAAGGTTACATAGTCATGTATGCATCAAATACCAGATTTCTTCAGTGCTTTCATCGTGTCTGCCTTTGCGTGATTTTTGAGATATTGAATAATAGATGTTAATGTTGACCAGCTCAGCTTATTCTTTTATTTCAACAGGCAGCAAGGCTGAGATCTATGACTATTACAGCTTTTCTTTTCCTTTAATTAATTTCCCTGATGATCATTCTACATCATTACTTTCAAACTTTCTGGTTAAATTTTTATTGCCCTCCTACTGCTCATCTGTAATGAATTATTGAGAGAAACTAACAATTTTGTCAACTTCATCTCCAGTTATTTTTTGTGTATCTTTCAGTCTCATGATGATGCCCAGTCAAGTTCTACAGAACATATAAATTATGATGCCATACATTATTTAAAATTTAGATAAAATGTGAAATAAATTTAATTTTAATATTTGTTTTCAAGTGATACCTAGAGATGCCATGGTAGGGTTTGGATCAATTGAGAATCCAAGCGATCATTGCAATTTCATATTGAATATTTCAGCTTTGAGTTATAATTTCAGTTCTACACCATGAAAAAAATTTAAATTTAAAACATTTTAGGGGCACATTTTAAACATTGTATAATTTTGATTATAAAATGTATAAAGTGCATTTTATACGTACATAAATACACATTATATGCATATCAAATAATTTCTGAATTCAATCGCTTATCTGTTGACACAATTTTTTGAGCAATAATGCAATTGCCACCTAATACATACAAAATTGCATGTGTTTCTTGCTGAAAATTTTATTTACTTCAATGTACTTTTTCAGCATTTACGTTAGATCAACGTTGGCCATCTGTACTTAAATATTCGAGAGCTATTTAAATAATTAATGATAAACTGCTTCCAGACTTATAAATCGTTGTTCTTCGATTGCATGGCTACCTATACGAACAAAACAACCTACTATCTCTAAATTAGATCTACAATATCAATACTATAGCATCGATATTTAATATAGAGTGCAATCTAGTAAGTGTTTCGAAAGTCAACAAGTGAACCGCCCTCAAACTAATCAAAAAAGTGAGACCACTACCACACAAAAGTGGTCTCCTCCCAAGTTGCTCCGAGATCAGCACCTGCCATAGCCGAGGTAGCCAGGTGAGAATTCATTATAGGTCGAAAGTAATGGTCTTTGTAGACCAATGCAACGATGTTGTAATTAGAAAATGATTGAGTCCAGTTAAAGTTCAATAATCGTAGGGACCCAAGACTAATCGCCTAAAGTGTATCAATTAAAATAAATGGTTAGTCCCTGAGCATATGGAGGTGAGTCGCGAGCTCAAGAGCACGAGTATACATGTGGTGAGCAGTACAATGAAAACCTTGTAGGTGTTTCAATGATAAATGTATAGCTAGTGGAGGCTCTTCGGACATCAATAAAGCATGGACTCAACACAGCGCGACACAATAACACGATTTTTTAAACTATAGGACATAGAAACGACATGACATGTCAAATATAACAATAATAAATTAACAATTCATATTTAAGAGAATACATAAAATATAAAATAAATTTAATTTTTTAAATATAAACAACTTATGAGTAGCACAAAAATCTCATAAAATAAAAACGAGAACTTGAGAAGACATGATATTAGTATTGAAGATATTTTGGATGTAAATTAGTGTTTACTTTGCAAAGTGAGTGAGCGATAAAAGAAAATGTAATTTTACTTATCAGAATAATTATAACGAGCACGACAATAAGAAAATATAAGAGCTCTCGGTGTTGAGGATGAGACAAGGATAAAGGTGAAGCTAAAGTTCCAAACTTTTTACGATCAGTTTATTTTTATGAGGCTCAAAGCCAGCGAGGAAGAAAAAAATTTGATTTAGTTTGGTCAGCATAGAATTTTAACTTATATTAAGTAAAATTATAATAATAATAAGAAATAGGAATTTTAACTTATATAGAACTTCAAAGAGAAGGTAGATATATTAACAACTCGCCAGTTATTTTCTGTTTAATATTAATAAAAAAAAATATAATATTAATAATAAATCTAACATTAATATTAAGTATATACAATTTTATCTCATATATGTCTCAAAAATATCTTCTATCTTAGAAGTCCTCTAGAAGCGTCTCAAAAGTGTCCTGGAAGTGTTTTAAAACTGCTAAGGTATCTCAAAGTATTCTAACGTATCTAAAAAATGTCCTTTAGCTTTTTAATATTATTTTATTAGAACACACCACGTGACATATCTGATACGATGTCCCAGAGTATTCCCGCTGTCCCCCTATGTCCGTGTGTCCGATACAGATATGACGTAGTCTTTTGAAGTATCGATACTTCTAGATAGGCATCTCTCTCCTCTACCATCTTGTTCTTGACTGCATATCATGTCTAATGATTAAATATAATTAGTTAATTATTTTTTATAATAAATAATTTAAAATTTAAAATTTGTATACCTTACGAGAAAAATGCTACGCCAACAAGAAGGAAAATTTTCTAAAAACAACGCGAAAGATACAAGCTCTGAACTCAGAAGATAAGTGAGAAAGGGAACTTAAGGGGTAGAGATTTGGCAATAAATGGATGAAAAAGGTCAAAAAATGAGAGAAAGAGGGTTTGATCCTCGCGCCAAACAGGGCCGCATCGTTTCATTCGAAGCAATTTTTTTATTCAATACAAATTTTAACTATAAAAATTAACTTTATTTTACATCTAATACAAATAGAAATATAAGAATTTAAAGTATTTCATATTTTACACCATTTCTAATATTAAAATAAATTTCTCTCCAATTAAATTTAAAAAATAAAATATTTTTTCTTTTTTTATAATAATATTAAATATTATTATATAAATATTTAGACAATGACTTTAATACAAAAATAATTTAACACAAAAAATTAAGTAAATAAAAAAAATTACCTTAACTTTTAATAACAATTTATAAAAATTATCTAATCACATGAAATAACTCAATCGCATCACCACAATAAAGTTAACAAAAAAAATAACAAAAGTTCGAGAGTAATTGCATAATTAATTTCACAATATAATCAAAATTACATAATAAAATTATATTTATATATAGAATTATTTAATAATCAGTTAATTCAATTGATTTGATTTCCAAACAGGTGAAATCAAACACCAAAGCAATCAATCGAAATACTCAAAAAATTAAACCACTACCAAACCATTGAATTCCAAACTAAGCCTCTAAATTTAAACAGTTCAGTTCAGTTTTCCGATTTAAATCATTATTTGTACAATATTTAGTTCACCTGATAAGCACCTGCATGGCAATTATTCCTTCTTATATATTACTACGTGCATCATGAATATCACAAACTTTGCTCTCAAACCATATAAATCTTCCCCTTGATAATTTCTTTTGTTAATTCCTCTGCATAACCTCCAACTAGTTTATTTATAACTGTCTAACTTGTTTGATCCCCATATCATTTTTTATCATACGAAAGACTAAAAATAGTCCATTCATTATAAAAATTTAAAAATAATATTAAATTAATTTTTATATTATAAGCAACTTTTAATATTAAAAAAAAACTCATTTTGTTTTACGTTCTATATAATTTTTAACATGACAAATTAACTTTATTTCTCCTCATACACATATGCTAAAGTAAAACCACAAATTTCTTTTTTTCTTGATCAAAAATTACAAATTTGATGACAAGAACAAATTGGTCTAAATGCCAAACAGACCCTAAAGAAGTCAACGAATCAAAAGAAATTTGCAAAATTTGTATCTCACATAAAATATCTTGAATGAAAAATTGATTCTTAAATAAGTTATAAAGGAGTTAAAGAAAGAGAAGAAAATCATGGACACTAAATTGACGTGGATGGTAAAAGGTTAATCTATTATGCCATTTTAATATCAATCTATTTAATCTTTTAAGTGATAAAGCTAAGGTGAAACTCAAGTTATAAATGAATATTTTAAAATCTAAAAGTCTTCATCTTAAAAGATCTAAAACTAATTATAGAAAGTGTCAATTTAGTCAAGATAATACTTATATTGAAATGTGACAATTGATAGTCAAGTTACCAAAACGAGCGGACGATTTAGATACCTCAGATTAATCATACAAAATGATAATGAAACAAATGAGTAATGTTATTAGCAGGATCCAAGAAGGATGAATTAAGTGAAGGAATATAATTGGTATAATGTGTAATAGAAAAATCTTAATTAAACTTAAAGAAAATTTTTATAAAATAGTAGTAAGACCAGCGATGTTATATAATACTGAAAGCTTATCTACAAAAAGAAAACATACAAATGAATTAAGTGTTGCGAAGAGTATGCTAAGGTGAATAAATGAGTATTCAAGAAAATACAAGATGAGAAATAAGTAGCCTCAATTGAGGATAATTTTAAAGAAAATTAGCTTAGATAGTTTGAACAAATAAATTGTAAGCTGATAAAAGCTCCAATAAAAAAAGTTGAATTATTAGATCTTACTTATATAAAAAAGAAAGAGAGACAAAAAAAAAACAATAAGAAATTATAAGGAATGATCATGCTTAGTTGGAGCCAAATGGGTTGTTATTTGATAAAGTGCAATGAAAACAAACCACCTAGTGAGATAAAGATAGGGTAGTTGTCATATTTAACCTTTCAAGCAAAAGTGCCCATTAATGCAACTGCAATAAGAGAGTATGTAATATTATAAAAACAATAGAATCCAGTTGGAATAGACCAGCTGACAAACAATGGAAACAAGGCTCTCTTTCAGTCTTCTAATGATTGGAGACTTAATTGTGTATGATTTCATATTTGACAATTATTTTGATTTCGTATTTTGACAATTCATTTCTTGTGGAGCAGATTCAATTAATAAGATTAAGGGCCCCCATAGCAGAAAATAAACAAACAACATAAAGAATTCTTGTTACCTTATTCATGAAAAATTCTTGCAGGCAAGCTTCTTCACAAAGCAGCAGTATATGATTTTAAAACTTATCATCGGGTATAAAACCTTTGTGCAGCATTTCATCATGAATCCTGAATGCTTCCTTCAAGTTCTCAGCAGCAATATAGCCATTTATTAGAGTTGTATACGTAAACCGATCAGGCAGAATCCCCCTAGCAACTATTTTCTTGAAAACCTGATGAGCTTCTTGCATTCTTCCTAGTACACAGAATCCACTTATGATTGCATTATATGTGACAATGTCTGGTGTGATGCCTCCGATTTCCATTTTCTTGACTAGTGCAAGAACTTCATGCATCTTCTGTTCTTTGACAAAGCCATGTACTAAAGTGTTATATGTTATTCTGTCTGGAACGATATTATCACTGATCATCTTAACAAAAAACTCTTCTGCCCTCAATAAGTTGCCAGACTGGCAATATCCTTTAATAATTGTGTTGTAAGTCACAATATTAGGAAAAAATCCTTTTCTAATCATTTCATCCCACAACTTGAATGCTTTTCCAACGTCTCCCCTACTACAATGATTATCAATTAGGATAGTATAAGTCACGCAGTTGGGTAGGATGCCTCTATTGATCATGTCATCCCACAATTTTTTTACTTTCTCTGTGTCACCTTCTTTGCAAAAACCATCAATAAGAGTATTATAAGTAACAACATCTGGTCTAACATTTTTACTCACCATTGTGTTAAACAAACTAAAAGCTTTCTCAGCATTGCCTTCTCTGCAATATCCATGGATGAGGGTTGTAAAAGTGCAATAGTCAGGAGTAACTCCCCTCTCCATCATTTCCCTGTACATCATATCAGCATCTGATATCCTACCTTCCTTACACATTCCATTCACCATAGTATTATACGTGACTACATCTGGAATGCAACCATGGCCTAGCATTGTATCACGCATTTTTAGAGCCTCTGAAATCAAACCAACCCTGCAAAACCCACCAATAAGCATAGTATAAATGACATTATCTGGAATGAGACCAACATCCCCCATTTCTCTGAAGTACAACAATGCTGAATCCATATCTCCCTTCTTGGTGAACAAACATATCAAATGGCTAAAGGTTAACATATCAGGAGCAATACCTTGATGCAGAATCTCTTGAAAGATCCCCACTGCATCCTTAACATTTCCATCTTTACAGTATCCAGCAAGCAGAATGTTAAATGTAGAAATATTTGGTGCCAATCCAGTTCCCAACATTCTAGTCTTTAACTCTTTTACCTTCTCCCAATTCCCTGTCCTACAAAAGACATTTAAAATAGCGTTATAAGTAGAAACATCTGGCTTTAGTCCTTTACTCACCATCAAATCCAACAGAACAATTGCTTCTTCAACATGTCCAATGTGACAATGCGCATCAACCAATGTTCTATAAGTAACTAAATCTGGAAAAATCCCTTCTTTTTCCATATCATCCAAGAACACAACAATATCCTCAAACTCCCCATCTTTGCACAAGGCATGAATCATGATATTCAATGTGTAAACATTCTGATAGATTCTGACCTCAGGAACTTCTCTATATATCTTCCACGCCATATCAAACCAATCCATCCGCACCAACCCAGCAAGAAGGCTGTTGCAAGCATTGATGGATACAGAAACACCCCTCTCTCTCAATAACCAAAAGGCCTCTATGGCCTCCCTCAACTTTCTAGCCTGGACATAGGTGCGGATCAGCAAATCAAACACTGACGGATTCGACTTGCAGCTATGGTAGGTAGAGATGAGAGTGTCAACAATCTTCAACCTTGAGATACCTCGGCGCCGAACCATTCGAAGTATGAGGGATTGGGCTTCAGCAGTATGGCGGTTCTGAATTGACATGTGGATCATGCCACCAAGAGATTCTGACGAAAGCCTCAAGTTGGATCCTTCTGCTAAGAGAGAGACGAATTTTTGGCCCAGCAAAGGGCTTTTTCTACTGCATTTATAGAGAACGTCAAGGACCACAAATGAGCTCATGCGCGTAGAAGTGTCGGGAAGGAGTTGGATAGGAGATTTCCCTCGTTCAAGTTCATAGATGATTTTCTCTGAGAGACAAAAGGTGGAAGATTGAACCGGTGATTCTTCAAGGCCAAGGCTTCTGGAACGTATTGGGGACTCTCTAAAGCAGGGCAAGGGAGAAGAGAAGCAGAAGCTTCTAGTCTTGACCCGCAAAGGAGAAGCCATTCCCTTCAGAATAATTTTTTCTTATGCTACAACCCCAAATCTCTATGTATTAGACCATTTCTGGAATCTATCAGAAAAGAAAAACAACAGGTAAACAATGAAATTAAAAAATTAATTGTTGTCATTTTTACAAAACTAGTGAAGGTTGGTATAAGTAATAAAGCATACTTTTATGAATCCATCGGCCCCTGTAGGGAAGGAATGGTCAAGTCAAGGATGACTTCTTTGTTGGCGAAACGATGGGGGGAACAATGCCAGTGATTCTCCGAGCCGGTCTTGATTTCCAACGCCTCGGGAAACTGGTCGAGATAGATGACATCACTTTTTTCTCCTCTTCCTGCCCAAAATCTGTTTAAGCAAGAAATATAATAAGTGATATAAATGAAAAAAAAAAGTTTTTAAAAGAATAAAAAATTTTATAAATGATGCAATTTGATTTGAAAGCAAAGAGCTTACAGCAGAATGCCATAATTTCAAACGAATTGAAAGTAATCACATAAAAAGAATAAGAAAAGAAATAAAAAATATATTACTGAAGCATGTATTTCTGTCATTAATAAACTTGATAAAAATGACCAGGTAACTTTGATAGCATATGCTACATCTTCAGCAACAAAATATACGTAAAGGCTGGCTTAGATTGAGCAATTTGTTTGTTGCAAAAGCTGCTATCGCTGCAGTCACATCACACATCACGTTCTAGAGCAGGTCATGCTCTAGAACAAATTGAATCTGATTGACACAATTCACAAGAACATGTTAAGGAGCTATTGACACGGTAATTACTTTTTATGAAAAATAAGTATGCACCAAAACTTGTACACCACATCTGATATCAAGAATAACTGTTATCATATGAGAACCAAATGCAATATCCATAAGCTTCCACAAGAGGTTGAATGAAATGGCAAAGCTCTAGTCACATTATTAGGATTTATCATTTGAATGTTCATATGTATACAAGAGTATTCACAAGTATAACAAAATGTTATGGATTTGATCAAAATAATGAAGAAAAAAGAGCAAATATCATGAAAATATATCGTTCTATATCAACCAAAAAACTGCTAAGATATCAGGTAGAACACTGAAAATTGACCTAAGACTACCATCAAGATATGCTTCATTCTTTAGTCCTAAATGTGGTGACAATGACGCACTTAAATGTGCTTCTACCTTTTCTTGCCCATGTCAGTAAGACAGTAAGAAATAAGAAATATTATAATACATAATAGAGCTACACAAAATTTCCCACCAGCTTATTCTTCCTGAAACACTCCCTTGGATTAAATGTCTTATTAGCTACAAAGAAATTTATTGAACTTGGGACAATTTCCAGAAACTTAAAAACTATGAATATCAGGCATCAAGAAAATGCAAAGTTTGCATTTGCAGAGAAGTCGTATTTATCTATGCTATATATAAAACCTGAATTTAAGCAGATAAAAATTGCCTTATATGGAAGTAAAAAAAACTCTCTGATCAGAAATCATAGCCGTTCATTTCCACTATATATACACCCTGCCACATACACTCATGTCAGCACACAGCTTCCCATGTTCCACCATTATCCCCTCTCTCCTTATCATATATCCTTTCATTTTATTTTATATAAATTACATATTAGTTCCCCCCAATAACGAAAATCACAAGTTAGTCTCTCAATTTGGTCCCATTCATCTTAGGTTCTCATTCATTACAACGATAATTGTAGTTTGATCTCCCGATTTCACTTAAACTTAATTTTAGGTCATTCATTACAATTTGGCCATCTGATTTCCCTTAGGTTTGATCTTAGGTCCTAATTCCTTATAACACCACTTGCAGATTGGTCCCCTGAATTCTCAGGCTTGGTTTCAGATCCTGATTAATTACAATTTGGCTCCTGATTTCTCTTAATTATGGTCCTAGGTCTTAATTTCTTACAAAGATAATTACAATTTAGGATCCCTGATTTCCCTTAGACCTGCAATTTGGTTTTTCAAGTTTCCTTAGGCTTGGTTTCAAGTCCTGAAAAATTACAATTTGGCATTGTGATTTCTCTTAGTTTTAGTTTTAGGTCTCAATTCCTAACAATAAAAATAATCATTTGGTCCCCTGATTTCTCTTAATCTTACTCTTAAGTCCTAAAAGATTATAATTTGGTTCCCCAATTTTCTTGAGTATTAGTCTTAGGTCCAAGAAATTATAAATTGGTGTCTCTTGGTTGCTTCTAGACTTCATCATAGGTCCTAATTTTTCACAACAAAAATGATAATTTGGTCCCTCGATTTTCCTTCCTTTTCTTGATTGAAAATTATAATAGGCCCTAAATCCTTACATCAAAAATGATAATTTAGCCCACCAATTTTTTTTAATGTTAATCTTACATCCTAAAAAATTATAATTTGGTCTATAATTTCTCTTAATATTGGGTTTAAGTCCTAATTTCTTACAGTAAAAATGATAAAATCTCTTAGCTTTCGTCTTAGGTCCTAAGAAATTATAATTTGAGTCTCCAATTTTTCCTATTCCTAATCTTATATCCTTATTTTTTACAATAAAAATTACAATTTGTCCCCCAATTTCTCTTATTCTCTATCTTAGGTCTCAATTTCTTATAATAAATATTATAATTTGGTCCCACAATTTCTAATACTCTTCATCTTAGTCTTAATTTCAAAAAAGGTACGTGCAACAAAAGGCATATAAACTAATATATCTAAAGAATTTAAGTAAACAAGCAAATATTTGGGAAGATGCTTATAAAGGAATTAAGAAATCAAAAGAAGTTTGTAATTTTTGTATCCCTCCAATGTGATGGAGAAATAGAAAAGGGCAGTAGATATTGTACAAATTATAAGAACATAAAAGTTTCCTCAACAACAATAGCTAGCCAAATCATTGTTAATATCCAAATATTATTAGTAACATTCTGATCTTTTGTTCCTAATCAAATTATTAGGATTAATTCTACTATTCTACAATTGTTTAATTAAGTTGATATATGTGTTGTCTGCTACATCTTGTATTGCCTTGACAACCTTGATGTTGTGGGAAAGAAACTTACCTAGGTACTACACGGTCTCAAAGTTTAAACCGCATCACTGCAATTTCCAGTTGGGTAGGGTAAATTGTGGTGTCTGCGGGAAAAATCAAAAAAAAAAAAAATTGATGTTGTGGGGCAATGTTTGACAGAGCTCAATCGAGCTGAACAGAGTGTAAATGCCGTGAATTCTAACTTCGATGCAATTGCAAAACATCAAGAGTACTTCACAGAGGGCATAATGAATCACAACCTGAAGAGGTTTTGTAGGTTAAGATATAGAGGCTGAAGGAGAAATAGTGCGACAAATGGAGAGGTGATGAGCCTATGAATTTTGAACACAAATTAGACTATGAAGAGAGAAACAATCATACAACTATTAAAATCACAACCGGGGTGGCTTTAAGTCCACGTTAATCAAGTAAGTCCTTTTTTGTGGATTTTAACGTATTAGCATTAGCACTGTAATATGGTGTCATGTGATGGTTCAGTCATGTGACATATACAATTAGGATGACAAAAATTCTGTATATGCTAATGCATTTATGAATATTTCAATAAAATATAACTAAAATAGCTTTTTAAGTAATTAGAATCTGAGCACAGTAACACATTATAAATTTTTATAGATTTTCATGAATTGAAACTAATCAAAGTGTCTGTCAAAAATTAAATTTCCGTGAAACTAATCAGAGTATCTATAAAAGATTAAATGTTTGTGCAATGCACCAACATTTCATAATTTCAGGCAAAATGCAAGCCATTCCATTTAGACTTAGCAAAATCATGCAAGCCATTCCATTCAGATTTTAGACGAAGCAAACTTGTAAACATGAATTGGCAATATACCTTCTTGACTTAAGAAACATATTATTACATCCAATGAAACATTAAAACTATTGGGTGAAAGGTAAAATATAAAGAACATTAACCAACTACATAATATTTTGTCATTAACCTGTAATCCAAAAAATGTCCAGCGGAGAAAAGCAAAAAAAAAATTAATTGCAGCCTTAGACTATCCACACTCAAACAAGACCTAGAAGCAGATTGACGATCAAGCAGTAGCATAACTCTGATTAGCCTTGTACATATCAAAAAACTGACACTTCACCATTTTTCACATAATCTACTGCTGATGAACCAAAAGCTTATGCATGATATTGAAAACACTACCTTGATCCTGATAAGAATAAATGAAGATGATGCTTGTGTGCATTAAGATGTGAAGAAGTTATCTCTGAATTCCATTTGATCATTTTTTTAATTTAAGCATTTTTAATTAACTAATTAATAATATAAGTATAATTAAAAAAAAATTAACAAAGAGAGTATGTTTCGAACAGCGTTAACTCTGCTGTTAGTTAACAGAAGTCGCCCGGCCTGCAGGCGACTTCTTTTTAAAAAAATAAAAATAAAAGAGAAAATTAATTTAATTTAACTATATTGAAATTTGAATATTAACTATTATATATATTAATATTAAAAGAAAATTAATTTAATAAAATTTAAAATAATTAATTTATATTTTAAAGAATAAAGATTTAAATTTAAAAAACCAGATTTGAATACATTGGGTGCTTCCACCCAAACACAAATTTATGCTTTATCCTGCGCAAGTATGTATCTATGAATTTTATTATTTAATTTATGTAAATTTATATTTTATTTATTCTTTAAAATATAAATTAATTATCTCAAATTTTATTTAATTAATTTTCTTTTAATATTAATATATATAATAGCTAATATTCAAATTTTTATATAGTTAAATTAAAAATGCTTAAATTAAAAAAAACATCAATTTTGTATAGTTCATGTTACAAATTATAATAATTTAATATAACATCAGGAGTGTGCTTCCAAAATAGCGGTCTCAACCCTCAAGTTATACGTCCACCGAAAAATATCTTTAACTGGATATTATAAAAACCTTATAAATTTTCCTGCTGGAGTTATCATCACTATTGTAATTTGATGAGCCACATGTGTAATTTCACCAAAAAATAATTTCTTTCACATTTTAAAAAATTCATAGATGCATACTTGCGCAGGGTACAGCATAAATATGTGGTTGGATGGAAGCACCAAATGTATTCAAATCTGATTTTTTACATTAAAATCTTTATTCTTTAAAATATAAGTTAATTATTTTAAATTTTATTAAATTAATTTTCTATTAATATTAATATATATAATAGTTAACATTCAAATTTTAATATAGTTACATTTTTTTAAAAAAAAAATAAGTCGCCCGGCGACCGAGCGACTTCTGCTTAATAGAAGTCGCCCGCGCATCGGGCAACTTCTGTTGACTAACGGCAGAGTTAATGCCGTCCGAAACATGCTCTCTTTGTTATTTTTTTCTTAATTATGCTTATATTATTAATTAGTAAATTAAAAATGCTTAAATTAAAAAAATCATCAATTTCATTTCTATCTCAGATTGCTTGTAAGTATTCAAAGGTGTAGTACAATACTTGGAGTATTATATTGCTACATTTCTTAGTTTCGTTGGTCTTACTTATTGTTACATATAGGCATCACTTTATTTATACTTAATGCAACTTCCTAATTGCTCATTAAATGTTCTGTGTTTCTATGAATATGCATGAACAATAATAAACAGTAGAAGCTCCATTCCTTTCGTTGGAACCTTTACCTAGATTTCTATAGGTTCGATTTCTAGTTCAGTTTGGATGTTATATTACTTTCCGTTTGCAATCTTATAGCACATTAATCCTTCCAAAATTGAGCTAATCCACAGAAATATCAACGGATTACAAAAACCTAGGTAGTAGGTTAACTCATTTTGTTTTTCAAAATATGGAACTAGGTCTGTCTTTCCTCTGAATGTGGTTGGGGATTCATGTCCTTCAATTTCTTGAAATCAAAATGATTTGCATTGCTTCTGGGTTCTTGTCTCATTTTACACATTTTGAAGTTTAAAATAAACATCTGTCTCCATTTAATAATAAATGTTTGGTTAGTGCACATCACAATGATAATTGACACAAATGTCCACAAGAATGAGTGAATCAACACAACTTGTCCGTAAAAAGGACAACCATTTTTTGCTCAGAATTTGGCTGAAGGACATTTTCAAGAACTCTTAAGAACAATCAAAGGGAAGAAGACTGTAGTCACTGCTTTTAATACTGATCTAAATCTTGAAGCTATGCTCATAAAAATGGAGCACAATAGCTAATAAGAAATTACAAGATCTGAATGAAGCATTGTTATTCAATATGGATAAACGATGATATTGCTTAATTTATAGCTCCCCAAAACCTGTATGAGTGGAACCAACTTATCAAAAATTAATCAAAAGAAGGTAAATAATACCTTAAATGATAAAAAGCCAATATAATGTTTTACTACACACATATGCAAGAAAGAGTGAGAGATACCTTCATACAGATATGCCAGACTCTTCTAGAATTCAAGACCCGCACTAAATGTGGTGTTATGAGTAAAAATTAATAATGCCTTTACATCTGTTGTTTAATAAAAACAAACCTGTGATTTCAAGTAAATCTATCTTAGAAGTTGAAGGTGTTCTATCACAGTGTTTGGTAAGGAATGACTTGAACCGTTTAGAAGCAAGATTAGAGAACCTGAATCCAAATTATCACAAGGGTTAAGATATAAACATTGACATCCAATAGAAAACCAAATAAAATCATTTAATATAATCAAGAAATTCAAGCAGCAAACAATAGCATTATACTAGCATTATGATCTTTCTTAACTTTCCATGATAGAGCCCAGCACAGTTGCAGAGAAATGGAGTGAAATGAAAATTCCTTATCAGAGCAATCAAGAGAAATGAAGTGCCGGAACCTTGAGCCTTCCTGCTTCCTATGAACAATAATAGAAACGTCAAAAAAAATGAAACCATGCAAGGCAAAGCAGGCTGAGGATATGTGAAGGAGTTATTTAGGTAATGGGGTGGGCGAGGGTGGCATCTTGGTTATGGTTTAAGAGTCGTTCTAGGTGGGTAGTGGGAGGTATGTGTTATCGAGGTTAGGGTTTAAGAGCCATCGAAAGTAGATGTGAGCAGAGGCTAAAATGAGCGGAGGAGGCTAACTTTATTTCATATCCAAAAAATTTGTCTCTCACCATATAGACCCTAAGTTTCTAGGATAAATGACCAAACCAACTTATGTTCGGTTTCTAAATCTTCATGGGAGCTTGACACATGTAACTTATTGTCTTTGTGCATCAAAGCTTGATCCAATCCACACAATACATCAACGGATGGCTCGATAAGCTTTCAACCTTATAGTATGTAACTTTTCAGTTAATCAATTAGTTCGATTTCTGCAAAGGTGAAACAAAATCAACTCCTTTTTCTCTATCACTATTTAAACCTTCAACTTTCTTCTGTAGACTCCTTAAGTTAGGGTTTATTGAGAAATTTTTATCAAAAAAAGGGTTTATTAAGAATTAGATTGGAAGTGATATGAAGAAGACCAAAATAGTGCTTTTTTTCAAGCAACTAAATCTAACGCTGAATATGTGCCTTGAGGAATGTCAAGGCATAACGAGATGACAAATTCGAATCAACATAGCTTTGTTTGGTCTTCAGCTTGTAATCTTATTTAGTCAGTTCAATTTCAGTTTCATGGACTGAAAAACCAAAAACTAGTTATGTTAATTTGGTCCGGCCAACCAAAATTTCTGAATCCATCATTTGCACACCCTATTAGAAACCACAAGAAGCTAATTTCTCATTCCATAAACAAAAGGTACTATTCCCATACTTCAAAAGCTTCAAGTTCAACGAAAGAGAAACTTCAGAGTGAAAACAGAAAGTGATTTTACCCAGCAACAGCAATCCTGTAGCTTGATGCAGCACGAGAGTTGTTTTAAGGCGATCCTAATACTACCAATAGTAGAATTGTGCCTAGGAATATTTTTATATGGAAGGATGCTGCTCTAAATATAAAATAAGTGTCTTAAATCGAACATGAACCACAAAAGTGTGCAACGAAGAGGAGATTAAACTAAATTAGTCTTAAAACACAAATGCATATCCACATAGGATTTCATGGATTTCTACAGGAAAGTTAATGATAATTATAGTAAATTCATGAAACTCAAGCAAGCACGGACAAAAGTCTATCAAGTTTCCCTAGAGATTTACTTTATGCAATAGAAACTGCGACTTATCTTACTATGAAGAGCATTTCCAGATCTGCAAGGTACCAACAATTAAGAATTTCTAATTCTATCACAGCAAGCTTTGAATTTAACCAAGAAATTATTAGATTGATAATATAGCAGCGCTAATTAAAGCCCAGACAAAAGAAACAAAGCTATTCTCAACATTACGGACATAACAGTGGGCATGAAGTGGGAAATTCTGCTTCAACCGAGAAGATTCATTTAACGTTAACAGAAGAATTACAAGAACTTGAAGTACTCTTTAAGAACAACCAGACAAATTTGGCAAAGAGTAAGAAATGAATAAGACCTAAACTAGAGAACCTCAAGCTTTGAGAAGGTAGCCTGCAGCCCCTCTGCGCTTCTGATACCGAATCGGCGCCACCTGTGCAGTTCCGCTCACAATGACGGAGAACGGTCTTCTTCGCTCAACACAACTGCTCCCCTCTTCAATCCATGGTTGAAGCTTTACAGAAGAGGAAAGGTGGTCGCATGCGCACGCCGTCGGCGACGACGTGGTCGGCGTCGCGAGGATCCCGCGCAAATCGGGCCGTCGTGTGTTTCGGCACAATGGAGCAAAAAGGGGAAATTGCTATGAAGTCCTCTAACGTCAAATGAATCCCAAACAACTCCAAACGTATTCATTTTAAACCCAATTGACTCAAATTAAATATAAGGCATAAACTAAGTCAATATATATATATATTTATATATAAGATATCCAAATAAAAATTCCCATTAATATAAAATTTAATGTTCGACTCATAAATAGCTCAAATAAAAATTATAAAAATAAAATAATTATATATATATATAGATATTAATATAATTTAAGTTCGAATTATAAATCATAAAAATTAATTTTAATAAAATTAGAATTAAATTTAGATGAAAATATTTTTTGTTAAAAATTTTATATAATATGAATAAAATTAATCATTATATTGAAATATACGAAAAATATAAATATAAAATTAATTATTATTTTATTATAAATATAAAATGTGAATAAAATTAATTTTTTATTTTAAATTATACGTATAATGTGCAGTATTTTATTAAATCTAACTAAATTAATTTTAATTTGATTAAACAAATATAGCTTTTAGATTTTTTATTAAAAAAATTTACTTACATACCACTCGGTTTTAAATATTATATTTATATTTAATACATGTCATTTTATATTTTATATTTTAAATATATATAATTAATATTTATAATATTTTATATTACGAAAGTAATTATCCACAAAGATGCTTACATATATGTATCACGCAAATCCTTTAAGCCAATTTTGATTTTAGTAGGTAAATTTTTTTTGATTTTAAGTTATTTGCAGTTAAATCGAAACTAATTTAAATATATATATATATATTAATTAAAATACTCATTATATATAAAATATATGTAAATATTGAGGAATGAAAAAAAAAAGATTAAAATTTAAATTGAAAATATCAACCTATTTATATTAAATTGTATTAAATCCGATTCAACCCATCATAAATGAAACCCAAATGCACAATCCAACAGAAATGTGCTTAAGCTCTATAACCCAAATTAATCGCAAATTCACAACCTTTACTAATATTACCCAAATAACCATATAAATAGCATAAAATGTATGTTTTTTAATACATATTGGTATACTAAATTAAATTATTTTTTTAACAATTGTTTTATTATTTGAAGAAAATAAAGTGATGTTTAAATGTTGCCCAAAATCGCATGAGAAGATGAAATAAAAGAGAGACCCTAACTCTATAACAGAGAAGCTGGGGACTCGATCTTAAGAATAAGTTTCGTTCAGATTTCTAAAGCATGATAATCATAAGCACATTAATCCATACTATAATGATATCAAATCAAACAAATAACTGCTAGATAATAACTAACAATCACACCTTTATCCCACTAAGTGAAATCGATTACATTACTCTTTCTAAATAAAATGTTATTTAACTAACATTAACATCTAAATTATATTTAACTAAATGCCCCCTAACTATGAATCAGATATCTGATAGAAAATTAGAGTCGAGATCTCAAGTTCGAGAATGGTAATCCCCAATTATCTCCCATATAAATTGAAGAAAAAAGACAGACCTAACTATGGAGAAATCATGTATAAAGAGTGTAGGAAAGTAGTAGCTCCACATCAGGTATAATGATCCAGAAGTCACTTGAAGTATAAAGCCAATAACAAACTTTCATTACACGAATCCAAATTGGCTGATACATCATAGAACTAAACCTCTTATCTAACTTGTGGCCTCTCTAAATTGGTTCTCTCATGCATCAATTCCCCTGATGTTTGATGCAGTTCCAAAGTACATTTTAGGCTTTAGAAAATACAACAACAAGAAACAAGCTATAACTACAAGACAATGCCCCCATGCTTATTCTGCTAGGAAAAGATTTGAGTGACACTCAGGATATCTTGTGAAAGCCTATATTCAGATCAGAGGAGATAGAGGTAAGCATTGGGAAGGAATGGTGCCATACAGCTTTAAATACTCTCTTTTGATGAGCTTGAACAGATTGCGAGGGGCTGGAGGCATTGTATCGTATGTCAAATATATGAATCATGGGGTCTACCGTCCCAGATGACAGATACAGACCATCAGGAGACCAAGCCTGGTTTATAAGCGCAGACTGCGAGTCGCTGCTCTCTTGTTTCCATCCAAATGCATGGATTTCTGTTTGCCGGAGCCGGATGTCGAACAAGCGAATCTGCTTGCCAAGCGAGCTGCGAAAAGACAGTTAAGAAAAGACCAAATGGTGTTAAAAATTCAGTTGAGATGAGACTTTTCGGGTGCAAGGTTACATGCAAATGTATGCAATGAAAAAAGGTAACAGATTGACAGCATAATGTGTTAAAAGTGAAAATTTAAAATTAGGGTGGAATGCAATTGAAGCATACAATTTTATGCATCAGTTTTATAGATATTACAATTGAAACTTTCTTGCAAAGATGGAACTTGGAAAAATTCATGTTATTTAGTTGTATGAGAGATAAATCGATGTCATTAATCCAGCATGAATGTCAACTGAATGAAACTGAGAGAACACTACCATAATTCACCTGAAGGGATGAAGAAAGAAACCTACAACACATAGACGAGTAAACGACTTTACAAGAAATCCAAAGAATCAAAAACTTTCCTTGATTCTTTCCTTGATTCTTTCTAATGGTCAACAACTCCGGATGCACTCCATGTCCCAAGTTCACTTGAACATGAATTATTCTCCGTCAAAAGATCTTGTACTAAAAAATAATATGAATACTCTACTGCTTTTGCTTTTAGTAGAATTAGTTATATACAATATAACATGAATAGCATGGTCTATTTTTTGCGCATTATGCGACATTAAGTGATTTTTGCTGGCAAAAAGGTATGCATCTTTCTAATGATTTTTACAACATCCTCAAAGAGATGTTGGTTGATTTCTTGTACTTTTGTAATTGTTTTAATGTTATACTATGACAATGCAACTTAAAAAAAAAAAAGATTTACGGATGCGAGATCTAGCATATAAATGGATATTAAACACCCAATTCTTCGTAGCCACATGTATAACACAAACAAAAATTTTAAACACTACAATAATATGACCCATGATATCTCTTGCAATTCCCCCATTATGAGTTGATCATAATTTCGTTAAGGCTCACTCCACTTTAGTAATGGCTAGAACTAAAGATTCCATGCCTGCTCTTGTACATTTGCTTCAATGGCACTGAGTGCTTATAAAAGGCTTAGATGTGGGCGATAGCCATTGTGCTGGAAGCTACCGTAGTAGCTATGGATGCATAGTGATGATGAATGCAAGCAAGATAAGAAGAGACATTTAAGTAATGTGGGAGGTACGATCTGGAAACTAGATGACCAATTTGTAATACAATAATAGCCAAAAGAAAATCTCCCCTAAATCTAGTGATAAAAGATAAAAAGCTTGACAATTTCGAACTATTAACTTTTATTTGTATATTGTGTCTGTAATATTGTTTGTTTTATTTAGGTAATTCCCCTTATTTTTGACATACACACATTTGACTTTCAAAATGAGTTATTGCCACAATTCTGAAATAGAACTCAAGTTAAGGGAGTCATACTTTAGGGAACCAAAAAGAGGCTAATACACATGTGATGAACAATCAACCCAAAAGTCTAAGTCAATAGGAAATGGCTAACACTTATATATAAATAACTCAACTTGTTGTCAATAATCTAACATGAAACAGTTCTTATGTGCATTCCAATAATCTCCCCCTCATATGAAAATCTATCCACGTTGGATCCACTTTCCATTCTCTAGGCAATTTTAACCCATCAAGTACATGCCACTAAGAGCCCACTCAATCATCTGGATCCACAATGAGAGCCCCTTGCTATTGGAATTTAATTTCTTGATAATGGTAAGCCAGCAAACCAATCGGAACACCTTGCATGAATCATTTGATCCCAGCCCAATTATCGGCTCTAACACTAATTGTTAAGAGTTGAAATACAATGGGGCATAAGTTGTGCCCAATACACAAGTAAATGGATACCTATTAATCAAGAACCTAGGCTAATGGGTTAGAGTCGTTACTAAAATATTACGTATTACAATTTATTGGATACCGATTTAAGATAATTTATGTGCATTCTCAGCAATCTCAACCTCACATAAAAATCCATCTATATTAGTCTTTTCTCGTCCAAGGAATCAAGTGTGCATGCTCATCAAGAGCCCACTCAATAAACTAGAGGCACAATGGAGTTTCTAGCTTTTAGAATTTCAGCTATGATAATCCAGCAAATCCACAGGAGTACCTTGTATGGACCACATGATCCCAGTTAAACTATTAGCTCTTGCACAACTTGTCAAAAGAGCCACTGTTAAATCCATGGTTACCAACTGACCTAAAAACTCAAGCTTACAGGTTACGAGCCCCCTTACACAGAAGCTTATTTGTTTTGTAGCGTGAAGTTTAGCAAAGGTAATTTTTTTTAAACCTTATGCTATACATAATTGGGAGTCGTCAAGGTTCAAACTTGAAACTTTTGGCTTTGATACCATATTAAATTTCTAATTACCAACTAACCTAAAACTTAAGTTTGTATATTATGCCCAGGAATATTTTTATATTCTAACAATCACACTTTGGGGAACCAAGTTAAGGCTAATACACAAATGATGAACACCTTCCAACCTAAAAGTCTAAGCCAACGGTATGGGCTAATATTTGTATATCACCACCTTAGATTATTGTTGAATCCAATGTGAGAAAATTCTTTTATATACTCAAACATTTGATCCCAATTTACGCACATAAAACTGGCCTAAATGTAGACAATCAGAAACCACTCTAGCGATTGCATATAAAATAGGCAGTTATTCCTCAAAATTTTTATCCTACAAATAGAAAGATTCCCACACCCCTAAAAATCGATAATGCAAACCACCACTTTCTTCTTCTAAAGCTTTGGCAACACTACTGTGAGCAAGGGAACCCTCAGATTAGCTCCCCACAGAAGAAGGCTTCATAGTAAATGCAAGGGCAAAACAAATAAAAGCTTTTAAAATTCACCTTTTAGACAACTAATCAATAAGAAGCATGAAACACAGATTTCATACGCTATACAGGGGCTAGACCAGAAATAAAATACAGCACATGGCGTTACTGAATACAAATAATTAAACTCCCTTAAACATAAAGGAAATAAAGCTACACTCATTCCCAAGGCTGAAATTTTATGAATAAGATATCTTTAAAAACAAAAAAACAAAAAGAAAAACTCTTGGTTTACATGAATCAGTAAGTAATTCCAATTTGAAACATGATAATGATATGAAAGACTTCTTGCGTACCCTGTTTGAACCATGAACAAGTTGAAGTCACAAGGGTTTGGAAGCACACTCATACATCTACTGTCCATTTGATATTTCAATTCAGACCTTCCTGCTGATACATCAAAACTGAGAACTCTTTTGTCAGAACCTGCAGAAAGTATAATCTTCTTCTGTTGTAACCCAGCAACTCCCATGACGGCAGAAGAATGTTGGGTCCGATGTATTGCCTTGGGCTTCCAGGTATCATTTTTCTCACTCCAAAGCATTACAGCATGGTCGCTCCCTCCAGTTGCAAAACATATATCACTCCAAGGCATAAAAATAATGCAGTTTATGATGCCCTTGACATGAGGTTTTCCCTCTAAAAATGATACTTTTTTCTGTTAAATATCAATGTAAATAAGAATTACTATGATAAACTTGTAATTGTCTCTACTGAGGGAAATAAATACTAAATTTTAGTAGTTGAGAACAAAGCCAGCCTGCAATCTTCTTACATAATCACAAGGGTGATATATCAACAACAATAGTAGACAGAGATCTTCCCAGAATGCAGCCTCACAACCTCACTAAACTAAGGCAGAATCTTGCAAGATTATGATTTCATTGCTTGTATTTTAGGAATCCCAATATCTTGCAAAAGTTCAAAAAATTCATAGGGATTGGACCACATATAACACACAAAAGTTCAGGCATGACAAGCATAGAACCTAGGTTTATGTATTCAAAGTATTCTAACCAAAGCATCTGTATTTGTACTTAATGATCTTCCAATTAGAATCCAAAACTCTTAACTTTATTTGTCCAATAGCATTTAATTGGTGTAATAGCTATTGTCTAAAACTCTTCACCTAAACCATTTGATACCCAAGAATGACAACAGGAGACCATTAGAAAATTACCTCAACTATTTTCAATTCCACATAAATTAAGAAAGCATTTACATATGGGACAAGATCTTTGTTGTTTCTAAAATCTCTGCAGCCTTCTTGAATTAATGTCTTACAAATTCTACAAAGACAAGGGCAACTATGCTAGCAGGAAGCATTACACCATTTCAAAACTCAAGGATTTCATCCATAAATTTATGGGTAAATTACATGTATGCCACTAAAACATTGCTAAATTACATATTTGACAGACAACTTCATATTTACTGTTAAAAAAGTAACTAAATACTTATTAAAATAACATAATTTGCCCTTCCATTAGTTTCCACCTAATTCTAGTTTATTTTTACCCAACAACAGTTACGCTATGCATTATCTCCAATCCCTCTGCACTCCTCCTAATTCCTGCCTGCACATTGAGCCCAGTGGTTGAAGGCATAATACAAAAATACATTTTTTTTATTTTTTACAAATTATGTAAGAACAGGCCACATGTATCCGAAACATTGTTCCAAGATGCATGCATTTTAAGGACAAGTATTTAGTAGCCTATGGGTACATATTGTGATTTCCGTGCAAAACATTATTGTTCAAATCAACAAGATTTTTTTTGAAACTTGTACGTAACTCCCCCAAATTTATATTGCTCATCCTCCCACATGCAGGCGTACTATTGAAATGCAAGATAAGTCAAAGATCGCTCTCATTTTTGCTTGCATAAGAAATTTTCAAAATCATGGCATTCACAATCCTCAAGAGAAGTACTTTGGAGAGTTTTAGAAAAGAAAGATTTGCACTACCTATATTCAAGTTATTAAAGACATATATGAAGGAGTTGTTACCTGTGCTCGAACACAAGGAGGTTTGACTAAGGATTTTCCTATTACAGTTGGATTACACCAAGGCTCGGCTTTAAGTCCGTATCTTTTTGCTTTGATTATGGAAGTCATAACTGGACATATCCAAGATGAAGTGCCTTGGTGTATGCTCTTCGCAGATGATATTGTCCTTGTTGAGAAAACTAAAGAGGGAGCTAAAGCGAAGCTAAAGCTTTGGAGGAATGCTCTAGAATCTAAAAGTTTTCATCTCAGTAGATCAAAAACTGAATATATGGAGTGCACATTTAGTCAAAAAAGAAATACGTATATTAGAGATGTGACAATTGGTGATCAAATTGTCAAGAAGAGTGAGCGCTTTAGATACCTTGGATCAATTATACAAAATCATGGCGAAATAGATAATGATGTTATTAGCAGGATTCAAGCAGGATGGGTAAAAGGGAGAAATACTTCTGGTGTGTTGTGCGATAGAAAAATCTCATCCAGAATCAAGGGTAAATTTTATAAAACTATAGTAAGTCCAGCGATGATATATGGTGCGGAATGCTGGCCTGCAAAGAAAAAACATACAAATAAAATAAAGGTTGCAGAAACGAGGATGTTAAGGTGGATGTGTGGATATACACGAAAGGATAGAATGAGAAATGAGTACATCCGAAAGAAAGTTGGTGTTGCACCAATTGAGGATAAACTTAGAGAAAGTCGGCTTAGATGGTTTGGACATCTAAATCGTAGACCGATTGAAGCTCCAGTTAGAAAAATTGAGTTATTGGATTTTGCCCATGTATAAAGGGGAAGAGGGAGATCAAAAAAGACATGGCAAGAAACTATAAGGAGTGATCTTAGTTACTTAGACTTAGATAAGAATTTGGTAACTGATAGGGCGCAATGGAAACAAAGAATTCATGTAGCCGACCCCACCTAGTGAGATTAAGGCTTGGTTGTTGTTGTTGTTGTTGTTGTTGTTGTTGTATGGCATTCACAATCCATCCATTACATGTGCACCACATGATAACAACAACTAGGACTACAAATGTCATTGCAAAATGTTTCTATTAGAGTTTATGTTCCTTCTTTTCTGTTAAGGGCATCTCATCCATTAGTTTGGTTGAAGCATCCCAATATATTACTTTTCAGGTTAAAATATACATGTTTTTCACATAAGAAGTACAAAGTTTGGTGAAAGCATTTTACTGTGAAATAATCATCCCGTTGTTTAATGGTAAAAAAAGGTCAAAATAATAACTGCAGCATAGCATTTTCTTTGTAAAGGAAATCAAACTGCCAAACACTTTTTGAAAAATATACCATTGAAAGATGACTCACATCTCCAGACAAATTAAGATTCATCAAAGAAATCTGAGAATCACCACCGTCAGCACTATATGCAGCAAATATGCTGTCTCCATCTGGGTGCCATGCAATATCTTCTGGCCACCTCCTTTGTTTAAGAGATGAGCATTCTGTACTACTAAGCAGTGTGGCACTAGATCTGCAATATGACATAATACAATTTTATTTTGGAAAGAAAAAATTATAACACTAGCTTCATCAAAATTAGGTGGCCATATCCATAAAAACTGTCACATATTTTATGTTAGCAGCCTCAAACTTAATTCTACATCTTTCAAGACTAAACTTGTAGCATACATGGCCTAGCTTCATGAACAACACAATACACAACAACAAAATTTTACCCCACTGGGTGGGGTCGACTACATGAATCTTTTGTTTTCATTGCACTCTCTCACATAAGAGTTTCTCATTTAGCTTCAACTATGCAACGTCATTCCTTAAAAGTTTCTTACCATAATTTTTTGTCTTACTCTTCCTCTTTTAACATAGGCAAGAACCAATAGCCCGACTCTTCTTATTTGAGTTTCAACTGGCTTATGATATATACATGTTCAAACCATCAAAGCCAACTCTCTCTGAATTTATTCTCAATTGGACAATAAACCAATATAATTTATACAATTTTCATGTGCTTCCTTAATTTCCATCAGAAGCAACTTTCTCGTGTTTAGCTTAATCACAATTTCTGGTGATTTCAAATTTGCACCAAAAGGTAAAAAAAGTTTAACATCAAATGGTCATATCACAACTTGTATTTCTTAGTCCTAAGAAATATGCTACATTTTCATGTAAACTAAAAAGATACGGTATCACTTGTTAAATTGGGAAGCCTACCTTCGGGAATCTACTTGCCATAAGTTCACCACACCATCCAGCGCACTACAACATAAAAGACAATGAAAGTGTAAACAACAATAAGTAGAAAACTTAAGTTAGCTAAAATTTTAAACATTAACTATCCAAACAATTAGTTAGTGTGGAAGAACAAGAAGATTTAGCCAAAGTCAGATGGCCCCTGAGAATTTCCAACAAAATGTTAACTGATGTAATATCTAAAACCAACAATATGTTACTAATATTTGTGTCCATAATCAAATTTGTACAATATGACAAATTGTGATGGTAATCTAAAATTTGTAAGTGTGAAATGGGTGAAGACTAGAGGAAAGGTGAGAAGTATAGAACATTTTAATTTAATCATCCAAGCTAGCAATTACAAAGGTATAGGGCTTATTTATAAAGTTATAGCACAATTAACTAGAGAAAGTAAATACAAATAAAATAAAAAAGATAATTACTAAACCTCTTTAATTCTCAAAGTTCAAATACTACTAGAAATAAATCTAAATACTAAAATCCCTATTAAATATCTAAAAGCTAACAAACCATCAGCCCACTCCTACAAAAATAATTGAATTCTTTCTTGGCTTATCCTTATCCAGATCTTCATTAGATACCTTCATCAGCCAAACCTTAAATTGACAGGACATTGAGATAAGCTCATAAATTGAGAATTTCAATCATCATAGTTTTACTGACATTAAATTGGTTCCATTTGGTTAGAGGAAATTTTTGAAAATGTGTATGATGTGAAATAAAAATGAGTTAGTGATATTAAAAATTATGTTAAATGTGAAATAAAGTGATTGTTTAATGTTGGAATTTGTATAGAATGAGATATAAATATTATTTTATTTTTATTTTTTAAAAAAAAAAGAATTTTAGTTTGGAAAAATTTTAGCCATGGCTAAATTTCCCCTAACCAAACAAGACAAGGATCTTCAGGCCAAAACAATCCAATGTGTAATAGTAATTTTAGGTCGAATGAAGTATGAATATGATCCCATGATACTTTCTAGAACACTTGACCACTTGACTACAAGGAGATAAATTGTTCTAGTACTTAAATGGACATTAAAAATATTAATTATAAATGCTAGAACCTATTTAAAACAAAAGCATCTATAATACCCATGGGCAAATAATTTCAGTGCAACTCCCTGCAAGAGTAACACTTCAAGGAAATAGCAACATAGCAAAAAAAAAGCATTACCCTTACCTGGTTACCAGCATCCGATCATCCACCGGACTGAGAACAAGACATCTAAGTTTCCTCTTATGCTGACTACTAATCTGACTGCCTGACTGGAACATTAGCCTGTGTGGAGAAGAACTCTTGCGTACACTAAGGATCAGATCTTGGTGCTCTTTCTCCGCTACATTAACAAAATTTCAGCACATAAATTTGCATCCTTTCTTCTTCACTCACATCCCAACGATTTTATTCAGTAAATATAAGTTTTGAACAGGAAGAATCAAATTTACCTAGCTTCCTCTTGCTCCTCTTTTCCGTTTCAGAAGTTACTCTGTCCGAGCTGAGATCCGGCGCTGCCACTCGCTTTAATTTCTCCGGAGCCTTTGCTGCAGCTAAAGAAGTGACTGCAGGTTTGCTGCGAGCCGCTGCCGCCGGAGCTTTCACTGTTGATAGCTTGTGGTTTATCGAGGGAATAACAAGGAGCGGCTTCGACGACTGGCTCTGTGTTCTAGGCTCCGAAGAAACCTGCACCACATTGACATCAGCAGACCCCTCCGACGTCGATCCTCGCCCACCGCCATCTCGGCCGCCCCCGGCAGCTTTCGACCGGCCTCGTAGCCGAGCCAGCTGCGAGTGCCACTCTTGCAATCTCTTCTCCGCGGTCTCCGCCTGCATTCATGCCACACAATCAACCTAAGCGTAGAAAATGATCGAACTTTCTCCATCTAGGGCTGAAATCCAATTCGTGGAATCCGTAAGCTGCACCTGGGATTGGTAATACGCGGCCCTCTGCTTGAGCTGCTCCACCTCTTTGGTGCGATGCTCGATGAGAGCAATCAGAGCCTCCTCCTGCTCTCTGATGGATGACTCCTCTTCTTCGCTGCTCGATGACTCTGCGACACCGTTGTCCTCTAACTTCGGCTTCTTAGGAAGGAGATGAATGTCCATGGCCGATCGTTCCCCTTCTTCGTCTTCTCTGCCGCTCTTTTTCCAGCAACACGGCGGCCAGTGTTCTCGTGGCGGGCAGAGGGCGGCAAAGTCACCAGGATAAAATCAGAACAGAAGAATCGCTGCCATCCCCCCTTTTATAAGCACGCGAGAAATGAGCTCGCCGTCGTCTTCTTCAACTCCGAACCCGAACAAGGCCAGTTTGGCCCTTAAAAATGAGGCCATGGAAGGTGAAGGGCCTCATAAAGGCCTCATTTTTTTTTTTAGAAATGAAAAAGGCCTGATTTTTAACACACATTTTCAATTTTTCATGAATGAATGATACAAGAATTTTTTTAATGCTATTAACTATTTCAAAGGATTTTAGTAAAAAAAATTCATTGTTACTTACAATGTATACAAAAAACTTTAAAGAAATATTTGTTTGTAAAATTTAATTTAATTAAAATTAAATTTAGATAGAAATATTTTTTTATTAAAAATTATGAATAATATAAAATAAAGTTAATTATTATGTTGAGATATATGAAAGATGAGATATAAAGTTAATTATTATGTTGAGATATGTGAGAGATGTGATATAAGTTAGTTATTATTTTAGTAATGTGTGTAGGATATAAAGTTAAGTTAATTTTTAATATTACATTTTATGTGTGATGTGATATGCCCTTTTAAAATTAAATCAGGTTAATTTTTAACTATCAAACAAATAAAGCTTAAATTTTTATACTTTATTAAAAGCTAAAAAATAATAACAAAGATATTGTGAACTAATAATTGGCCAATAAAATTCAAATAAATTAGTTTTTATCTTTAAATCACATCTTAAATAAAGAAAAACTCTAATAATATTGATCAATAATTTTATTTTTTTCATAAATTATAAGTAATTATTCAATCCTTCTTTCATAAATCATAAATAATCATTCAATTCCACATATTATATCAAAGTTAGTGGTAAGTAGTAATATTATTATAATCATCATAATTAAGCACGTTAGTGAAGAATGTATTCAATCTAAACTCATTACTACTCAAATAACAAATGTCAATTCATATTTCTATCAAAAAAAAATGTCAATTATATTATTGCAACCTTATAGCATTTTCAATTCTCCCATTATTCAACTTTCCAAGGAGTGTATATCAAAAAAAAATTCCAAGGAGTGAAACACTGGAATAATTACAGTGATAACACAGAGAAATCAATTATATTACATCAAAAAAGGCAACAAATATAAATCTCCCACATAACCAAAGGGTTTATATATATATATAGTTGTGTCGTAGTAGATTGATGTGTTAATCTTTGTCCATAGGATGGAGAGTGTTTATCATCTAGGCAAGAAATGCATGCTTTACAAAATAAGAAGTATTCTTCAACGAGATATTATTTTAATTTCATTAACCTCTTTCTTGAAGAAAATATTGGAGACAACGGCCAAAGTGGCTAATAGTAACAAAAAGGACAAGCAGCATCAACTTGAAGAGACTTTATTATTGCTAGCATACTTGCAATGCCAAGGTATACGAAAGGTTAGTTCCATTAGCCAATACTACTACAATCATAGTTCTAAGCATCACGATCAATGACTTAGACCATGTGGGATTGGCTGGAACTCACCTACCTCCTTAGGATCATGCATCTCCAATGACAACACATGGGCTCCCCCACTTCTCAGATGATTCAAAGTTACCTATAATGGCTCAACAGTTGGTGGCATCACCGGAGCAAGCTTCATCATCAGAGACCACACAATCTTCATCAAATGAGGCCGCAAGCAACTCTTTATAAGTGCTGCCCCTATTACAGAGAAGTGGGCAGCGCTTAAAGAATTATGAATCGTATCAACTATAACAGATTATGCAGCTAGAGTTTAACTTGAGTGAAACTCTACAGAGATTCTACAGCTTATCTAACAAAGACTTGATCGTATTAATGTTACTGATAAGACTGAACTGAGAATAGATGTAAACCAAACCTAAGAACACTGTATACCGCGGAGGGACTAAGTGCCAAAGCAAATCTACATAATAATTTTTCATTCTATAGCTGCAAGCTCTCTTTTATACCTCACAATGTAAATAGATAGCTCACTTAACTATAATAAGAGTTTTTTTGTAGAAAAGAGGAATGCCCTTCCGTATCAATTTTTAAAACATCACCTTTGAGAATGCGACTTGACGTATTTTGTACTTTTTTTATTCAAAAGTCATGGATCACATTTCCAAAAATATGCATAGTTATTTGGGGAATTTTAACAGTATATGTGTGTCATTTCCATAAAGATGTTTACATTACTTTAGTTCATCCCTAATGCTGATAGAGAATACCAAAATATAAATATATATAGTTTGGAGAAATTTAAATAAGAGAATTTTACATTTATCACCCTAAAGAAGATTTTATTACTAGCAATATCACCTAAATTAAATGTTTACAAGTAATACCCTTTATTTTAAATATAAATTTACAGATAACACCCTCATGTTGATATCCATTTGTCATCTATTACCTTAATTAAAGTAGGGCTAATATGTATAACTAAATTTAATCCAGCCCTTCATTTAAGGGTTAGATTACACTATTTATTTTTTTTACCTCTATTCTTTCTAAATCTTTTTTATTTCAATTTTTGTCCATTTTTATGATCTACAGTTTTTCTATAACTCTAATATTATGAATATTCTTAAAACGTACTAAATGTAATCTTAGTTACAAGTATTAATCCTAATTGGGTTAAAAATATATCAAACAGAATTTAGTCTAGGAGTGCTATCTGTAAATTTACAGTCCAAATAGAGGGTACCACCAATAAATGCATGATTTAGGAGGTACGGCATATAAATATTTGACTTAGAAGGTGCTGACTGTAAAAAATTTTTTTTTGAAAGTAACAGATATAAATTTACTTTTAAATAAACAGTCAAGAGTTTTTTTATGAGAGTCAAAAGTTGAGATAGAATGAGTAAAATAAAGACTTCCTTAGCGAAGGAGATGCACATATTCCCATAATTGATACAACTCCTATATCAAACATTCAATAATCTTTAACAATATCTTTAGCAAAAGTTAACTATGTGACAATATTGCTTCCTAATATCAATTACATACAGGCCTCAAAATCTCAATTTAGTTATGATCTAAGACCCCCAAATATCATATTTATAAATCATTAATTACAGAATGGACATCCTAAAAACATACAGATCATCTGTGAGAATTTTGTCAGTAAAACTTATATTTGATTGGCAATTTTTTAATATAATCATTTAGAACCTTGTAATTAGGTTACAGTAATCGGGGTATGTACATGATTGGCAATGAATTCCCTACAGAAAGAGGTTAGCCAAGAGAACAAAAATTTTCACTTAGAGGTAAAGGAGAAGATTGAAAGTGATTCAGAGAAATCTCTTTATATTCATAGGCATGCTACGAAGAAAGAGATTTCGCTATCACTAAAAGAAGTTGCCCTAAGGCAATTATAAGAAAAAAGCGTTTGATGACCTAATGCCATAGTCCGGAAAAATCCTTTCTATGAAGATATGGGTATTTATAGGAGTCGAGGATGGCTCTTATCTAAAATAACAGTCATAACGGATCTTGATTCCCAGTCGTTGGTACCTCCGTTACATACCAAAATTTGAATACATAACACTCCAAGCGGTTCGACCGTTAAGAATCGGGAAACTGGCGGTTGCAGACTAGTGACTCGGGTAAGCCAACGCCACCATCTAGACAATCAAGTGGACCGCCATGTTTGGTACTTGCAGTGCTAAACTTGGAATAAGGATGTTGATGTAACATTCAATTATAACTAATACTGATATCGCGTTGTCCTTGCAAATCACCATTTGAAGGGAAAAACTATGTTCGTCTATAGGACAACATCATCTGTAGTAACATCGACTGTCATATCCACGAGGTCAGTTGGCTCAACCCTAAAAAGCTCTAAAACCTCAAATCCAATGTTATTCTAATAACCACGTGGGCAGTCGTGATATAATGTCAAACCCACGTGTAGAAATATCTAACATTCCCTTTTATGTTATGTTAAATTTTGATATGTGACTAGAAAACAAAATCAAGCATATGAACTACATAATTATGTAAAAATTGCCAATGTTAACATACTTCCGAGCCTAAAATAAACCAACAGACCCATCCGAACACTTGACAAGAATAACCAAACCATGCCCCCCATTCTCTGATGTTTCAAATGGCAACAAAAATTCTATTGCAGATCGCTAAAAAACCCTGAAAACTAAAAAAATTCCAGAAGGTTTGCAAGCTCATGCACACATATGATAGATAACAAACAATCAAGATCAAGCTGCTACCCGTTGGCACGCATGGCTTGAGCAGCAGCTCCACCACCTACCAATCTACCAGGAACAGAATGAGGAGGAACATCGTTCGTCTTCTCAGCAAGCAGTGATTCGATCTCTGCAGCTCGGCCCGTCATCTCAAAACTGTTCGACAGCAATGCCCGGAGTTCATTAGTTGCAGAAACACCACTCCTTACCATCTCTTCCAACAGAGCCCGCCCAGTCTCCAAGTCCCCTTCTTTGCACAAAGCAGATATCACAATCTCATAGCTCGCAGCATTTGGCTTCATCCCTTCCCCCACCATCTTGCTAATACCACTCGTGGCCTGATCCAGAAGCCCAATCTTCACCAGTTCATCCAACACTTTGTTGCAGAATGACACAGCAGCTCTGAAGATGCTCTCTCCACCCGACACAATCTTGTTGAAATACTTCAAAGCATCCTCAATCCTACCATCACGGAAGCACACGTCGATAAAGAATTCATAGGTGGAAGCATCGGGTTCCACTGGCTTCTCGAGCATTTCATCAAATAGTTTCTCGGCATCTTCTATTAGCCCATTTTCACGGAGCTTCCCGATGATGTTGACGAAGCATTTTTGATCAAGAGACAGGGGTTTAACCCCCGTCGTGTGGAAAACTTCAATGGCTTCAGAAAACTTCCCTAAACTAAAGCAATGGTCCACCATTACATTGTAGGTTTCTGTGTTCAGCGCCGTGAAGACAGGGGGCTTGTGCTCATCCAGCATTTGATCGAATAGTTTGTAGGCCTCGACCTCTTTACCGTGCTTGAGAAGCGTTTGCAAGAGGGCGTTGCAAGTAACAGGGGTCATCTTGAACTGGCGATCCATCAGGGATTGGTATGATTCCATGGCTTCCTTGTCCATTCCGCGCTTCCAGTATGCCTCCATTACTGTGACATGAACGACCCCATCATAGACGAAGCACCGCTCCCGAAGCTCGTGTAAGAGTTCAAGGGCCTTGTTAATGTCGTCAAGGTTGATGAAGCCAGCAATGAGATTGTTGTAGACGAGCGCGTCCGTTGAATGGCCGTGATTCAGCATCTCCCGGAGGAGACCGGCGGCTTCTGTGATGCGACCTGAGTCCACAAGACCTTTGGTGAGGTGACGGTAGGTAACCGTGGATGGGGTGAAGGGGGCGGTAGCGAGGATCTGGCGATAAACGTCGAGGGCTTTTTCGATCTGGCCAGCGTCACAGTGGGCGTTGATGAGGACGTTGTAGGAGACTATGCTGGGGATGACTTTCTGCTGGACGAAGAAGAAGTGGAACAGGGCAGAGACATCGTCGAAGCGGCGGGCTCGGAGCATGGAGGACATAACGGAGTTACAGGTGAACACAGTGGGCCTGACGGAGGAGAATAAGGCTTGGCGGGAGACAGCGGAGGCATCGTCGAGATTGCCGGAGCGGATGAGGGTCTGGACGCGATTGTGAAGGGAGAGGCGGGGCCCGACGAGGGAGGAGGTGGAGTCAGGGAGACGGGGGGATTTGGGATCGCGAATCGGGCGGGGAGCGTTAGGGTTCCGGTGGAGTGGCGGGTCGATGCGGAGCTGGCGCTTGCGGCGGCGGCGCTCGGCGGCGGCCTCCTCAAGGGAGGCGAAGGCAAAGGGGCGGGATAGGCAGAAGAGGGCCGCTGGGAGTGGCTCGACGGCTCCGCCTGTGGCGCTGGCGGCTGATCGGAAAGAGCGGAGGAGAAGCCGGCGATTGAAGCACATTATTTGAGTTTTGTGATGCAAGAAAGCTGCTTCATATATTTAATTTTTTTATTTTTTTGAGAATTATATCTATATATAATATATGTAGAAAAAAAAATTAATCATTTAATTTTAAAAATTAAATATTTATATATATCACCGTATATTAAAAATATATAATTATTAATTTCACTCTTCATATAAATAAATACTAGATTTCCTTATTCTTTAACAAGATAAAAAACAAACTCTTTCTAAATTTGATAAAAAAAGCGTTTAATTTATAATTATATATTCAAAATTTATGATAATATATATAAATATTTACTTTTTTTAGGTTAAAATACTAAAAAACTCTTTTTTACAATTAATTTATGTAATCCTTTTTTTTTTGAAATTATTTTCAATCTTATTGATAAATTGGACAACCAATTATATCTTCTCTAAAAGAATAAAAGTGTGAAAAGAAAATAGATCTATAAGATTTTACATGAAAGAAAATCATGATATTAAACTCAATAACTTTAATGTATTATGAAAAAAATAATTGAGCATAAAGAGTGCGCAATTATAAAAGGACAAAGAGATTACATTGTTCTCTAAATAATTATTTAAATCTTGTCCAGCGTGAGTACCAAAATCAAGACCAAAATAGTACTAATTTAAAAAATAATAATAATAATAAATAAATTTTTTTAATTATTATACACAAATTTTAATATAAAAAAATATTATTTACTTTACATATTCAATAATTTTTAATTAAAATATTAATTTTATTTCACATATTACATTAAAATACTCGATTCAAAATTTTCATTAAAATTTAGATATTATAATTATTTCATTCTTATTATCTAAAATAATTAAATTAATTCGNAAAATACTGTAAAATTCAATTAGAAAAAATATATTACTATTTTAATAAAGATCACGATATAATGTATTAAAAAATTAATCTTATTATATATATTATAGTATTGTATATATGTATTTTTATAATAAAAAAAATTATAACTCATATTATTTATAATATACTCTAATATGTGATCCTTATATGAATTAAAATATTTATTTTTACATATAATTAATACCACATTGATAATAAATTTAAAAATTATATAATTTTTAAATAAAATCTTTTAGTTTCACATCATGAATTTACTTGAGTTATTTCATGAATGAGTGAATAAAATTATACATACTTCTTAACTTTTTATCATATGTATTTGTTTAAATTTTTTATTTTTTTATTTTATAATTTAATCTATTTTAATTTATTATAAAGACAACATATTTAGATTCTTTTTAAAATTTCCCAATTTTTTTATCAATTTATTATTTTACATTCAAATTTTTGAGTTTAATGAATAATACTGTATAAATTTATAATTTTAAAATTTTAATATCTAAATTTCTGACACAAATACAGTATACCAATTAGATCTAATATTTATTTTTTAATATTAAAAATAAATATTTAAGTTTGTTCACCGTTTTCTCAAATTTTAACTTATTTTGCATTTTAACTAGAATCATTTTGGGGTATTACTAAAAAAAATCATTTTGAGTTATAATTCTCAATTAAAATTTGCTAGTTCAATTGGAATATTACAGATTGATTGATTCAGAGTTAAATAGAGTCCGGGTTTAATGGATCAAAACGATCTATCTAACTGTAATTCATTATGATCGAGCCAACCGTCGGATGGAATCAACTCGACATCCAAACTGATTTATAATAAAATAATAATACTAGAATTTATATTTAAACAGTAACTATTATTAATTTTCTTTCTGCTCGTGTGTTTTTTTTAGATAAATTTTTTTGAGATAATAACACGTAGGTTCCTGAGTTTAAGGCTTAATAACGCACAACTTCATATTTTTAAAATTATAACATTGAGTCCCTGAGTTTTTAATAAATTATCAAGTAAGTTCTTTTTATTTTTTAATTATTAATTTTTTTTTAAAATTATCATTATATCCTTCTCTCTTTTCTCCCCTCTCTCTCACTTGCAGATCCCTGCGCGTGCGAGGGATGACAGGTCGCACGCCCCGCGCGAAGCAACAGCCATTGTCGCGACCGACAGCCTTCGCGCTCTCGATGGACGGTCGCAGCCGTCCCTCACCTGCGCGAGGGCTGTCAGCCGTGGCCTCCCGCGGAGCGTGCAGCCCGCCGATGGGCGCGGCCGTCCCTCGCCCGCACAAGGATCGGCAAGAGAGAGAGGGGGGAGGAGAGAGATGGTATAATAGTAATTTTTAAAAATTTTAATAATAAATTTATTTGGTAATTTATTAAAAATGTAAGGACCTGATGTTATAATTTAAAAAATGTGAACTTGTGAAACTCAGCGTAATTATCCCAAACTTTTTTTTTAAGTTAATATAAGCGATAGAACTACACAAATAAATAATTTTTATAAAAAATAAATTATCAAAGGCACATTATTTATATTAAAATAAAATATAAATTAATCAACATCTTTTTTAAAGCTACTGCAAAATTCAATTAGAAGAAATATATGATTATTCTAATAAAAATTACTTAATGAGATAATGTATTAAAAAATTCATCTTATTATACATATTATAGTATTGTATATGTATAATTATATAATAAAAAAAATCATAATTCATAATATTTACAACATACTCTAATATATGATTCTTATGTGAGTTAAAATATTTATATTTTACATACAATTAATATCACATTAACAATAAATTTATAAATTATATAATTTTAAAATAAAACCTTTTTAGTCCTATATTATGAATTAACTTGAATTACTTCATGAATAAGTGAATAAAATCACATGTTGTCTAATCTTTTGTCATATATACTTAGTTATTATTTGGTTATGTTAAAGTTAGAAATTAAACTACTTATTGAGCTGTTTTAAAGTAATAAATTAAATCAAATAGACATTTGAGGTGAAATTTTTTATTTTTTTCTATTATTTTATAGATATTTTAGTAAAATTAAATTTTGTGTTATACCTCATAATTTATTTAAATATAAATAATTTTTTTAAAATATAATATAGTAATTTACATATTATAGTTAAGTAATTCTTCTTATTATTTAACTTTATATAGTAAATATTGTATTTTTTTAACTCAAAATTATGAGTTTTCATTGATTTATGAAGAAAAAAAATATTTGACTAAACATAAATTAAGCGTGAAAAGATTTAAATTATTAAATAAAAGCTTGAATTTTTTTAAAATTAAAACTCTATTTGTAATATTTTATTAATAAAATTCATATTATAAAAATATAATATTTAAATTTATAAAAATATATTTATATTTACTAAATTGCTGTTAATTGTAAATTATTTAAATGTAAAATTTTAAATTTAAGCACTTTAGCTTTTTTTTCTCGTAATATAATTTATATTATGTTATAAATATGATATAACTTTAACTTTTTGAGTTATTTTAAATAATTTTAAGTTTTTATTTTTTTATGTAATTAAAAATTTAAAAATATAAAATAATTCAATTTTTTATAAATAAAATATAAATTTATTATAAATTGTTACACATTCTATTTTCTTTTAATTTAAAATTTAAAGAGATAATATTTAATTTGATTGTTTTAAGGAGTATTTGGTTCAATGTTATTCTGATGTTATGTTATGTTACCTAAAAAGAATAATTATTTAATTTAATAATATATATAAATAATTTTCTGTTAAATTATAAAATTATTAATCAAAAGATAATATCTAGATTATATAATATTACAAACACCTTAAAGTTCTTAAAATTTTTGTTAGTGATAAGTTTTAAAATAAAATAATATTCTAAAATTTTAAATGTATCATATATTTTTACTTTTTTTTTTAAATTACAAAACAAAATCCAGACATGTTTAACTTAAGTAGATTAATAAATAATTATAATTCATTTAAGTGTATTATCATTTTACAAAATTTTAGGTAAATTGCGGTATTATCATTTTACAAAATCGTGAAATTAGAAAGGTTTTACAATGATTTTTTAAATTGGGATCATTTTAATTAATTAATTAATAATATAAATATAATTATAAAAAAAAATTAATAAATACACTATATTTTGAACGACGTTAATCTTGCTATCGTTAATTTAAATGTGGTACTTTTTTTTAACATTAATATATTTAGATGTATCTTTTTTTTAATATAAATTTATTTTTTTAATTAAATAAAATTTATTATTTTAAATAAATTAAATAAAATAAATTTATTATTTAAATAAATTAAAATTCTTATTATTTTATTTTATTTTTATATTCAATTAGTTTTTTATAAATATGTTAGTCAATATTTACTTTAATAATAATTTTTATTTTATAATATAAATTAAAAATTATTTAAATTTTTTAAAAATATTAATAGAATAAGAGTACGATTATATTCAAAAATTTGTTGTTTTATTAAATTAAAATATTTTTAATTAATTAAATTAATTTTTTAAAATTTTCTTTTAAAGAAGTCGTCTGGACCGAGCGACTTCAGGACGACATCAGAATTTAACGCCGTCCGGAATATTCTCTTTTTATTAATTTTTTTAATTAATTAATTGCTCCAACCTAAAAAATCAGCTTACATCTTCGCTTGCTGCAAGCCTGCAACTTAACGCCGCCGCAGGTCCGCGGTCCGTCCCAGCACCACACTGCTCACTCTCCCGCCTCGATGAACGCGATCTCCGGCGGCGCGGAGACAGCCGAGAGGCTTCTCGTGGGAGCGGTGGCTCGACGGAAACCCCCCAGCTTGGGGCTTTCCCCGGCCATTGCGATTCCTCCAGTCTCGGTATCGGTGCGATCGCCGAACTGTTCTGTTTCAATTTCCGGGGGTCGTATTTCTTGCTTAAGCAGCGCCGATGGTGGGAAGGGTTTGACATATAAAGAGGCCGGCGTTGACATAGACGCGGGGGCTGAGTTAGTGAGGAGGATCGCCAAGATGGCACCGGGGATTGGCGGTTTCGGTGGCTTCTTCCCTCTCGGTCAATTCCTCTCATCTCCGATTTCTATCTTTCTTTGTTGCTTGGATTAGCATATGTGTTTAGTTATTGTTTACTCTAGTACTCTTTGCGAGAATGAAGAAAATTGGATTTTGATGCCCTAGATTGGTGTGGCATTCAACAATTACCCTTAAATTAGAGAATAGTGAGTAATGTACTGGTGGGAACACTTATCCATCATCTTCTAAGAAGGCCAGTATGATGCTCTGGATGGTTAATGCAACAAAACAAAACGGAGAACTATTACATTCTTTAGAGCTTCCATCATTTAGTGTGAGACTAATTGCATTTTACTGTGTATATTTTTTTCAGTGTAGCAAATTAATTGTGCTATTTTTTTTTTAGTTTTTTTAAAAACATTTGTGGTAGCTTTCTAAAGAAGTCAATTCATGTCTTACATTCAGCATAAAACATGAAAGCTGTGCTTGTTAATCTAGATTCCTGAGTAGAGTGATTTTTGAAGTCTTGTTCACTTCGTCGTAAGCTTGTGATTGCAATGCTTTACCTTGCTTATCCCTTAGCTTGTGGTTAAGCTGTGTTATGGAAATAAGTCATATGGTATGAATTACTTCAATGATCGCCAATGTGATTAATCACATCCATTTTGAATATTTTTGAAACTTTGGAGGTCAAGAAACGAGTTTTGGATAACTAATAACCTCTTTGGTGTTTTATTTTTTGTCTAACATAAGCAGATAAGATAAGTAACAGAATATACTTGCTTGAAAAGTTAGCATGGCATAAGGTTAAGAGCCTTCGCTATAATGAAAATTTAATTCATAAAGCTGACTGTGATAGTCAGAATCAGGTTATTGATGATTATGATGATGACGTGATTTCTTTATCAACCACCTTGGAAAAGTAAAAAAAAAAAAAGGAAAAAGATGATCGAATTGATCTAGCGGGCAATGTAGCCTGCTTAAAACTTTTGTTTGAACCAAAGCTAGATCGAGCAAGAAAACTTTTGTTTGAAATTTAAGAATCAGTTGTTTGAATTGACTTGGTTGCCATTTTAAGATCATCAACACATATAAACATTCGAACTTTATAAGCTAGAGTGAAAACATGTATGTCCTTGTGCAGGCGATTCATACTTGGTAGCTGGCACTGACGGTGTTGGAACTAAGCTCAAACTTGCGTTTGAAACTGGAATCCATGAGACTATAGGGATTGATTTGGTATGTTATGCAAAATGCTTTAGATACTGGTTGTTATGTTTTCACATAACTAATTCTTTTTCCAAATAATTTGTAACAGGTGGCCATGTCTGTTAATGACATAGTTACTTCAGGAGCTAAACCACTATTCTTCTTGGATTATTTTGCCACAAGTCATCTTGATGTTAATCTTGCCGAAAGAGTACAAAAATTTAAAAATCTTTTGTTTGGGTTCTCTAATACTGATACAGAGAAACAGAGACCTAAAAGTTTTTCTTGTAGGTAATCAAAGGGATAGTGGAGGGATGTCAACAGTCAGATTGTGCTCTTCTAGGAGGGGAGGTGGACTTTATTTATCTGTTGAACTTTCTTTTTTCATCTATCTGTTGAATGATTCACCTTATTATTGCTGATTTATTTCTTGATGGAGTTAGCTATCTGGCTATAAATTTTGTCTTCTAAGAATAAATGTTATTTTTCTGATTGTTTGTTGGCTATCCTTTACTTGTTTGGATGCATAATATTAAACTATATAGTTTACTGGACACTATTAGTTATTTGGTCTGATTACACTTGCAACATCTATTCTTCAAGCATCTATTGTTTTTAATTTTGCTTTATGGGAAGGTGAGGTAATGTTCATAGATACTGATCACTATTTAAGCTTCTTTGATAAGTCTAGCTGCACTAGCAATGCTAAGCTTTTGAACTTAGTCTCACGTATGTGTGAAACAAAATTGTTCTGTGGTTTGTTTCTTCAAATTGTTTTCAACAAATTATACTTATGGCCAAAGTTCTTATTTAGGACTGACTCATCCATTCAGTTTATTCAATTCAATTGGGTTAATTTGAATAGTAATCAGCTTGACAAAGGCAGAAATTGGTTTATATGGAATGGCCTGATGAGTTACTTTAGACTAAAAAATTTAGTAGACATAACGACACAGCTATCATATGTTTGTAATTGGATGCATGATTACTGTGTTCAGAGTACTCTAAGTCAGCCATTACCAATCCTGAATCAAAATAATGCAGGGCTCTACTTAATTTAATTTGATCTCAATATCGGATGTTCCTTATTTGTTACTTCTGATTTAGATTTTGCTAGCAGTTTTTTTTTTAACTATATTGTTGTTATGCTGTGAGTACTGACTAGATTTTGTTGATTGTTTTTGGCAGGGTCAAATCAATTTATATATGTTTATGTCTTTATATTATTGTTATTAAAGAAAACAAATCGAAGCAATCTATTGCTGTGTAGCTACTACAATATATATTTTTACACATTGTGTATGAATAATTTTTCATAAATGATATTCTCCTTATTAATAAGATTAGAGAAGAGGCTAAGGCAAGACTCAAGTTTTGGAGGAATATCTTAAAATTTAAAGATTTTCGTCTTAGCTAATCAAAAATCGAATATATGGAATGCAGATTTAATCAATACAAAAGTACTTGTGTTGGTGAGATAATTAATAATCAAGTTATCAGGAAGAATGAGTAATTTAAATACCTTAGATCAATTATGCGAAATAACGGTGAAATAGATGGGGATGTTATCAACAGAATTCAAGCAGGATTGCTAAAGTGAAAAAATACTTCTAGCGTATTGTGTGATAAAAAAATAACTTGAACTTAAAGGTAAATCTTATAGTATAGTTGTAAGACCAGCAGTGTTATATATTGTAAAATGCTAGTCCACAAAGTAAAAACATACAAGTAAAATAAGTGTTGCAAATATGAGGTTGCTAAGGTGGATGAGTAGGTATACAAGAAAAGATAAGATGAGAAATGAGTATATTCGCAATAAAGTTGGGATAGCCTCAATTAAGAATAAACTCAGGTTGAGCAGCTTAAATGGTTTGAATATATAAAACGTAGGCCAATGAAAGCTCCAGTAAAGAGAGCTGAGTTATTAGATTTTGCCTATGTTAGAAGAGAAAGACTAAATAGAACATGGTAAGAAATCATCAGAAATGATCTCACATATTTAGAGATAAATAAAGACTTATTATTTGATAGAGCGCAATGGAAATGAAAGATTCATGTAGCTGACCCCACCTAGTGGAGGCTTGGTTGTTGTTATTGTTGTTATTGTTGTTATTGTTGTTATTGTGCATTAATAATCTTCTGAATTTTATTTTCCTATACTTTTTTGGTTGCAGACAGCTGAAATGCCTGACTTCTATGGAAAAGGAGAGTATGATTTAAGTGGTTTTGCTGTTGGTGTCGTAAAGAAGGATGCAGTAATCAATGGGAAGAGCATAAAGTCTGGTGATATTCTAATTGGTCTTCCATCCAGTGGTTTCCATTCTAATGGTTTTTCTCTGGTCAGAAGGTTGGTATTATATAATTCTCTCTTTTTATTTTCACTATTATTAGACTACAGGATCATCACCATTGTTATAATGTCTTAAGAGTTCTAGCTTGGAGTGGTCTGTCTCTGAGTGATAAACTTCCTTGGCATAATGAAGGACCAATTACACTTGGTGAAGCCCTTATGTCACCAACAATTATTTATGTTAAGCAGGTATTTCACTGGATAGTTGTACTTAGAGGACATTTAGATGTTATTTTTTGAGTGATTATTTCTTAATATTTTACAAGATTATCTATATATGTTATCAAATCAAATAATTATTTTCAACATGACGTGATATTAAGATAACATTGAACCAAACGTCCCCTTAATGTATTCCTTTAATTGCGACCTGACCCTCTCATTGATCTAGGTCCTTGACATTATAAGCAAAGGTGGTGTCAAAGGAATTGCTCACATCACTGGTGGTGGATTTACAGATAACATTCCAAGAGTTCTCCCATCTGGCCTTGGATCCATTATCTTCACAAATTCCTGGGAAGTACCTGCTGTATTTAAATGGTTACAGAAGGTAAAATAGACAAATGCTCTTTAACTAACTTCCGAGAGCTCATCATCAACATCAAATAAATAGCCTTCTCCCAGCTGTGTGTTGGCATTGCAAGTTCTCTTTTCAATCATTCTTGTTAATTGTTGCATGTACTATTAGTTCATATAAACCATTTTGTATCACCTTCTGTCTGGTTATTTTCATCTCTTCGCACTTCCTTCTACGTTTTTTTTTCCAATATTTTGTCTCTTTGCTTTAATTTTGCATCATCCCCTTTCACTTTTTGTTTTTATTACTTGTATCACTAGAGTCTTATTTATACTCTAGATATGCTACTATCATTCTTTTTTTATTTTTTTTATTTCATTTTTTAGGCTTGTTGCAATTTTATTTTACATTTTATACCTGCGAGAAACATTGTTGTTAACAATTTGCTTATGATGCTACATTATGTCCATATAACAAAATATGTTTCTTTTGCTGTTTTTTGTAATATTTTCATTGAATCTTCAGACTGAATTCTAATTAAATAATGTTCTAGACTCTAGTGGCATTCCTCCTTTACAGCTTTTCATGAGTAGAATGAAGCTTGGAATAGTTATTAATGGAGTTCTCAGAAGCTCCTTTTCTCTCTTTTTCTTATTTTCTTTGTGCATGAAACATTTCTGGATTACCATTTGTTTTTGTTTTAGTTTCTTCAGCTCGAACAGTCTACATTGCTATCCAATCAATAATACTTCTTTTCTTCTTTGCAGGCCGGTGGAATTGAGGATGCAGAGATGAGAAGAACCTTCAACATGGGCATCGGTATGGTTCTTGTGGTCACTCCAGAAGCATCAGAAAGGATTCTGGCTGAACATAGTTCAGCTTGCCGAATCGGTGAGGTATTCATTGGAGATGGTGTCAAGTATATGTGAAAACTGAAATGTATCAAAGTTTTCATTATATATAATAATATCTAAGGGCCTGTTTGTTTGTAAGGTTAAATTTAACAAAATTTAAATTAAATTTAGATAGAGATATTTTTTTTATTGAAAGTTGTGAATAATTGAAATAAAATTAGTTATTATGTTGGGATATATGAGGGATGTGAATAAGTTAGTTATTATTTTAGTAATATGTGGAGGATGTGAAATAAAGTTAATTTTTAATATTAAATTTTATGTGTGATGTAATATGTCTGATTAAAATTAAACCAAGTTAATTTTCAACGGCCAAACAAAACGGGGCCTTAAAGTTTATATGAGCAATTGTTGCCTTCTAGTTGAGTGAAATGTCTCTAATGTGGATAGATTACTATGCGAGTGAGGATTTGTTCAGACGTGCAAGTTGAAATATTAATATAAAAGTATTGGCTCTCATTCTTTGGTTTAGTTTATGGATTTAAATGTGTTCATGATATGTGTTGACTTTAATTTCATTCCTCAAGGTGTTACTCCCATAACAAAGTTCTCACACACGTGAATATCATCCAAATGTTTGCGAATATATATATTATATAATTGACGGGTTGTTATTCTCTTATGACTTAAAACATGTTAGTAGTCAATTACTTTATATAAATGCAACTGAGTATTTGAATAGTTTTTGAACATTTGTACTATCTATTTATACTATCTAGCTATCTATATTCTATTATTAAAAAGTAAGCAGGTGTTGAATTTTTTAAATTCTCAGAATAACTTTGCTTATCTATATTATTTCAAAAGTTCTGCTTACATAATTTAATTAAGGGTAAATTACACCTAGGTCTTTGAATTTAACATTTAATAACATGCAAGTTCACGTTTTTAAAATTATAATATCGGGTCTCTGAGTTTTAATAAATTATCAAATGAGTTTTTTTTTTAATTTTTTTATTATTAAATTTTTTTAAAATTATCATTTTACCCTCTGCCCCTCTCTCTACCGGCAACTTACACATCATCTTTCTCTTCTATAATACGAGAAGGGGGCGATTTTTTGGGCGATTGATGTTGATGAGAATTCCACTATAGTTGAGTTGAGTGAGCTTTCTCCCTCTGTTGACTTGCGCAGGTGGCGCAGATTCGGATCGGGAACGCAGAGGGCTGCAAGTTCCCCCTAGTTTTTTCAGTTTTTGGGTTCAACTCTATTTCTATTTTGCCTTGGATCTTGATTTCACGTTTATGTTCTGTTGAAATTTCTGTTCTACCCAATTACATCAATGTTGAATTTCTGTGTTCATGGAGTATGAAGGTTGTATTGCTTTGATATTTATCCAGGTCATCTAATTTTCTTTGTTTATGTTTTGCATGCTTCAGATTGTTGTAAATCCTTTGTTAACCTGCCCTCTACAGTTGATGAATTTACTATATATATCATGAGTTTAAGTTAAAAATATCATGGGTTTGGTTTCAAGTGAAGATGAACATTTTTTCTCTGTTTGCTGAAAACCAAGGAATAAATTTTGACAATTTGAAAACTCTTTGATTCTCAAAAATAAAAATATTAGATGACAGATAATCTTTATTAATATGATAGTTTCTTATTTTCATTTGCTTATGTTTCTCTGAAATTGCTTAGAGCATTTTAATTTTTTTTAAAAAATTTATTAAAAATTTATGTATATATGTAATTGTTATTAAATAATATAATTTATTCAACTTAATTTAATCAATTCAAATTAACAATATAATATTACATTTATGTGTCTTTTAATTTAATTATCATAATCATAATCTTTAACGATATTATTATCTAAACACGTGTCTTTATTGATTGTGTGAATTGTTTTAGCAACTCAAAGCCTACTTGCTATTTGGCTAAAATGACTAATAGCAAAAAAAAATTATATAATAAAACTTAATTTTTATCTCATCCAACAAATTTTAATAAAAAAAAACTACTTTATATCACATCATATATACTTCTGAAAACACTAATTAATTTTATTTCAAATTCTATATAAATATATAATGCAAAAAAAGTCAGAATTTTTTTTTCAAAATGACATTTTTTTCAAATGTCAAGCAGGCCAAATATGTAATATTAGTAAATATGAAGGACTGAGAGCCACTAGTCCTCCTAAAACTGTGTTTCAGAGATCCCTAGCCTGCAATGAGCAGAAAAACATTCTCAAGTTAAACTTTTCAGTAGGAAGAAACCCAATAGCAATCATGCTAAACTAGTTTTGCATTAAATTTAGTTAAATTCTAATGAATACTCATGGTTTCTTATGTATTTAAATAGTCTACATATTTTAAGTTGGGTTTTTACTCACAGTACACCTGGAATTTATCAAATTACAGACACCCAAAGTCTTCAATTTTGTTCTATAATATCTAAATCTTCAATATTACCAAGGTACCACTTTCAGCGATCATAATCTCTAATAATCTATGTAGAATTATGCAGTGCATACATATATAAATAATGCAAAGGAATTAAATAGTATAAATGTGTAATGAAGTTTTAAAAGTTATACTTAGTAATATTTAAGTGAATTGTGATTTGATGTTTTGAAAATGATATATTTCGACATCCCGATGTCATGTTTTGAGTAATAATTTCATAATATTTTACAAAATTATCTTACATGATATTAACTAAATATATTTTTATCTAGATAGCATGACATAATATTAAGATAACATTGAAACAAGTGCCAAACAACAACAACAATTAAGCCATTATCTCATAGGTCGACTACATGAATTCTTTGTTTTTTTTGCACTCTATCAAATATCATTGCACACACAAGTTATCACGCGTGAGCCCCAGCACTTGCGCACCACACTGCGCATTTGGGCCCTGTGCACCCTAGCCGCCGCGCTCTTAGGGCTGGCACGAATGGCCATGTGCGCATGCCACATCGCATGTGTGCGTGGGCAACGTCGTCTGGAGGTGGGAGAGAACAAGGGGTATTTTAGTTGTTTTATATTTATATATTTAATTTAAATATAAATTTTATTTAAAAGATGAAAAAAATATAAATTAAGAAAAAATGATATGATTGAAACCTCAATATCAATCTTAGAAATCACATTAAAGGGTTTTTGAAATTATGAACCTATTATTGCCCTAAACCTCAGAGACCTAGATGATATTTACTCTTTTTGAATTCATGCTCTCTCATTCTTATTTGTTTTGGCAAATCAAACATATGATAGAAACAAACTCCAAGGTGCATATAAATGTTGATAAATATAAATCGAACCTTCACAATCACATAAGCAAATGAGTACCTGAAATCACATAAAGACCAGCAGGAGACTTTTGGTGTGTCATCAGTAAGCTAACTAAGATGGGCTTGCAATTGTCCCGTAGAAGCCAATATAAGGCCTGAAATGCCCAAGAGGAAATGCTATTTTATCAAACAAAATGCCCAAACTTAAATAATTATAACAAGCTAAAAAGACCAGCTTTCCTTGGGTTTCATCAGAGATTACCTAAAAATAATGCCGAAGGCTTCCCAGGTCGCGATTTGAATTCGGGATGGAATTGAACACCAATATAGTAGGGATGAGTAGGGAGCTCCAGAACCTGATTCATTCAAGCCAAAACTGGTGGGGTAGTAGGATTTTTCAAAAGGCTTAAGATGACTGAACTTACTTCATTTAGATAGGTGTAATGTTTTACCTCCATTCTCTTTCCACTTTCATCACTTCCCACAAATTTCAAACCAGCACCCTCAAGTTTTTTTACAAAATCAGGGTTCACCTAGAGTAATAGAAAGCAATTAACAAGAATAATGAGTCCTCGAAGAATGTTTCTCTTTAAAAAAACTTGAAGGAGGACGGAGAGAAAGTATGTATATGTGCGCGTGCGTGTGTGTGTGTGTGTGTGAGAGAGAGAGAGAGAGAGAGAGAGAGAGAGAGAGAGAGAGAGAGAGAGAAGAGAGAAACTCATGTGAACATCCCAAATAATTCCACCTTAATGTTCTACAGCCATTACAAACCTCATATCTATGCCGATGGCGCTCATCAATGAAGGAAAGATTCCCATACCTACAATTAATGCAAAGAAGATATTTCCTTAGATCATTCACCACACGAAGGTATAAGAATAAGAACAAGTATGTGCCAGCAGTTTCCATAATATAGAGCACTGAATACCATAAAAACCAAAGCTTGGCTTCTTTATTCAATCATTATATATTATAAACCTCCTAACAGATAACCAGCAATCGAACATACAGCTTTGATGAAGTGCAATTCACATCTTGAAAGAATGTCCTCCGTGAACCAAGTCTCATTGTACTGCCCAACTTTGTTCTTGAACCCTATATTTAAAAATCAAGATATCATAAATTTTTTTCATTTTGATCAAACACCCTAAGTAGTTGGCCAGCTCAATAGCTCGCTAACCTCAGGCATGAAAATTACAACAGGATACGGTGTATGAGGGTCAAACTCCTCACTGTTCGCTCCTTCCAGCCCCAAAATCTACAAAAGTTATAAGGAATTGTTAGCGTGTTTGTTTATGTGCATTGACGGGTTATAGACAGAAGAGGGGATAGGAACAGGCATGAATTTGCAGCGTATAGGCAATTAAAAGATTACGTAATATTAGCAGAAAGAGCACATACAGTTCGAGAAAATTCGATCACTGAGATTTGCATCCCCAAACAAATCCCAAGATATGGTATATTATTCTCCCTAGCATATTTAGCAGCTAATATCATTCCAGGCACTCCACGGTCACCAAATCCACCAGGAACCACAATGCATGAACAACTCTGAAAAAGATAGTCACCAAAATTAATATTAGCTAGCAGTTAATATCATTCCAGGTACTCCACAGTCACCACATCCACTAAGAACCACGATGCATGAACAACTCAGAAAAAGATATTCACCAAAATTAATGTTAAGCTCTGAGTCCCACATACACCATATGATACATTTGCACAAAAAGAAATCATAAAATTAACATTATTGCAAAAGTCACATTTTGCTCACTAAGCTCTTGCATCAACTACCTGGCTTACCAAGTAAGAGGAATGATCAAGGGATCAAAATGGGTTACCCAACCAACACCCCTACGCTTGTCCACTACGTTACAAAAGTGCCACGAGCCTGATAAATCAAATTTGGGAGAAGCTATGGATCTGATCAATTATCACTAATTGCGATTACAGAAGTTTAACAGAGATTCAGGGAAAAAAGAAGAAGGCAACTCAAGAAGAAAAAGACGCCAGAGGTCAGTCTCCAGATCTCGATTACAGAGAGATGACTCCACTAGACCTATTCTAGCCTATTTATACCTCTCCAAATAATGAGTTGGAAGGTATGGACTCTGACTTGATAACACATAAAACTAATGGGTGTACTATGACTCATTGGATCATTTCTTTATTCATAGAATTCTCTAGATTCATGCCATTCAAGGTAATCACATGCTTTTATAGTCCTTTAGCTAGCTGGGCTTTGCCTTTGCTCTGGTTGGCCCTTTCTACATCTTGCTCTCTTCTCCGCCTCCATCTCCTTCCTCTTTGTGAGCTCCGCCACCTGGTGAGGTTGTGTCTTGAGGTGATGCCGGCGGTTCTGCGAGACCTGTATCAACTTCCTTCCCTCTTGGGAAATCGAACTTGTGCTCAAGGTCGAGCTGCGAGTACCCCCACTTTAAACTCTATAGTTGATATCTAGGTTGAGTCTTCTGGCGCTAGTCCATCCCACTAAACAAGTAGTTGTTCTTCTAAATTTGCCCCCTTTGGATCATCCTCTTTCGCAGAACCGCTAAAGGAAGGCCGTCAGGAAGTGGAAGCAGGTGAAAGCGGTGGCTTTGCTTGTAGGGTTTGAGTACAGATACATGGAACACATGGTGTATGTGGGACTGCTCAGGTAAGGCTAACCGGTAAGCAACACTACCCACTTTCTCAATGACTTCATACGATTCGAAGAAACGCCTCCGGAGCTTTAAGGAGGTTTGTTGTCTTAAGGAACTATAGCAGTATGGCTGCAACCTTACTAAGACTCGATCACCAACTTCAAAATTCGAATCCCACCTTTTTTATCCTCCTGTTGTTTCATGCGACCACAAGTGTGGTGCAGGTTTTCTTCCAACTAGCGCAACATTGCATCTCGACGTAGCAGCAAGGTATCTACCACTTCCACCGGAGAGGATTCGCTTTCCTAAGGGTGGGTAGAGGGTGGTAGCCGCCCATACAGTACCTAAAATGGTAAAACCCAATTGCAGAAGGGTAAGAGGTGTTATATGGAGAACTCTGCCCACGAAAATAATTTGATCCATGCAGTGGGTGCTTCCATGGTGAAGCAATGTGGGTATTGTTCCAACCCCTATTAGTAACCTCAGTTTGCCCATTCATTTCTGAATGATAAATAGTGCTAAAGTGTAATTTAATCCCACTTAGATGGAATAGTTCCCTCCAGAAATGACTCATAAATATTTTATCTTGATCAGTGGTAATGGATTTCGGTATCCCATGCAAGGACAGATCTCAGCTACAAAGGCAGAGACTACCGTGGTAGCAGAAAAATTTTCTGATAAGACAATGAAGTGAGCATACTTGGAGAGGCAATCCACCACTGCTAATATTGTTGTCTTTCCTTGTAATGGTGGAAACCCAACAATAAAATCCATCCTAATCTCCTCCCAGACCGCTCTTGGTGTTGGTAATGGTTGGAGAAGTCCAGCTGGTGATAAGAGTTGGTATGTTGTTGCTTGACAGGTGGGGCATGATTAAACAAATTCTCGAACGTCTTCTTTCATGTTATCCCAGTGATATCGTAGACTTCCTGAGAGCCCAATTCCTTCAATACTACTTGAGGAATCGTACATCGAGAACCACCAGAAGTTTACTCGAGGAAGCTACTAAAGGATTTCCCAAGAGTCTTACTCAAGGATTCCACCTTGAAACCCCAACACCAAAGCTTCATCGAGGACCCAATACACGACAAAGAAATGACAAGTTCCTATAATAACATTAAAGTCTTACAACCGAATTAATTGCCAGCACCGACACCTCATCTACGCTGCAAAGTCATGCTACCAATGACATGGATGCCAAATAATTTATCCTGGACAAAAAGGGTGGCTTAGTAAAATGCTTGTCCACCATTTGTAACTTCCCTCCTTTAGGAGATATACAATCTAAAATCCTAAGTAGATCAAAGATTAAAGAAATGAAGTTAAATAAAATGTCAAGATAACCAGGAAGCCTGTCCCACTTATGTCTTCTTTTCTTATATCCCCACTCCACCATGCCTCTGTTCATCTCTTCTTCCTTTAACAAGCTAGCGATTGAGTAAAGAGAGAAAACAAGAAAAAAAAAAAATCAAATTGCGGTCAAATCATGACTACCTTCATCCAAACTCAAACCAGAGGGAAGGACATTGCATTTCACGATTACAGATCAAGGAAACTATGAAATAAATGCAGGTAAACTACAGTTTTTTAAAAAAAAAATGCAATCTCATGATTATCGTCATCATCAATAGCATCATCCCTACTATTTGTGGTTGGCTTTATAAATCCCTTTTGGCTACTAACCTAAAAGTGATACAGTTTGTGGTGCTGAAACCTAACTTGTCCAAATTTTTCGTATTATCTCTTACTATGTTATTTTTTGCCTACCTTTTCTCTCTCCTTTTTCTTTGACCAATTAGCCCTGCATATGTTTATCCCATCTCTACCTTCTACTTTTGCCCTACCTATATTTGTGATTATGCCACAGCCTCAGGGTATAAATATTCGCAGGAAACCAAACTACAGTTAAATTTAACAGCTACGTCTACAAAGTTGAGAACACAATTCTCTGCAAAATACAAAAATGAGTACAGTTGTGATGTTTCGGCTAAAATTTAACCGTCATAGGAAAGCATGCATTAATAATTAGTCATCTTGCTATATCGATGCATATAATTCATTATAATTCATAGGATATTAATCATCACATAATCAACAGATGCAAATTAAAGATTGGATTCTTACTCTGATGGTTTCCCATGCGGCGGCATGTGCTTGGGGTGTCTGTATTAAGCAGAGATGGCTTAAGGTTTAAGTAAACTGACCATAGGATAACGTTAATGGGTATAACATTAAAAACTTAGATTGTAGATGATGACATGACAAAAGAATACCAATCTTGCACTTTCATCTTCGAGATCCGAAGCCGCAATCCATTCAACCAATGGCCTCAAAGAGCAAGCAACACAGGCATGCAAAAGGGCCTACCTTGTGAAGCATACCACAAAAGCCAATGTTAATAAATTAAATAAAATATCATAAATATCAAAAGATGGTGGCTTTATTTGGCACCACTTATTATTCTAGCACAAGATTTAGAGAAAATAAGTGGCAAGCATATGAGAGTTGGCACCTAGTAACCAGAAATAAAGGGCAACCTTCACTATCTAAAAAGTAAGCTGGGCCACACAGCTTTAAATCTTCAATTTCCAAACATTGATAATCACCCTAGTATTAACATGATATATAACTTGGAAGGAAATTTAAAATACTAAACTGTATATTACAAAAGATAAATAACATAATAGTGTTAAAAATAGAGCCGAATAGAGAAATGGAGGATTATCACTATAGCCAACCTACTAGTTTGAGATTACTTTATTGTTGCTGTATGTTTAAAAACCTTTAAAAAAAACCAACAAGTAAATCCATCTATCTCCCTCTCCCTAGATCCATTTTACAACAATAACATTGGATGGAAGGCTGCATTTGGTGCTGCAGTAGTTTAGTCGAATATTACCCCAGTAAGTTTCAATAGTCATTTATGTAGTACAATAATTCTCATTCATAACCCTTGTGCTAAGTAACATAAATCAAGTCCCTCTATCTCACCAATGTTTTTCCTATTGTCATCAATTCTGAATCAAACTAGCCACATGAGGGTGTCTTCCAATTTTCAGTTTTGTATTGATGGAACCACGCTCTCCACCTGATATATTTGATTCCCTTGTTCAAGGCATAATATTGGCCAACATTTCACATTAGCAATTCTACTTTGAGTCAGGCGTCCAACAAATTAGACTAAAATAAAAATTAAAAAAATGGCTATCCAAATCCACGTCTCAGTCAGATTTCAACAAGTAAAGAGCATATGAAGATGGAATAATAGAAAACTGCTACCTTACCTTCAGAATGGATAAATAAGAATCTGATAATCCAACATACTTCCCAACCATAGCAATTTTCACCTGTGGAAGAACAGTTTCAGAAAACAAAGGGTAAAAACAAACTAGATGTAGCAGAAAACCGAATAGACAAATGACTCACAGAGTTAGTCAAGTTGTCATATGACTCTGCCATCTTGGTCCAGCTTTGGAAGTCTTGGGTAGTGGCAATACTGGAGAAAATCATTACAATCAAATATAGAAGTAAATCGGATGAGTAATGCATCAAAAAAAAAAATCAGATCAGTATAGTAAAGAGTGCAAAAAAAGAGAACCAGAGTGTTAATAAGTATGGGGCCTACCCGAGACAGTTAAGCTGCTTTAGTATTGCTTCATGAGAATTTTGGTTCTAGACCAAAAAATAGTCAGAATATCATAATGAAGAGAACAAGGTGTTAACTAGAAAAATCTGTAACAGAGTGAGGCATAGTCTAGTTGAACACTAAATCCAGTGAAAATAGAAGATATAAGCTCACCCAAAGTAGAAGTGGAATATGCCAGATGTTTGGAACATCATGAATATTGAGAATATTTGAAACCTAGCAGTTTCCAACATAGTGTTTTCAGTACCAACACAGAAACACAGCTCTGTAATAATAAGAACAGGACTCACAGGTACATGACAAAATTGTGACAGTTTCTCCTTTGTACCTTCCCTTAAAGGCTGAAAAATAACAGAAAAAATGTAAGACACATATATAGCAAATTGGATATGATCAACAATGCCTACTAGAACATTTTATGATGTGTCCTTTACACTTGAAAGTGAAAAATGACTACATACGGACATTATGAAGCAGTACACACTAAAACAATGTAGACTATTCTGGAAAAGTGTTGAGGTACAAAAGTCCTTTTGCAAACAAGATGTTCTATATCAAGTTTAATGGTGCTTCAGCATGTGGACAGAAAGGGAAAAAAAGAACCTTGTTTTGAAAAAGAAAATAGACAAATAGATATCCATCCACAGGAATAGTGCTCTAATAGGTCAACATTTACCTGAGCAGAACGACATGCTAATAGGTCAGGAGTCAAACCTAATGCTCTTAACTCTCGAACACTATGTTGCGTTGGCTTGGTTTTCTACAAAAGCAAGAGCAGGATGATTGTTAGAAAGTAAATTCGGTATGCATTGACATTCAAAAAGAGAATAAATGGCTTCAGAGAGCACATATCACCTATGATAGACTAATTTTAAATCTTCAAAATCCTTTCGGTAAGGTACATGGCTGATGTTTTCATGCAACAGAAAAGAACATTAACTTATAATATTTTACTTCAGCAGAGATGGCAATTCACCTGCTCGCCCACAACACCAATTACTGGAACAAGGCTCACATGAACAAGGCAGAAATTTTCTTTGCCTGAAAATGAACTAAGAAATCAACAGAAGTATAACAAAGAATGCATACCTTAAAAAGCAAGATAAAAAAATCCACATAAAAGATCCATAAACCATGCATCCAAGCAAATATCATCCCAAAAACTTCAACATGATGAGGACATGAAGTGCATAGACATGAAGTGCATAGACATGAAGTGCGTAAAAATTACATTTATCCATGCTCCCTCATGTCACCCTTTTTATTTCCCACCATATGTAAACCTAGATGTCCAATTTCTTTTTTTTTTCTGCAGTTTTTCTGTTTTTGTTTTTAGAATATATAGGTGGTTTTATTTATTGCACTTATATTCCTGTTTGAAGATCATAGAATGATAGTCTTTCTATGACAATGAACACAAACACAAATTAACTTACTAAAGGATATCATTTTCTCTACCAGTTGACACGAGATAAAATTTAATCCATCTTTTGATTGAATTTGTATTGCCTTATGAAGACTTATTCTCTTCTTTTTATAATACTCATACTTTAAATGAAAACTATCAATTAAGTCTATTAGATTGGAAATTCCTAAAAAAAGTCTATGAATTATTAGCAATATTTAAGGAAGTTACGGAATAAATTTTCAGGTGTTATTATCCAACCTCTCCTATTTTTTACCGTATAACTTTCAAATGTTTCAAAAATTTGTAAATTTTTGTGACGCTTCTTTAGATATTTTTATGATGCTATATTTAGATAATATTATAAACAATTATAAGATTATCACTCTAAAAAGATATTTAGATTGCTCTCTAATTGTAATAGAAGGAGGTGATATTGGATTAATTTTCTATTGTTATCTTTTAACATAATAATATTCAATCAAACAAATAACAATTTAGAGATAACATGGACTTCTAGATAGCATTGACATTTAGATGACCGAACATTTAGAAAGTATTGAACCAAATGCCCCTGAATTGGATCCTACTATGTAAAGAAGCATTCTTTTTGGTTCACTGTATGTTATGGGAACAAAGGCCTATGTTGATCGTTTGCAACAGTCATGAAGAAATTAGATGATTATTTTCTTAGTAAGTCTGATTCAATTATTTTGTTGTACTAAACTTTCTTCAATCAATGTCAATATTGGTACATTGACTTATTCATTTATGTACACGATATGCAGATATACAAACACACAAAGACACGCTCAAACTTGCTAGGTCCCTATTACATTAAGATTTTGTATTTTGCATTAATTTATTTGATTACTTAAACATTCTCCATAGATATTGTGGATAGATGAGTTTCGGCAATTTGGTTTGCTAAGTAAAAATTACTTGTCAATTTATTATTCACTCCATGGAGGAGCTAGCTCCCAGTACTTAATTTTTCCAAATAACAAGACATAACATCACAATAATAGTGAATTGAACACCCCCTTAGTTCAACGTAGAGAAAACTATATGTAATCCAGGAAGCTATAATTGGCACAAGGAGACCAAGCACTGACATAACATTATGAGTACTATGTACCATCACGCATTTGAAACCAGTTTAACATATTTGGCTATATATTAAGAAAACAACTTTTGCAGGCTTACCTAAAGAAAATGACAATTGGCGCAGAGCTTCAATAAATGGCATTGATTCAATATCACCTTAATTCAGAAATAAAGCAATAAGTAAAACAATATCAAATCTGGCTTTCGTTTTTGTGAAAACAAATTCAATGGTCAGAAAACATTTATGGCATTGTCGATCATACCAACAGTTCCACCTAACTCTATCACGCATACATCAGCAGGGCCATCCTTTCCATCAACAGGAATAGATGATACCAACTCAATCCAATTCTTTATAGCATCAGTTATGTGAGGCACGACCTAGGGTAATATAAATAAAAAAAAATGATCAATGTGTTGAATATTTCCTTATACTAAGTTGCTTGAAGAAAAGCTAACTGGTAAATTACCTGAACCGTCTTTCCAAGATAGTCGCCTCTTCTTTCCTTGTTGATAACAGACTAAAGCACAATAATGTGTTTCAATATTTAAGCCATACAGAAACTTGGATAATTAAAATGGGCTTGCCTGATATATCTTTCCAGTAGTGATATTGTTGTCCCTAGTAAGTGTAACATCCAAAAAGCGTTCATAGTTTCCCAAGTCCAAATCTACCTGTTAGGCGATAAAAAACAGATTATCAAAGAGCAAAACTAAAAAGTGCAAGAAAAAGAAATACATAGAATTAAACTACAAAACAGTTCAACAAATGATAGGACGCTAACATTTAAATGTTCACTAGAAACATGGGGTTGGAATTGAATGGAGAAACTGTGATATAACAGCATAATTCCTACAGCTAATTCACTGATATAAAGTGGGTGAATCATAACCTCTCCGCCATCATCAAGAACAAAAACCTCCCCATGTTCAAAAGGAGACATTGTCCCTGCATCTGTATTTAAGTAGGGGTCTGCGCATTTGGTAACAGTATTAGAAAAATAATGATAGACTAGCCAATGATAGATGAAGTTAGAGAACAGAAGTCTTTGAAGAAAACCCTTCCAAATTAATACAAAATATAACAATAATGATATAGATAACAGATGGTCTGGTGATTTCACCAGATTTATATGCTGCAAGATAGGTAATTCGGGAAAGTGTGGGAATGAAAGACACAAATATGAATCCTTGCAGCTAAATATTATGGTCAGTAACTGATGGATGAATAAAATCACATGGTTACACATAAAGAATATCAAGTTTATTGAATTGATAAAGAATTCGAAATCTACTTTTGGAAACAGAAGCATAATAGTCAATTCCAATATAGTTTGTAAGAATAAGAACAATACAAAAATGGCCTACCTCCTACCTAACACAAGGTATGATGGAACCCAAAATTGAGGATTCTCACTAAAGTAAAAGCCACCTCAAGGAAACTGTGGCACCTGTCACCTCAACAATAGTTGATCCAAGCAAACAAATCATAAGTCCCAATATAAAAATTCTATTTTGTGCTTCATGTGTTTGTTTTCTGCTTGACATGGATTACACTTTGGTCTCCTATTTTGTTTAATGTTTTCTACAAAAAACTACCCAGTCCTTTACTACAAAATCCAAAAATATTTCAATAGGTCCTTCTTCCAAACAGTGTCAGAGCTACTTCATATAGCAGGAAACCTGTAGGAAAACGAGGCATATTATTTTTTACTCTAAATTAAAAGCAGAGCAATCACAAATCAAAACCAAAGCAAAAATTAGACAAAGCAATGATAGTTTGTTATTTTTCCTATAAGCACTCTGAGGACAAGTTTTGCAAAAAGAATACAAGATTGAAAGTTGTTAAATAACACTATTGCCAGCATCAACATATCCAAAACTGAAGAATAAATCTTGCGATCAATTTGGTAGAAAGGGGGCGTTTTGTTCAATGCTAAATGTTGTCATATTATTTAGAGAAATTAATTGTTTAATTTGATGATATGCTTAGATAATATTGATAAAAATTATAAGATTGTAATTGTAAAATGACATGTAAATGTCACCAAAAATTGAGTGACATATGTCACCCTAATTATAATAGAGAGAGGTGAGGTTAGATTAATTTTCTATTGTTTTTTTTTTATGATCTATTGTCATCTTTTAATATAATATCATTGAACTAAACAAATAACAATATAAAGATAATATAGTTATCTAGAAAACATTAACCTCTAAATAGCACAAAGATTTAGATAGCATTGAACCAAACTCCCCCATAAAACAATTCAAAATACAGATAAATATAACATGATGTTGGAATATCAGATAGCATGATCGAAAACTAAACCAAGGCTAGCCATGCAAAGAACAAAAAAGAAAGAAAAGAAAAACAAGTATGTAAATCAACACACAGTAATCCCTTTAAACCATACTAACAGAGGATTCCCATCATAATATAGACAACACACTAACCCCAAAGCTGAAAAATAACAAATCCCCATCGAAGCTTTCTGCACCATCAACAGAACGCTCAAAACGAAAATGGGTGTGAGCAAAAACCTATTTTAATTGAGGTCACACGAAGCCCACAAGCTTTCAATACGACTCCAATGCTGCTCGCGGTCACACCTTTCCCCAACCCACTCACCACTCCGCCAGTCACCAAAACGTACTTCATTTGCCTGTTTGTTGTCAAAGCCGATGCCATTGGAGCATCTGCATCCATCTCCCAATAACTACGATGGCGAGAGAGCGGCGCCGGAGAAGCAAATGCCCGACCGCCGGAAACGGTAGAGAAGACGGGTTGCCGAGAATAATAGAATATGGTTTTAGGTCACTTTCTAGGGTTTTGACCGCAGCTTGGTGGGGTTTGGGATTAGAATAGAAACGGCGGCGCTACGGTTGGCTCACCCAATCGCGCCTATCCAATGTGGCTGCCATTTCTCTCAGGTCAACGGTTTGAAGTAAAACAAAAATCTCTCAAATCACTAAAAGAAAAAGAAAAAAACATCGATTTAATAATTAATAAATAAATTTTTTTTCTCTTAATAGCATAAATATATATATATATATATAATATATATTTAAGTAAAAAACAATTTGTACCCTGGGACATTAGCCAGAGAAGGTCCGATTTGAATCTAATTCGGGTCGATTCAGATTTATATAACATTTAGGATTGATTAAAATTTAGATCAAATTAGGGCAATTAGATTTGACTTATTACCCATAATAGATCACATTTTTAGAACGAATTTCATGTTAACCCAAAATAAAAATAAAATTTAAAATATCTGTTTTGGGTGAAAAATTAAGCAAGAAATTATAAAAAAATGAGTAGGATTATTGAGCTGATTAAAAAAAAAAGAGATATAAAAATGGGAGAGAATAAGAGGCTTTTCTTGATGTTCTTCTTGAAAGAAATGGAGAGGGTGATGGTAAGCCACTAGTTGTCAATGGAAGCTTCATCAGACGGAAGAGATGCCAATCGAACAGAGCTAAAGCTGTAGACAAACTGTAGGTGAACAGTACCAAGTTGGCCTTTTTCCTTCAAAGTTCTTGAGTTGAATCAGGGACCGAAACTTGCCTCTCACCATAAATAAAGTCATTTATAGCGAAAAAGCAGTGGATGAGATTAGGTAAGTTAGGTAAACTTCATTAATAAGGTAGTAGCGGGACTGCATGTCGGTGGTTGGACTTGTCCACACCGCTCAATATCCCAGGCATTAATGACTGATACTTTCCCCTTATCCCTAGAGGGACCATCACATTATAGGGTAGTTATAACATGACAAATACTTATTGGGTAGTTAATTGTTTAGCCCAGCCATTCGACTAGCTCCATGCTATTTGACTAAGGAACCTCAGCCGAAGCAAGCTACCTAGATTGTTTGGGAACTCTTATTTGGCTGACTTTGCTTAGAAACTCGGTCAAACTAGTCCACATTTCATGAATGGATAATATGATAATTTTTCCCTTAAAAATACCCAAAAAAAAGATTTGCTCAACTGCCTTCATAAATTATATTTAAGGAAACATTATTGTGTTCACCTATTAGAATACATCACTAGTTCACTCGTGTATTAACACGTGCTACATGGGTGAGCAAATTAAATTTGTCGTGCGCAAAGCACTGCCAGCAGTGTTAAAAGCTAAAGAGTCAGACGAACTATCCAACCTTCACAACAGACCATCCAATTAGCTTGATTGGATGGTCCAGTAGACATGTGTAATACTTATCTGATCTCAAATTATACATACTTTCTTGATAGATATATACTTATATATATACCTACCTAATTTGATAGTATATCAGACCATTGGTTAGGCGAACTAAAATATCCAATTAATCTCTAGACACTAGGTTAAAATGCTCGTGATATATAATTCCAAATTCTACAACTTAAGGCAATTACTCAAATATTATAAAAAAATTTAAATATTATCTATATATCATTCTCTTCACAAATTATAAATTATAGAGTAAATTTTTTTTTAAATAATAATATTTAAAGTATTAGTAGTGTGTATGTAATTGCCTCTTCGACTTTTAGAGAAATTTTTAGTTATGTGATACGTATTTTTTTAATTGATGTAGACGTAGATTTTCAATTATTTGTGAGAAATATTTTAATATTATCTCACAACATGACAACATTAACGGTGAAATCCAATTTCATTTACGTTGAGATCTTTTTATTAATGATTGGTGAGAAAATTTATTGGGTACGAACTATTTATATTCTTCAATACTCAGTAGGCGCGCACCACATTAAATGCATGTGAATTTCACTGCATATATAGCGAGTGCCTGACAGATATCAAATAGTGTATTATTTGTACTCAATAATTTTTAATTAGATATGTTTGATTTCATGGGCTTAAAAAAAGCTTGGATTTATTTTTTTGGATTTGATTTTATTTAATAAAAAATATATTTAATAAATTTATTTAATGAATTCAGTTTGAAGCCAAACAATCCCATAATTTTTGGTAAAATTGAGCCCGGTCTAACATGTGCTTGAGCTTGAACCACGCCGGGGGGCGGCAAAGCTGCATGCGAGCCAAAGGCCTTAGAGGGGAAGGCGGTCAAATTTCTCATCAGAAGAAACCCCTGGTGTCGATCTCTGCCGCTCTACGGATTAGCGCTGGAGTGAGGAAGGGAAAGCCCTAACACCATCTCTCTCGGCTCTCCCTTCCTTTCGATCTGTCCGTCTTTCCATCTATATCATCTATTTACTAAAATTTGTGTGTGCGAGGAGATGCATGAAAGTAAAACCAGAAGGGAGAACCCGAAAACCCATCGTTGTAATTGGAAGCATAAGGTATGAATCATTTGATGTTATGTTATTCATTGCTTTTGTCTGATTTAGCTTGTAACTCGAATCCTTAATATTATTATTCATAAAGTGCAGCTTAGGCAAAATTGCTTGAGAAGGGTTCAGGAGGAAAGGGCACAGCTTCTTTGGAAAATTAGATCAAATGGGCGGCGAGATTCACATAAGAAGGTTCCTAGCTTTATACGTTGTATTGATTTCATTTTTGTTGTAAGAATGCCTTCTGATGTTATTTGAACTTTTTTGAAACTGGTGTATAGCATTGCTTTATGTGGAGCTGAATGTAGAAGAGAAATTCATATTGAGGTTTTGTTGTTGTTTTTGAAATTTAGGGGATTAACATAAAGGACAGGAAATTCAACCAAAACTAGATATTTCACCCAAATTCTTCAAAAAGTATGCATTTGACACCCAATTCCTAAATCACATCTCTTTTCAACTCCATTAAAGTGATTGTTGAATGTTGATTAAACTATATATTATTCATTCTGAACCTAGTCTAATGATATGTAAGACTTTCAATATTTTCTGTGATAGTGCTGAAAAGTTATATGAATTTGGGTGAAGCTTGTAATTATTATAAGGAATTAGGTATGATATTGAAAGTTCATTATATTGCATGCAAGCACTTCTATGGAATTGATTCTTTTGTGTGTTTATTATATTTGATTTCCAGGAGGTTGTGGAGTCAACGTTCCGTGACATAGTTTCTGATGAGTTTGAGAAAATCAAGCAGTCAGCTTTGGGGATCTGTCATGAGATCTCAAATTCTAAGAATGATGACTCGTTATGGGAATATGATAGCATGTCTTCTGAAATTCAAAGTGAAGATATAATGATAGAAATGGAAAGGGTTCTCTACAGAGATCTTAGAGAAGAAAAGATTAGGAGGGGTATGTTCTTTTAATATAGTTTGTCAACTGTATTGTATTTTTTGATTTCGACCATGTAACGCGATACCATTGCCGTTAACTTTAAAAATTACAAAAAACTAAACAAGTGTCATTTTCTTTATACTATATAAGAATATTGTGCATGTTTATATTATTTTTTATTTTGAACGTTCTTTGTCTATAACAAAAATAAGATTGTACCTAATGCTTATTATTTCAATGGAGAGAATTTTATTAAAGATAAATTACAGAGAATGGACTTAGGTGGCATGGGTATGTCTGTGGTGAGTGAAAGATGCACCATTGAGGCAACTAGATAATATTATGTTGAAATGAGGATTTATAACGTTGACCCTAAAAAGTTGGAGTCTATTGATAGCATGATGATGATGAGCTCATTCACATCATTGAATCATTTTTATAATGACTATAGTATCTTCATGTAAGTGTAACGGGTGCAGTGTAATTCAAATTCTATGTATGGAACTTTTTCAAAGTATGTACAAAACTTTTGCATAATATCATCCATATGATTAGCTTGCTTTCTAGTTTTTAATAATGCTCAAAAAATCTATTAGGAAGAAAATAAGGAATTGTATGATAGATGAATATGAGCTGCACTTGCTGGGGTATATAGCATTAGGTAAAGCTTGGAGGTGCTTTGTACTATTGATGGAAAATATCATGCCGATGATTAAAAAGCTATATGTTTTTTTAGTGATTTCAGACATGGACCGTTACAAACAAACAATGTGATCCAGGTAGATGAGAACAATGGAGAATGATGAATTTTAAATAATGGGACTTGTTAACCTATATGGTTATATGTAAATTTTAGGTGAACATGATTGAGGTTATTCTTCAATCAAAGCCACTACAACCACACCTGTTGTTGATATGCTTATTTATGATGATTGACATAGAGACGCTATCTTGAGGAAAGCTAGTAGTTGTTTAGTAGTAGCAGATGGTCGGTTCACAACCTAGAAAATGCAGGTGCATTTTATAACCAAAGTAAATTTTTTCCTGGTATGAATTCCACTGGGTCTACTTGGAAACATTAGTTCATCACACAATTTCTTGACTGTACCTGATGATTTGTGATTGTGCTTAATTGCTTACGTAAGCCAAATTGCATCCTCAATCATGTTATCTTATGATATTGTGACCACTGGGACTCATCTATTTTGTTCTTGAAGATCTGAAATGTGCCATTTGAATGAACATAAAAAGATTGCATATCTTATGAAATCTGTAGATATCATCTTAGGCTGAAATCAGCTATCTACATTGAACATAAAACCATGTGTTGGATGATTGCTGGCAAAGGATTGCATGTAAAAATAGCCTTGATAAATCTTTTGCAAGCTGTAGTTTATAACGAGCTAGGTGAGCTCTCGTGTGCCACTATGGCTTGTAAATTATATGAGACAACATATTACTGTAGATTTTATTGACTTTCAGTCTGAGAAATCATAATATTCTTGGAAGAAGGTACATTTTGTATAACTGTAGAAACCAAACCTTTTATTTGTAATATGTTAGTTTATTTATTATGTGCAGAACTAGAGTTAATTGAAGAAGAAGACGAGTACTTGGCTCAAGTAGTTTTTGAACACATGCAGATTAATGATGACCAGGTGCATATCTACTGTGTAAAGATCTTATAGAATCATCAAGAAATGCAATTTAATAAATATTTATTTGGCTAGAATGTACTGTGAGAAACGAAGACCTGAAAATAGTGCTGTGCAAAGGATTCACACGTGCCCGAGATCACAGCAATTATAGAAAAAGAGCAATCACAAGGGCTTTGGTCGCTAAAATGATAGAGGAGCGATACAAAGGGAAATAAATGAGACACTGAGGATAATTTAATAAGATACTGAGGTTAATTTCATTAAACAAGACGGTTAATTTAATGAAACTTGGCATAGACGAAGGGGATTTGACAACAAAGTTGTGCAAAAACAGTTTCATGAAGTAGAATCAAAATCAGACTCACCATAGTAGTAACATTGACACCATAGAATCCATGATGTTTAATCTCAAATATATAGTATAAGAATGACAAAACCATTATTGATGGCATCTCTTACAGTAGAAAAAATAAACCAAAAGTCATCTTGGGACATAACCAGTAGTTTGAAATGCGAATATTAGAGTATTTCCTGTTCAGAATGTTACAGTCTCCGCTTTACCAATTTAAAAATCTTGTGGAAAAATGTTTAATTTGCACAAAGCCAAAATATAATTCTGAACATCATTTACTGTACATTTTTTGATCCGTGATTCTCAATTCATTCTTAGAGCCATTAGTATCATCTGCCTTGTTTGTTTATATAAGTGTGATTTTCACTTGTAATTCAACTGAAACTGAAGCTAGCTAAGGAAAATGCGTAAATCATGCTGATGTTTTTCTATGACTGAACTTGGCATATCTCATGCCTTCTTTTTTTCGTTTTGGAAGCTATCTCACACAACCTTTTAATCTATTGTTATGTGTTCAATTTTTTTTGTTTCATGTCAGGACCTGAAGAACAGAATATGGTGTCCAATTTGCAAGAGAGGGGAACTCAAGGAAACACATAATCTCATATATTGTACAGGATGCAGCTTGCAGCTAGACCTTGAAAATGACAAGGTTCAACTCTAATACTAATGATTCTCGCAATTATAATAATTATTTTTATTCTTTTCCCAAATCTTTAATATTGGATCAGCTTTCTTATGTAGAATTTGATAAAGAAGTCGATGACTACATACTTGGCTATGCTTAATCTAGTTCAATTTACCTTTGTTTTTAAGCTTTTTCTTTGAAGAGTTTGTGCACTTAGTTTAGTGACAATTTTCAAATTAAAGAATTAAATTTCGAGTGCGGCTGTTAAGATGGATGTGCGATAAACTTGAAAGAACTAAGTAGCAGAGGACTAAATTAGGAGACTGTAAAAAACAACACACATTCAACACAAGATCATAGTGCTATGGGAGAAATACATAAGACCTAAGTTCAGATCAATATATAAGTGCATAGACACCATTTAAAACCAGGGCTAGAAGATTCGGGCCATGACTTATATATGAAATATCACAATTTATTGTTGATTGCCAATATTAGATAATTGCACGTGTGCGTTTCTAACAGCTCCCCCAATCACATGAGAATCATCCACGTTGGTCTTTCTCCGTCCAATGGGGTATTTTAATCCATGAACTGTATGCGCATCAAAAGTAGAGTCACCTACTCTTGTATTTCCTATTCAATCATGGTAAGAGAAGGAACTCATGGGAGCACTTATATGAACCACGTGATCCTAGTCGAACCTTCAACTATGATATCACTTGTTAAGAGTGAAATAACAACAGACTCAAACAAGTGATTTGATACCATTTAACCTAAAAAACTAAGCCAGAAGATTAGAGCTGTCACCTTTATATTAATTATCATAATTTGTTGTTTGCTACTAATGTGGAATAACTGTTTCATTCGTAACACAGAGGTGGTATGACATATAACAGAAGCTGCAAGATGCATCGTTAAGGTGGTTGAGAAATGTATAGAATGGTTTTCAGGAGGTGGAAGATATAATTACAAGATTTGAATGAGCAACGTTTAGCAAAAAATAGTTAGAGAAAATGTATGCATTAAGTCGACCCAAGGTGATTGAAATAAGACTATTCTGGATGATTTTCATCGAACTTTTTGATTGAACATGTTCCTATTCTCAACTCTTTAACCTTTCTCATTCATTAGGTGGACCTGCAATTCCTGAAGGCAAGATTGGGTGAAGTGCACGTAGGACACCTTGACAGAGGATGCAAAGCCACGCCGGAGTTCTGCGTGGAGACTGTTTTTGACCTGACTGCACTGTACGTACGCTGCAAAGCATGCAGTACATTTGAAATCGTATTGTAAGTTAAATATATGTATTTATACATGCTGAATTTTGATGAAATATGTCTAAAAAGAGGAATTGATTAATTCACGAGCCTTAATTATGCTCATTAAACTTTAATCTATGCTGATATTCAACTAATCAAATAATTATAAATATAAAATATATATATTTAGATGATATTAATATTTAAATAGCACTAATATCTAAAGCATGAATCAAGTTTGAGCTTGTTTTTCATTAGATTGCACTAAAATTGAATATTGCTTTCATACAGTAACAACAAACTAAGCTTTTGTCTCATTAGGTGGGATCGATTACATAAAATTTTTATTTATATTATACTCTATTAAATAACAAATTTTCATTTAGTTTTAAATACGTAAGATTATTTTTTATAGTTTCTGGTCATATTATTTTTGGCCTCCTTTTTCCTCTTTTTATATAGGTAAAGATCCAATAATCTAATTTTTCTTAATGAAGCTTTTATCGACTTATAATTTATATGTTCAAACCATCTAAGCCGATTTTTTGAGTTTATCTTCAATTGAGGTCATTTTAATCTTCTCGCGGATATACTCATTTCTCATCTTATTCTTTTGCATATACCTGCTTATCTACTTTATTATCCTTATTTCTTCCAACTAAATAGAGTTTAATGTATTTTTTTATAACTCTAGTTTTGCTCTAATATCTTCTCTAGTTTTATTAATGAAAAAAATATCATTTGTAAAAAGCATACACTAAGACGCTTTTTTAAAAATATGTTCAGTTAAAACTTTCATAATTAATGTAAAGAAATATGTACTTAAAATCGAATTTTGATATAATTCAACTAAAATAGAAAAAAATTTAGTCAAACTCTCTTGTTTTTGAACGCATGTAATAGTCTTTTTATATATATCCTGAATAATTTGAATGTAAATAATGTAAATTTTTTTCTTTTCTAAAATTCCCCAGAATACTTTCCTTAAGACTTCATTATAAATTTTTTTCTAAATTAATAAAAATTAAATGTAGATTTTCTTTTCTCTTTAAATATCTCTATTAAACTTTTCAACAAATGAATAACTTTTATAGTAGATCTATCTCGCATAAAATTAAACTGATCTTATGATATCCTAATATTACGATATAATCTATGCTCAATCATCCTCTCCTAAAGTTTTAAAGTATAGCTCATTAACTTAATGTTTCTATAGTTAGTACAATATTGTACTTTATTTTTTCTTATAAATAAGTACAATGTACATTTTTTTTATTCATTTGACATCTTTTTAGTTTTTAAAATTATATTAAATAATCTAATGAACCAAAAAATTCTTTCATCTGTTATATACTTTCAAATATTTATTAGAATGTTATTTGGTTTTTCTGTTTTACTACATTCATTTTCTTTAAAGCTTTTCCAATTTTAAATTACTTATATGTTAGATGTAAAAGTAATTTTTATTTTTTTGTTTATGCTAAAATCAGTAAGAGCAATTGTATTATCACAACTGTCATTAAAAAATCTTTCAAAGTAACATATTCATCTTTAATTGAATGTCATTATTCTTAAAACTAATTTTTTATCCCCATCTTTAATGTATTTTACTCAAATCAAATTTTTAGTTTTTCTATCTTTTATTTTAGCAAATTTGTATGTGTTTCTCCTTCTTTGGCATCTAATTTCTTATAAAAATCATCAAAAGCTGTATATTTTGCAGTACAGGCGTTTTCTTAAATTTTTGCTAAGTAATTTTATAATTTTCTAAATTCTTTTTACTGTTACACTTATACTAGTTTTCGTAATACTTTTTTTTTCTCTAATCTTTTCCTATATTTTTTTTTCATTACTAAGTATCTTTATTGTTTGTAGCTTTTCTTTTAGATTTTTTCAATATATCCTTTGCAATCTTACGGATCAATGTCTAACTCTCATGTTTTAAAACTCTTTTCTTAAAGATATTTTTATTTTTATTCTTTATATTCTACCATCAAGCCCAAGAGTACTATTTCAATTTACTATCCCTTCTTTAGCTCTTCATATTAAACTTTAAGACCATTAATCGATATTATGTAGTTAAGCATTTACTTGAAATGATTTTATAATTTTAACAGTTTAATTGATTTTATTTTCTTATAAGAAAATAATTAATCTGTATTCTGAAAGACCTATTTTTTTATGTGATAATATACCTATTTCTTTTTTTAAATAAAATTTTATCAATCAAAAAGTTATAAGTTGAGCAAAACTTCAAATAGTTTTATCCTTTTCATTTGTTCTCCAAAATTATGCTCACAGTGAATGCTATTAAATTTTTCAGCAACACTTCCAGTATATTTTTTTAAATTTTTTTTAATAAATATTTTCTCTTCTTGAGATATTCTTTACATAATTTTTTTTTAAATTATTCTAAAATTTTTTCTTAATACTAACATTCAAACTTACTTGGGAGGCATACGCACTTATAATATTAATAATCATATTATTAATAATAAATTTTAAGGCTATAATTTTATCATCATTTTTCTTAATTTTCATTACATGTTTTCTTTAAATTTTTATCAAAAATTATACCTATTTCATTTTTAATTTTATTCTTATTAGAGTACTAAAGTTTGAAGTTAATTTTTTTTTACTTTCTCTTCTACTCATTTCTTTTTCTAAAGGCATATAATATTAATTCTTCTATAAATTATAATATTCACTAACTCAATTAGCTTATTTGTTAGGATGTTTATATTTTAAGTCCTTAATCTTATCCTAGTATCTTAGACTAATTTCTTTACCTGCATCAGTTCATAATGTGAGAACCCTTACTCACTTATCACTACACTCGAGAGCCGATGCTGCGGTCTTTGCACGTTTTTCATTGTATTTAAATAATATCACATGTCGCTTTCAGGGAACGTCTCAGTTTAAGTGCATCAATCATTCATCATTTTTGTTTGGCAAGTTTTATGCTGACTGTCGACTATCTAACGCAATCATCTGGGTTCTCATCCAGGACTTGTGACTCAATAATAGTGCATTAATATTATTTTCAAATTAGAATATAATATTTGTTATTTTATAAAGAGTAAATATTATCTCAACTCTAATTACATGTAGTTTCATGAATTTAAAGAATTTTAAATTTTTCAGATTGAAATGTAGTTAAAAGTCAGTGATTGCCAAAAAAAAATTGATGAATAAAATTTAAAATTTAAATCCCTGTTTAGCAATATGCTAAAAAATATGATTTATTTTAGCCATGATCAAAATCTTAAATTTATTTTTAAAAAACTTTAAAAATTATTTTATACCTCATTATACACAAATTTTAACATTAAACAATCACTTTATTTCACATTAAATATAATTTTTAATACAACTAACTCACTTTATTTCATATTATACATATTTTTCTAAACTTTTCACAAAAAAAATTTAAATTATTTTTTTTTCCTTCAACAAAATAGGACTAAAAGTTTCACAAATTTGATCATTAGTAAGGAAATAAAATAAAATCATATCTCTGATTAAATAATCTTTTATTGTAAATAAATTTCAATATAGATACTTTTTTCCTAATACACTTCAAAATATTATTATATTATTTTTTTAACTCAATATCATAATGTATTATTTTTTTTTTGATAAATATATCATAATGTATGATTATTTCAAAATCTAACATTTTTTGTATGCAATTAATTTATTATTTTTCCCTGCTTGGGCTCATCTCTATTGATGACTGGCAAATTTGAGCCAACGAAAGGAAATAAGTTGAAACTTGATACCCTTTTTGGTCTTTTTACTAATTTGATAACCAGTTCAATAACTAGAAATTGCATATTTGTACCTAAAGTTTTCTCATATTACAAATATTATCCTCTGACTGTTAATTATTTCAGAATATAAATTTTTAAATATATTGAGATAATTTAATGGTAAAATTTGTAATATTTTTATGAGTCGAGGGTGTTTTTGAGACAGATTTTTAAGGGAGGATTCATAATGAAAGTGTTGGAGAAGGAAATTACTTTCTCTCGACACGTATATGATCTCGCGCACTCATTAGCTCGGCATTTAGGAGCAATAATTTTATGCGAAAATTAAAACAGCTCAGAACTTGCTTGTATTTTGCTCTATTTAAAGTTGACTCGATTTTCTTTCGGCCCGAAATTAGCTCGCTCTAAATGAAATCGATTCAACTCAACAAACATATTTAGAATTCTTTAAAGTATAATTGAGAATTTTTATATATAAACATGATATAATAATAATTAAAAAAATATGTGCGTAAAATAATAAATATTTTTTATTAAAAATCAATTCAAAATCAAAAGAATTTTAATAGGCACGAATCAAACTTGACATAAAATTAAATTTTTTTTTTTAGTTGAGTACGTTTAGCTCAAAATCGACTCGATGCCACGTCTGAGCTCCAATCAGAAATTTTTCTAAGATTTTACTCCAAAAAAATTCCACGTGTCGCTCATCTGTAGTCCCCCGTCCGGCCTGGCGGCCGGCCCACTATCTCCCCTAGAAGGCCGCCAAATGGATTCCCGAGGAGGATGCGCTGCCCTGGCCTGCGCGACGCTTCTTTGTTTCTTTCTTGATGCCTGCCGGCCGGCGGCCGGCCGCCAGCTTAACTGTTCTTCCTTCAGCATTGTAGTAATTAATGGTCTTCTTAATTCTTCCACCCACCTTGCATATATTAATTACTTCACTCTCTAATTCTTAATCCTCAATGATCTTCAGATTCATCTTATTCTGAGTTTGCAAGGTGGAGTTGAAAGGCAGCGATAATGAACGGCAGCAAGCTGAGGTTCTTCGCTCCCCTCGGAGCCAAGAAGGAGCGGGACGAGGAGCTAGCCCTCTTCCGCGAGCTGTTCAAGCGAGAAAGGGAGAAGAACATGAATCTCCTTGAGTCGGTGTCAACTGACATCGAGCCTATTGAAGGTGAGCAAATAATCTTCTTGAATTGAAAATTTTTCGTGTGAATACATAGAACATAAAGATGATACTACATATTAAATTTTTTGTATAGTGTTTCTTTAAATATAACTTAACCTTTTTTATAATTTGACTTTCAATTATTTTTTCTCATTATAGAATAAGCTATGATAAATAGCACTTAAAATTATCTTGTTTATATCATAAATTATATCTAATTCTCACTATTTGTATTTAACAAGTATAAAGTGGCTTTAAATCCTATCATAAACATCTTTTTTTTTTTTGAGCACAAGGAATATAATCGTCTAGTCCCCGCCTAATTAAAAAGGCTAGAGCATAAATTTTGAAAAATTTAGTTAAAGTGTTAGAGAGAGAGATTCCTCTCTAACTACTACCTCTATTCAGTCGAGCTATATGTAGGGATGGCAACAGAGTAAGTTTAGGTCTGGTTGAACAATACTAAAACCAACTTTTTTTATATATAACTTAATACCTATACCTGCCCTGTACTTGATTTCTTCACACCTTAACTATTATTTCATGATACCAGTACCCAACTTGCTCGCCCCGATTCTTATGTTTTCCCCATCTCCATCATCCCCCCCACGATGCGGATAAGCAGTAGTTCGACGGAGGCCTCAAGGCACGGAGAAGCTCACGGCGGAGGCTTGGAGGTGCAGAGAAGCTCGCAATGTGACGCGGCTCGCGACAAAAGCCTCTCGCGGTGGGTGAGCGGCGCGGAGAGCAGCGAGCAGAGCTGATAGCACTGCAACACAGTTGGGGGTTTCACAGAGAATCCCACGGGCAAGACGTCATCGACAGATCGAGAGCCGACAATGGAAATTAGGATTTAATTTTTATAAATTATAATTTATATTGGGTATCAGATTGCGACAAATATGATGGAGTCACAGGTCACAAGTATAATTTTAAAACTTATATCTATCCCATTAGGTACAAATCGTGGTAAATGAAATGAATATAAGTATAAATTACTTTACTGATGAAGGGAGAGAGACCCAAAACCTCTGTAGGCTTAATGCCAATCATCTCCCTAGCTAGTTGTAAGGGTAAAGACTTGATACGGATCAGCTCACATGGCACACCTTCATGCATAGTTCCAATTATAATTGTACCCAATGAAAGAATTACGAGGACATTTGATTTAATATTATTTCGGTATTATATTATAATTATTTAATTTAATTACATGTTAGATAATTTTTAAAAATATTATAAATTTATTATTCAAAAATAATATTTAAATATCATAATATCTAAATTATATAATATAATATTAAAATAATATTGAACTAATCTCCCTTAAGGTTTTTATCATTTATTTTGCATGAAGAAATAGATGCTTTTTGTGATGGAATGAGGGCCATCATCCTGTGCTTGTCAGTATGGGCTTTTTTTGATTTGAGGAAGATTATTCATGGGCTTCATATTGGGCTGGATCCAATTGGAACTTGTTGACTTTTCATTAATTGGCTCTACAAAAGATTGTTTCATTGGCATTATACAAATATATACTTATATTGTTTTACATTCTTTTCTATCCAAAATCCTCTGCAAATATTTATTTTAAAATTTTTTTCCTCAAAATTTTACAGTAACTTTATTTTCTAAGTTTTTCTTAGTCCTATTTGATGCGAGGACCAAAATCAGGATCAAAATAGTACTAGATTAAAATAATAATAATAATAATAATAAATAAATTTTTTTAACTATTCTACATAAGTTTTAATATAAAAAAATATTATTTTACTTCACATACTCAATAAATTTTAATAAAAATATATACTTTATTTCACATCCTAGATAAAAAATATATTTGAATCGAATATTTTGATATAGGATGTAAAATAAAGTTAATATTTTTATTGAAAATTATTGAATATGTGGATAAAATAATATTTTTTTTATATTAGAATTTATGCAGAACAATTAAAAAATTTTATTTATTATTATTTTTTAAACTAGTATTATTTTGGTCCTCGTGTCAAACAAAATGTTTTTGAAACGAAAACCTTCTTCAATTCAAGATGTTTCAAGTAACAATATGTAAAATAAAAATGACTCCAAAAATAATGAGTATAGTAGGTCGGTATGTTTGTAATTTTTTTAAGAGTATTTAGTTTATTATTATTTTGGTATTATGTCATATAAATTAGATATAATAACATTTATATATTATTTTTCGAGTGATAATTTTGTAATTTTTTAAAATATTATCTATACATATTATTAAATTAAATAATTATTTTTTTAGATAACATGACATATAACACAAGTAATATTGAACCATTATCTTTTTATTAATTTATTGCAATTGGATGTAATAAGAACACAAATTTATATTTACTGTGAAAATTTATGAAAAAAAAGTTGATGAATCTGAATTGTAAATATTAAGAATTAAATATTTATTATGCAAAATAAAAGAAATTTAAGCGTTATGTATTAAGTGCTTATTAAAAATATTTATCTTTTTTGATTGATAATGGTTTCTGCTGGATGCAGGCAATTCCACGGTGTTCAAAATTTCTACAGGAAAAATGGGTGACTCACTCACTAATGATGGTGAAAAGAACGACTATGATTGGTGAG